>CM076570.1:229338750-229938750 GCA_034641835.2 Pinus albicaulis | reverse complement strand
GATTTCTCTAGCATATAAAGGGAGAAATGAAATTAAATTTACCATAAATTTTCTTCAAAATTTTGGTTAAAATGATAGACAATGTGATGAATGAAACTAAAACCAAGGAAGCACAAATATACCACCAGGGACTCATCAAAATTCTTGTAGAATATCAAATTAAAACCAAGGGTGTAGTGTGGAAAGAGTTTTTATCTCAACATCATTTTGAGGAACAAATCATAGAGGATAAGTTTAAACCAGTTCATGAGACAAGAAGAATAATGAACTCACCTCTTTATCCTAGGACAAGGTCCAAGAAACAACAAGATAGTATCATGGTTGAGAGAGAAGTATCTTTCATATACATTCCCAGGAGACATAGGAGAAAAAGTCCAGCAGAAACAAGTATTAAAGAGAAAGACCCTGAGGTACAAATTGTTGAAACACCTCCCAGAGAAAAACAAGTTGATGAAATCATTGAAATATTACAAAAAGAATCTTATGAAAATACATTGGAGAGATATTCGTACTTTTATAGTGTTGAGATAGAAGCCATCTCATTTTCCAAAGACACAAAAGAAGAAGAGAAAGAGTTGCACCTTAACAAAATAAAAGAGTTAACAGATCAATTGGAGGTAAGTATAATTCTAGATGGGCATTTGAAGAGAGAAAACAAGACATACAGGAAAAAAATTTGAAAATTGATCATGGAAAATGAAAATTTGAATGATAAAGTTGTAAAATTAGAAAAAAAGAATACCCTTCTTTCCGAACAAGCTTATAGGTGGCTTAATGAGAAAAACACATGGAAATACAAGCATGAAAGAAAAAAGGTCATGGCTTGAATATACAAGGGATAACAATATAAAGGGATAGATTTTCTTCTGCAAGCAGCATAACAAGAGGCATCATGATCAGGTACAGTGTCTGCATCAGAGCTCAGAAGGTCCAAGAGAAAGAAGAAAGCATGAGGACATGCTTTTACATCAGCAAGGGGGAGATGTTGGCTCTCGTTTTTTATCCAATTTTTCTTAATTAAATACACTTAATTTCCATGCTATCCATCCATATACAATCCATATACACCCTATTTTGAACAATTTATTCATATCCAAGTATATAAATTATGTTTTGAAAATTTTAGATTTTTTTACAAAAATTGGATTTTAAGTGCATTTTTGGACAAGACTAAAAATTCCCGTAATGGCTTTATTGAAATCATACTTGCAGGGCACCTGTGCATGAGCTGAGCACATTTCTTGAGATATTGGCAACTAATAATGGACGTGTACCTATTGGTTCAGTCAAACCGAGCTAAAATAGGCCTGGTCAAAGCTCGTCAAACATGACCTGTCATTTAGAAAATCCCTAGGAAATAAGCCAAATTTAGCATTTTATGGGATTTTCCAGATTTTGAGTGATTATATGGATGAGCTCAGCCATCATAGATGGGATAAGGATATACATGGCTGTTATAGACATTTTATTCAATTTTGTTTCATATTTTTCTATTTAAGCCAAGAACATTGAAGGCATGAATATGTAGAATTTGTATGATTTCACTTTGATATTTCTGAACTTTTATAGTTAATTGAATAATTAGTTCTATCTTATTTCAGATTTTCTATATGGTGAATTCTTGATTGAAGTTTCAGTAGTTGAGAAGTAATTTTAGTGTGCGAGGCAAGGGTGGAGCCCCCCCACACCGAGCTAAGTGCACTTTCCAGTTAATTTAGCTGAATTTTCTTAAACTAGTTTTGTTTGATGTTTAATAATTTAATTATATGTATAATGATATGTTATGTTTGATGATGAATCTTAATCTAATTTCTAATATGCATATGAAGGGTCAAATTAGTTTTTAATTTAAACTCTCACTCTTTCTGATCAGAAAATAGAAATTAGAATTCATCTTTCATGCTTTTGTTTAAAATGATTTTCTGAAATTCCAATGGCATTAATGATGAATGAATTTATAAAGAAGGACACCAAGGACCTCCTTAGTTAATATCCTCTTCTATTGTTCTTTTATGCATCTTGAGCAATTTTTCATTAGTGATTTTGGTTTCTGTTCATAAGGTAGTATTGTAGAGAAGGTCAACTTCTGCTTATTACAAATTGAATTAGAAAGTATTTAGTTAAGTTTTATATTTGTAATGTGAATTTCCTTTAAATTCAATAATTCATCTTCTAAAATTGATTGTATTTGAAATCTATATATCTTGGATATGCTTCCAAGTTTTACAAACCTAGATTGATAATAAAATACTTTGGTTAGTTTACCTAGTGAAAAAACCCAACATCTGGTAAGGCAAAGAAGGGGAAGGGAAAGAAATCATATTATTGAGTCCAAAAAATAAGGAATGAAGCACGCCATGTCCAGAGTGAAGTGTTTTCACTGTCACGATAATGGAAATTATGCCACTAATTGTCCATAAAATAAGAAGAACGAGAAGGCTTCAGGATATGCATCCGATGAGGCTTTGGCCTTGCAATTTTAATTGGACTTCTCTCTCATCACATGCATGGTGTCAAGTGCGATGGGGTCGGTCTGGTCCTTGGATAGTGGTGCATCTTTCCATATAAAGAGAGACAAAAAAAAATTTAGTAGCTTGGATGAGAAGGACCTCCAGATGCATATCAAAATGGGTGATGACGGGTGGTACAGTACTACCAGGATTGGTAAAGTTACCTTCCAAAGACAGTCAGGTAAACCCTTCTTATTAAAATATGTAATGCATGTACGAACCTTGAAAAAGAATTTAGTTTCAGTCGCAATGTCGGAGGATAGAGTCCATGATGTGGTTTTCAGTGAAGGGAAACCTTTACTTCGACACAAAGCCACAGGAAAATCCAAGAATAATGGGATTCATGTGAAGAATATTTATAAACTTGATGTATATGGTTTTGCAGCATTGATGGGTAAGGAAGACAAAGTGGTGAGCCGAGATGAGGGTGAGTTAGGGCATAGGAGATTGGGCCATCTACACCATGGAGCCTTGAAGGTCATGCAACAGATTTTTACGAGACTTCCAAAGGGTACTCTTGCGCAAATCATAGAGACATGGAAGGGATGTACCATGGGGAAGTATGAAAAGGCCACTTTTCATGGGAAGGATAACCGAGCAGTGGAAATCCTTGAGAGAGTTCACTTGGATGTGTGTGGACCATTCTCTACAGCTTCAACAACAAAGCATAGGTATTATGTTATCTTTGTTGATTATTTTTCTAGAAAGTGTTGGATCTAGTTCATGTTGAAGAAAGATCAGACGTTCTCAAAATTTTGTGAGTTAAAATCACTGATGGAGAAAGACACAGGGAAGCATGTGAAGGCTCTTAGGGGAAACAACGGTGGTGAGTAAATCTCCAATTAATTCAATAACTTATGTAACAAAGAGGAATTTGGAGAGTGTTGATTGTGCCTCATAACCCAGAACACAATGGGGTCATAGAAAGAAAGAAGAAAAAAATTGTGGGTGTGGCACGAATGATGTTGCATGAATAGGGCCTACCATTTCATTTGTGGGAAGAGGCATGTAACACAATGGTATTTGTGTAGAACCATTTTCCTCATCAGAGACTTGGCATGATTAGACTAGAGGAGGCTTCTTCTGGTAAGAAAACTGATGTTTCATATTTAAAATTTTTTGGCTCATATATCTATTGCCATGTGACCAAATATTCTAGGAAGAAGTTCGAACCAACAACTAATATTGGGATATTTATGGGGTACACTGATACTCCCCACAAATATCGGGTGTATTCTCCAAACAACATGATGACTATTGTGAGACGAGATATAAACGTTTATGAGGAGAAAGCCATGTGATTGTCCTTTAAGAGGGAGTTGGATTTGCATGTAGCTGAGGAACTCTTGGTTCCAAATAATGAACCTCAAGATGTGGAGTAGCCACATGTAGAGGATCATGGAGTGGAAGAAAACACTCATGCAGATCCATCCACCAGAAATGGTAGAAGGCGCACCATGAAAACTGATAGATTGAAACTTGATGCGGTAGTGCATGTAGGAGAACCTAATTCACTACACAGATAGAGAAATTCTCTAAACATGTTTACTGGATACATGGATCTTATGAGCAAGTGTATTATGATAGAACCATCCTCCTTTGAGGAAGCACTATAGCAACCAATTTGGGTTGACACTATGGTTCATGAGTGTGACTCCATCGTCAAGAACAGTGCATGGGAAGCTATCCCAAGGCTAGTTGTAAAATAAATGGTTGGATTTAGATGGATCTATAAGGTGAAGCAGGTGACATATGGGAGTGTGGAGAAGTAAAAGTATAGATTTTTAGCTCAGGGATTCTCAAAAGTTGAGGGGATTGACTATGAGGATAATTTCACACTGGTTGCAAGGTACTAATCGATTAGATATATCTTAGCACTCTAAGCACAGATGGGGTGGTAGATACATCAGATGGATGTGAAGACTATGTTTCCCAATGGAGTTATTAAGGAAGAAGTGTACATAAAGCAGCCAGACAGTTTCAAGATATTTGACAGTGAGTCACATGTGTGTAAGCTCAAGAAAGAACTGTATGGGATGAAGCAAGTACCTCGTGCTTGGTACACCAGGATTGATAGCTATTTAACTAGGTTGGGCTTCACCAAAAGTGAAGTGGGTGTGAACCTGTACCAGATTGTGTTGATGGTAAGATCTTGATTATCGTACTTCATGTTGATGATCTAATTTTTATAGGTGATGAGCAGTTGATAACTTCTTGCAAGGAGAATCTTGCAAGGGAGTTCGAAATGAAGGACATGCGACTCCTTCACTATTTCCTTGGTTTGGAAATATGGCAGCGCGATGGTGAGCTATTTGTTTCTCAAGGCATGTATGCCAAAGATATTCTGAGTAAGTTTCACATGGAGATTTGTAAACCCATGGAGACTCCTCTTCTAGGAAACTGGAGGAAGGAAGATGATACTTTTGGTGAGGTAGTGAACGCGACTGTTTACATGAAGCTAGTGGGTTCATTAATGTACTTGGTGAACACTAGACCAGAGATTTTCTACGCACTTAACCAGCTGAGTCAAGCTATGGTTAAGCCAACCAAGCTCTTTTGGAAGGCAGGGAAGCATGTATTGGGATATATCAAGTGCACTACAAAATATTTATTATGGTATAGATGGACAAAGGGAGTGAAGCTTCAAGGCTTCACCAATGCAGATTGGGCAAGCAGTCCATCAAATAGAAAGAGCACATCAGGAGGGATCTTAAACATATGATCGATAATAGTTTCTTGGTATAGTAGGAAGCAACGATTTGTGGCACTCAGTTCAGCCAAGGTATAGTACATGGCAACAAGTCAGGATGCCTATGAGGCCATATGGGTGAGGAAGATTTTTTTTGGTTTGTTTTGTTTTTAGATGGATCTGATGGTGATGCATTGTGATAACCTGAGTTGCATTAAACTCTTCATTAATTTGGTATTCCATGATAGGTCCAAGAATATAGAAATCCAGTACCACTATCTCAGAGAATGTGTTTAGAGGTGCATTATGTTACTTCAATATATTCCCACAAAAGATCAGGATGCAGATATTCTAACAAAGGTGCTTGCCAGGAGAAAATTTGAATACCATAGAGGTCAGATCGGGTGGTAGATAATCCCTTTCTTGTTGAGAGGGAGTGTTGAAAAGTCAACAAGAGACATGTGTCTAATTTAATTTTCCCTTAATTAAATTAGACAATAAAATGTAATCTTATCTCATAATCACTTGTAATACTTAACTAAGTGTGATAAACTCAGTTAGCTCATGAATTTCGAGTTGAGGGTGGTTGGTGAGGCAATCAAAGTGAGTCTACTACTTATGGATTTCGAGTTGCAGTTAGTGTATTATTTTAATGCATGAGAAATCAGCTAACTCAATTTATTGAGTTAAAGTTAGTTGAACTAGTTGTAACTGTTTGTTGCACTAGTGAGAGATAAAGTGAATTAAATCAGATTTAATTCACATACAGTGATCTACCATTCAACTGATGATTTACTGTTAATAGCTACATGCATGTCAGTTCCAGTGGAGACCCAGTTGAGACAAAGGTTAACGGGATGTTAACTATCATTTGTATCATTAGTAGGCTACTCGCATGCAGTAAGACAACCATAGGATTGCCCATGGGCATTGCAGAGTTTTAGAAGGTTGAATTTCCTAAAGAATATGGATTTCATTCCACATGAATTACGCAAGAAAGGTAGGCTTATTAGAGGTAGAAAATTGGATAAGTGTTGGTCGATTTTGTCTGGGTCAGTGTGAGACAGTTGTGAGAGTGCACGAGACTCTTGTGAGAAGAGTGCATTGTAATTGTTTCATGATTCCTTTGTGAATATACAATAGAAGATAGAGGGGTTTTTAGTAGTAATCTTTCCTCGGGAAAATATCAGTGTTGTGGTTTGATTTTCTTCTTTCCTTAATTGTTGTGATTGGTGATCATGTTTATTTCCTACAATTGATTTGTAGAAGGATTAAGTATCTTGCTTTAGTACATTGCTTGATCGGATTGAATCCATTGATATATATATATGTTTGTATAATTTCTACATGGTATTAGAGCACAGGAAATCACTATAGTGGATAAGAAATTGAGTTTCTAACTGAATAGCATTCAAATTTGTGAAAGGATTCTTTGTGCGATAGGCGGATTAGGATCAAGATGGATTTCAATGGCTTGAGATTGGAGAATTCACTTGAGGTAAGTTCTAATTATATTTCCTAGAAAGAGAGAATGGAGGTAGTTCTGGAGGATAATGGGTTGAAAGAATTCATTGATAATGACATTCCCAAATATGTTGCAGGAGATTCCCCTCATCTTGATGCTTGGAAAAAGAAGGTCACAAAGGCGAGGAGGATGTTAATGGAGGGAGTAAGAAACCACATTATCTCATGTCTCCATGGCAAAGCGATTCCATATGCAATTGGGAAGGATTTGACATATTTGTTTCAAAGTAGCAGTGCCCACAGAAAATTGGCACTGAAGGACAAGCTTAGGAAAATAAAAATCTAGAAAGGAGACACTATTCCGAAATATTTAACCAAGTTTTTCCAATGTCAAGATGAGATTGGGAGTGTCAGAATTGCTGTTGAGGATTATGAATTGGTGAGCCTAGCTTTTCTAGGCCTTCCCAAGAGTTGGCATAGTTATCAAGACTTTGTCAATGGGAGGGAGAAGCTACCAGATTGGAAATGACTATGGTTGGATTTGGTGCAAGAGGAGTTTAGGTGGAATACTAGGGATGGACCTTCATCTAAGATAGATGATGAAGAAAATTGTGCCTTGGCTAGTAAGGAAAAGAAGGGGAAGGGAAAGAAATCCTATTCCAAATCTAAGTCTGGCAAAGAAGGAAAGAAGCACGACATGTCCAAAGTGAAGTGTTTTCATTGTCACAAGCATGGACATTATGCCACTAATTTTCCACAAAAGAAGAAGAACAATAAGGCTTTAGGATCTACAGATGGTGAGGCTTTGGCCTCACGATTTGAGTTGGAATTCTTGCTCATATCATGCATGCTATCAAGTGCGATGGGATCAGTGTGGTACTTGGATAGTGGTGCGTCTTTCCACATGACGAGAGACGAAGAAATTTTCAGTAGCTTAGAGTAGAAGGACCTCCAGATGCAAATCGAAATGGGTGATGATGGGTGGTACAATTCTACTAGGATTGGTAGAGTTACCTTGTAGAGATAGTTGGGTAAACCCTTCTTATTAAAATATTTAATGCATGTATCAGGCTTGAAAAAGAATTTAGTTTCAGTCACAATGTTGGAGGATAGAGGCTATGATGTGATTTTCAGTGAAGGGAAATATTTCCTTTGACAAAAAGCCCTAGGACAAGCCAAGAATATTTGGATTCATGTGAAGAATCTTTATAAACTTGATGTAGATGGTTGCACAAAATTGACGGGTAAGGTAGACAAAGTGGTGAGCTGGGATGAGGGTGAGTTATGGCATAGGATATTGGGCCATATACAACACTGAGCCTTGAGTTAGGTCATCCAACAGATTTCTACGGGACTTCCCAAGGGTACTCTTGCGCAGATAGACATGTCCAAGGGATGTACCATGGGGAATTATGCAAAGGCCACTTTTCACGAGAAGGAGAACCGAGCAGCGAAAATCCTTAAGAGATTTCTCTGAGATGTGTGTGGACCATTCTCTACAGCTTTGAAAAGAAATCACAAGTATTATGTGATCTTTGTTGATGATATTTCTAGAAAGTGTTGGATCTACTTCATGCAGAAGAAAGATCAGACGTTCTCAAAGTTTTGTGAGTTCAAAGAAATGGAGGAGTAAGACACTCGGAAGCATGTGAATTCTCTTAGGAGCGAAAATGGTGGTGAGTACATCTCCAATGAATTCAAGAACTTATGTAGAAAAGAGGGAATTCAGAGAGAGTTGATTGCTCCTCATAACCCACATCAGAATGGGGTCATAGAAAGAAACAAAAAAATAATTGTGGGTGTGCCACGAGTGATTTTGCATGATCAGGGCCCACTGTTGCATCTGTGGGTGGAGGCATGCAACACAAAGGTATTTGTGCAGAACTGTATTCCTGATCGGATAATTAGCATGAGTACACCAGAGGAGGCCTTTTCTAGTAAGAAACCTGATGTTTCATATTTTAAAATGTTTGGCTCATCTATTTATTTCCATGTGACCAAAGATTCCAAGAAGAAGCTCAAACCAACAGCTGATATTGGGATATTTTTTGGGTACACTAATACTCCCCACAACTATCAGGTGTATTTGAAAAACTGCTGGATAACTGTTGTGAGATGGGATATAAAATTTGATGAGGAGAAAACCATGCGATTGTCCCTTGAGAGGGAGTTGGATTTTCATGCATATGAGGAACTCTTGGTTCCAAAGAATGAACCTCAAGATGTGGACCAGCCACATGTGGAGGATCATGGAGTGGCAGAAAAACTCATGCAAAGCCATACACTAGAAATGGTAGAAGGCGCACCACGGAAGCTGATAGATATAGACTTTGTGTGGAAAAGCATGTAGGATCACCTACTTCATTATGTAGATAGAGATCGTCTCACGATAGTTTTACTCGATATATGGCTCCTATGAGAAAGTGTATTGTGACAGAACCATCCTCCTTTGAGGAAGTAGTGTAGAAACCAATTTGGGTTGACGCTATGGTTGAGGAGGATGACTCCATCACCAAGAAAAATGCATGGGAAGTTTTCCCAAGACCAGTCTAAAAATCAATGGTTGGATATAGATGGATCTATAAGGTGAAGCAAGCGGCAGATGGGAGTGTGGAGAATTACAAGTCTATATTTGTAGCCTAGGGATTATCACAAGTTGAGGGGATTTACTATGAGGAGACTGTTGCATCAGTTGTGAGATACTCATCGATTAGATCTATCCTTGCACTCTCAGTGCAGATGGGGTGGCAGATACATTAGATGGATGTGAATACTACGTTTCTCAATGGAGTATTGAGGAAGAAGTGTACATAGAGAAACCATAAGGTTTCTAGATCTTTAACAGTGAGTCGCATGTGTGTAGACTCAAGAGAGCATTGTATGGGCTAAAGGAAACACCTCATGCTTGGTACACCAGGATTGACAACTATTTCACCAAGTTGGGCTTCACCAAAAGTGAAGTGGATTCGAACCTATACCAGATTGTGGTTTATGGTAAGCTCTTGATTATTGTACTCTATGCTAATGATCTAATTTTTACAGGTGATGAACAACTAATAACTTCTTGCAAGGACGATCTTGCAAGGGAGTTCAAAATGAAGGACATGGGACTCCTTCAGTATTTCCTTGATTTTGAAATATGGCAGCAGGATGGTGAGCTATTTGTTTCTTAAGGTAAGTATTCCAAATATATTATGAGTAAGTTTCACATGGAGAGCTGTAAACCCATGGAGACTCCTCTTCCAGGAAATTGGAGGAAGGAGGTTTCTACTTCAGGTGAGGTAGTGGGCACTACTGTTTACAGGTAGCTAGTGGGTTCACTGATGTACTTGGTGAACACCAAACCAGACATTTTCTACGCAGTTAACCAACTGAGTCAAGCTATGGCTAAGCTGACCAAGATCTTTTGGAAGGCGAGGAAGCATGTCTTCAGATATATCAAGGACACTACAGAGTATGGATTATTGTACAAACAGACAAAGGGAGTGAAGCTTCAAGGCTTCACCAATGTAGATTGTGTAGGCAGTCCATGAGACAAAAAGAGCACATCAAGAGGGATCTTAAGCATAGGATCGACAATTGTTTCTTGGTACAGCAGGAAGCAATGATCTGTGGCACTCAGCTCAGCCGAGGCATAGTACATGGTAGCAAGTCAGGCTGCATGTGAGGCCATCTAGATGAGGAAGATTCTGGTTAGTTTGTTTTCATTAAGGTAATTTTAAGGTCTAAAATGGGCCTCCTAAGGAAAATGTACAATAAAATTCACTTTATGAGAACCAATCACTTTTTAGGGGATGACATAATACCCAATGGTTGAGGTGGCATTGCTTGAGTTAAAAATACTTACTTGTTACATTCTCAATGGTGGATAAAAATTCATGGTTAACCATGGTAGTGCTCTAAGTACTTTTAAAGTCATAAAGTAAAGTACTAATAATAAATGTCATTTCACACTTTTTGAATAAAATATTATTATCGTCATTTCATATTTTTTGAAAGAAACAATGCATATCTTTACATAATGTTCATGTATTTATACATTTTTCAATAAATATTATATTTTTATATTTTCATATATTTATATTTAAATTATATATTCATCTCATTTAATTTAATATTATGATTTAAAATTATAATACTATACATATGAAATCAAGATAAATAAAAAGGTATCATTGTAATTTTATCATAAATCAAATTTATGAATAATATTATTATAATATTAATAACAATACAAACATATTAAAAAGAAAGAAAAAATGTATATTAGTTTTGTATGATGAAAAAATGTACATTAGTCTTGTATGTTAAAAAAGGTATATTAGGTTCAACATAGTTTGGGGCAAAAAAAGTCTAAAATTTCAATGTATATAAATCTTATATTATTCTTATAAATATAAATTAAATCTATTTCAATAATTTTTCCCTTTAATTTTAAATACAACTAAATTAATTTCATTATGATCATATTAATATTATATATTATTATACATAATATTATGAAAAATAATCTAAATGTTATAGAATATATATTATATTCCTTTTTATATTATATATTATTTTGTCTTATGTTATAAATCAAATCAATTCAATATGTAATATAAAAACATACATAAAATAATATATTATGTTTATTATATTATTTTATTTTATTTTTATATAGTATATTAATTAGATGTTATTATATATATTTTAATTAATAGGATATTATACAATTAAGAATTTATGAATTTATATTTATAATTTATTTTAAGTTATTTAAGTACAAAAGACAAATTCATTAGTTGTTCAATGATAATGGCATTTTCTTGAAAAGCTCATTCTTGTTTATAGTCACATCAATACAATTTTTTTATTAATTTTATTTTGGTATATTTTTGCAATTGAATTTAAAATGCAAATTCATAAATATTATTTTATTGGTTTAGCTATTATTTCTTTAGGAGGCCCATTTTAGACCTCAAAAATTCCCCTAATGGGTTCTCATATGGATTCGACAGTGATACATTATGATAACCAGAGTTGCATTAAACTCTCAGTTAATTTGGTATTCCATTATAGGTCCAAGCACATAGAGATCCGATACCACCATCTCAGAGATTGTGTTTAGAGGCGCATTATGTTACTTCAATACATTCCCATGGAACATCAAGATGTAGATATTCTGACGAAGGCGCTCGCCAGGAGAAAATTTGAGTACCATAGATGCTAGATCAGGGTGGTAGATAATCCCTTTCTTGTTGAGAGGGAGTGTTGAAAATTAGTCAACAAGAAATGTCTGTCTAATTTAATTTTCCCTTAATTAAATTGGATGATAAAATGTAATCTTATCTCAGAATCACTTGTAATAGCTAACTAAGTGTGATAAACTCAGTTAGCTCATGGATTTCGAGTTGAGGGTGGTTGGTGAGGCATGCCGAGTGATTCTATTAGTTATGGAGTTTGAGTTGCAGTTAGTGCATTAGTTTAATGTGTGAGAAATAAATTAACTCAATTTATTGAGTTAAATTCAGTTGAACTAGTTGTAACTGTTTGTTGCACTAATGAGAGATCAGGTGAATTAAATCAAATTTAATTCACATGCAGTGATCTAACATGCAATTGATAATTTACTATTAATAGATGCATGTATGTCAGTTCCAGTGGAGACCTAGTTGATACAAATGTTAAAGGGATGTTAACTATCATTTGTATCATTAGTAGGCTGTTCGCATTCAGTAAGATAACCATAGGATTTCCCATGAGCATTGCACAGTTTTGGAAGGTTGAATTTTCTAAAGAATAGGGATTTCATTCCACATGAATTGCACAAGCAAGGTAGGCTGATTAGAGGCAAGAAATTGGCTAAGTGCTGGTCAATTTTGACTGGGTCAGTGTGAGACAGTTGTGAGAGTGCAGGAAACTCTTGTGAGAAGAGTGCATTGTAATTGTTTCATGATTCCTTGGTGAATATACAATAGAAGATAGATGGGTTTTGAGTAGTAATCTTTCCCAAGGAAAATATATGTGTTGTGGTTTGATTTTATTCTTTATTTACTTATTGTGATTGGCGATCGTGTTTATTTTACACAATTGATTTGTAGAAGGATTCAATATCTTGTTTTAGTACATTTCTTGATCGAATTGAATCCATTGATATACATATGTTTGTATAATTTCTACAGGTAGTTCATCAACATGGTACACTTTCAATTTTGTTTACATCACACATATACAACCACACACGACATGCAACACCATGAAATACATACACCCACACCTGACACAAAACATAACACACACATCTACACAAAGCTTACTACACAACACAATACATAAACATACACAGAGTGCAACAAAATGAATACACATATCATGACACCATGACTACACAATGCACATACATAGTATCTAATGCGTGCAACACAATATGTATGACATGAACACCATACCACATGTACACCAATACCATATGTACAACATGTACACAGTACCACTTGTACATAGCACCACCTGCAGAACGTGTGCACAATATCACATGTGCACGGCACCTCCTATACAACGTGTACGCAACACCACATGTACACAACACCACATACATGACATGTACACAGCATCACATGAACGACATGTACATAGCACCACCTGCACACAACACCACATGTACAATTATGCACACAACAACACCATATGTACATATCAACACATGTACAACATGCACACAACACCATATGTACATAACACTGCATATGAAAAATGTACATAACATTATATGTACACAACACCACATATACAACATACGCATAACACCATATGCACACAACACCACATATCCATCATGTGTACATAAAAATATGTACACAACACCGTCTATACCGAACACTGCATGTGCAATATACAGACAACACCATATATACAATAAACACAAAACACCATAGGTACAATTACCAAGTATACAATATGCACAACACATATATATATATATATATATTTATAACATTAGCACTTCACATCCAAAATCACATTGTCTCTACCAAGAAAGATTTCTTCCAATGTCTCTCTGCCATCCATGCTTATCTTAACATGTCGTGGATCACGTTGTTTTCTTTCTGCTAATGTATCTCTCAGTATTATCTGCATAAAAAATCATTCCTCCACAAGAATGATCCCCGATAATCCTGTCAGACAGTGACATAGATACATGGATAGATACATATATATAATCATTAGCATAAAACAATCATGATCTTGTCAGAGAATGACATACATACATACATATATAAATATAAACATTAGCGTTAAACAACCATGATCCATGATGACCTCTTCAGACACAACATACATACATACATATATGTATACATATATAAACATAATCATAATAATGATCACAACATAATTACTAGATATCATAAGGTGAAGTTTAAGATAACTTCCTTTATCTATGCACAATATGCACAAAATTGAGAACCACAGTTCCCAACTTATCCAAGGAATATAATGCCTCAAATCCCTTTACTTTACATTACCTGATTACCTTTCTCATGACTGCTTCGCCATCATCCATTTACCACCATGGACCCTGTTAGAGTCGGCCCTTGCAGCCCTCCGTCAGTGATCATTTCGTCTTTTGCATATTCATTATTAGGTGTCTCGCTTGTTCCACTTCGTTGCATTTCACTAGGATCATGCCATGGACTCATGTATGCGCTCCTGCTGCCTGTGCCATGTTTACACCAAATGGGCCATTTAAAAATTCTTCTCAAAGAATCGTTCATAGTTGCTGTCATTTCATTTCTCAACTGCAAAATGCTTTGCTAAGTGTCCTAGGTCTTAGTGCTCAGGGTTTTGAGTCATTCAGATACTGCTCATAAAGCCTCGGTGGCAGGAGTGTGGAAAGTTCGCATGGCCAGATTTTTTTTTTTTTTTATCTTATTATCATCAGCCTTTTAAAAAAAATATTTCTAGTCCAAAACTCTGTTTTGGAACTAGAAATTTGTCATTATCATTTTGTAATAAATTGTAATTGTTCCGCCATGAAGACATTGTCAAAAGCAGACCCCTGGTCTCTTCCTTAGCCGAGATATCCATATCCCTGCAAGAAGACAACAAAATCATTAGTATCGACCTCAAAAAGCCAAAAGAAGATTGTATTTGAAAAGCCAAAAGTGAAATTACAAAAACATTTGTAATATGGGTTTGAAATTAGATTTGAAACAAAATCTGATTGTGAAGATATTTGTAACATGTATAAAAGCCAAACAAGTTTCATTTGAAACCAAACCACAGCACCCAAATCGTGATTTGAAGATGGGAGGGCCGATTTCAGAGTTTTAAGTTGCGTGGGCAGTGTTGTTGGGTCGAGCGACCCACGCAGAGGCCGAGCGACCCACCTGGGCAGAGCGACCCATGCAGGTCAGTCCAGCAGTGTAAGTTTGCAACGGGCGCGACCCACCTGGGCCGAGCGACCCACGCAGAGGCCGCGCGACCCACGCAGACACATGGTTTCGAAATTCATTCTGAGCGCCCAGCCTTGCTTGGAATCGATGCAACTGGCCTTCAAAACAGGTTTCTATCAATTTCTTGATGTTTTTGAATGCATTGGTGGCATCATTGGTGGTTTCAAATGTTCAAAAGGAGGATTTAAAACCCCACAGACATAGCATTCTTGTTTTCAGGGTTTTAAAATGAAAATGAATGGTTGAATGAGTTTGTTTGCTATCTCATGGCAGTGATACATCCAGTTTTGCATATAATATCAAAACCATATTGCTCTCATGCCCATTTTGCCATTTTGACCATTGCTATTATTATACCATGTTAAAACCCTTTGTTCCATGGTGACTGTGGTTGTAATGAGTCTCACTGCCCAATGTAAAAACATTCTCATGACTTTGTTTCAAACTGCCCATTGAGACCTTTGTGGTTATTACTCATAGACAAACACATTCTATTGATGCCATGCTCTCCTTTGATAAGATTTGTTCAAAATTTTGAAAGTTGCCCGCTCCCTTTGATCAAAGTTTCACTTGCATTTAAACACAGAGATTGTGCCTTTTTTCCAATCCATCTAAAACAGGGATTTTATCCATGGTTTGTTTCCTTATGGTGCTTTGATGGTGGGAATATTGGTTGGGTGTTGAAACATACATCCTAACTTTGTTTGCACTGCTTTCATATCAGTATACACATTGCCAAAAGCTTGGTCAGAGCCATGTCGGAGACAGAGTCAGAATATGAGCCAAGGTCAGGCAGTGATTCGGTGACTGAAGGTAATGTGCCACGGGGGTCCCGCAGAGATCATAGAAGTGGTAATCATCGCAGAGAGAAGCCTACTTCTTTGGCTCGGTTGCAGGCATGTCCATTAGCTATGGATTGTTTCCGATATTTGTCATGTTTCAGATTTTGTGAGATGGTTGCACAAACCCGGCCTCATCGTGAATTGGCCCGTCTGTTTGTTCTTCATTTACGGGATGGTCGGGTAAGCCTTGCTGGGGTTGATTTCATTGTATCACCCTTGACTATTTCTCAAGCCACTGGTATACCGAACATGGGCGAGGAATGGAACAAGGGTCAGCAGTTAGAGAAATTTCACTATGAGCCATACATTAAAACTGGATATAAGGCTTACTTGAGTAGAGTTTTTCCATTCAGATTCTTGAGAGATGAGTATGCACTGCTCATGAGGCTCATTATTCAGTATTTTAGTTGTGAGGGCAGGTATGCTCGTCTTTTCTCATACCATGTTCGTTTGCTGATGCACTTCATAAGGGTGCGTATGATGAATATTCCGTATTTCATACACCGCAACATAGAGAGACATGTAGAGCACGCAGTGTAATAGCTATCAGCCCAGTTAACTGAGGATATATATCATTTCAATTTGATCAAAATCTTGTGTCACATCGTTTGCTATGTGGTCACTTGGGAGGATTTCATTTCTAGAGACTTTTTCGTAGTGCCACAAATGTTCTCCCGAGATAGCTTCAAGATGCAGAGAGCTTTCATACACCAGCCCGGACATGCTTGAGGTTACACTTAAACCTTTAGGTCCATATCGCCAAGGCCATTGTGGTCTATTTAGCACACACATTATATTATCTCCACGTGAGGTGGAAGGGGTCTGCCAATTTCCATCGACTGACGTGTATTATCTCCACATGATGTGGAAGGGGTCTCGCCTTCGAATTCAGTACAGGTACAGGTACAAGACAGGGGCAAGAGGCCCATGCATGATGAGGGCCCATCAGGAGGCCGGGACACGGATTTGACAGTCATTGATGTTGATACGAGCTCCCCTAGCTCGAAGCTGAGGGAAGTCATCCAGGAGCAAAGGGCCGAGAATGACCAACTGAAAGACCAATTGCAGAAGGCTCAGTGGGTGATTAACTATTTGGAGCAGCGCAACAAACAGCTTGAGGATGAGCTCACATTTTATGAGGTGCGCCAAATCCGTGAGGACAAACAGTGGAATCGAAAGAGACCCGGTGACATGACACCGACTGACAGAGATACTGTACTCACACGTGTGAATATCCATCTGGAGAAGTTGTTGGCGAAGGCCAATCGAGACAAAGACATGCTTCGCCACATGAAAGGCCATTATTGGGCTCGCATGCATGTTTGCAAAGCGAGGATGAGGATCATGAAGAGGAGGTTGCGCAAGGCACTTCGACGGCGGAAAAGGCCTAATCCACTTTGGATTTTGGCCGAGGCTTCATTGACTGGGCAAGACACATGATGGAGGACCTCCGCTCCGAATTTGGGCAAATTCGGAGAAAATTTTGTCATTTCCAAATTTTTGGTCTAAAAACAGGTTTTGCAGCTACGTGGGTCGCGCGCTCATGCGCTCGCATTTTTTTGAGACACTTGCTGGAGGAGATTTTTACATTTTTGGATTTTTCATGGTTAATTATGCATCCTCCGAAGTCAACTTAGCATTTCAACAAAATCTGGATGGTCAAACAGCTCAAAAACACCATGAAAATCACCTTGCTGCCACCTTTTGCACCAGCACAGGAAGTACTTTTGGGAGAGTGAATTTTGGGAAGGTCAAATGAGCTCCAAATTGCGAAATTCCACTTGTGTTGGATAGCCAACATACAGGGCTTTCCAACGAGGTATCATGAGCCCAATTTGATACCGGAAGTGCCTCAAAATCAGTTGAAAGACGACGACCCACTCTCTCGCTGTCTAGGCTGACCCACTTAAATTTTTGGCTAAACTTTAACTTCCAAATTTCAACATTTTCGTGCCTAGTATGGACTGCAAGATTGTTTGTGTGGATAGAATTTTTGGTTTTTTATGATGTAAATTCATGTTTGGCATGTAACTTTGGCTTATTTTTATCTCTTCTAGAAGATTCACTCTCAAATGAGTAAAAAATCATGTAATGGATCAGTTTCCACTCTTTTAGAGGCAAGTTGTTAGTTGCCTAGATTGTAGTTCCATGATTAGAATTGGTTGAAACTGATCCCTGAAGAGGGAATTCGACCCCTAGAGGTGGGGAAAGGGGTTAGAGTGATATATATATTGTAATTTCTGAAGCATTCTACAGGTTGGACTCTTGGGATACTTTTGATATCATTGTACATATTTTTCATATTTTGGCTAAGGAAAGATCAGGGGTTTTGCGGCACTTGTTGGGATCCTTGTGGTGTTCTGTTCCTGATGATGTTTCTCCTTTGTTTACTGTAAGTTTCTTCATGTTTAATGTATGCCATCGTTTCATTATGCTTCTGAACTAAGTTGAATGAGTGATTAAGGTTGAATCCATTGTTTACAGTGCTTAGCCTTTGAATTCAGTTAGTTCTATATGTTTTCAGCTGTTTGGAGAGGATCCAAGTTCTTCTTTGCCCTCTTCAGCTCCTCGTCGGTCTAATATATCCATATATCCAATTTAAAGCATCAAGATCATCACCTACCTCGCCCCAGCTTGAACTCTGCAAAGGTCTGACCTTATCCCCGGACCCAAAATCTGTTTTCCCATTACTCCAGCGAAAACCCAAAAAACCAAAAATAAAACATACTTATCTCTTTACTAGCCTAAAATCAGTTCTTATTGTAAGTCATCTCGCATCCTATTGTTCATTTTCTCGAGATTGACGGAGAGAGCCCTCTCCTGTCCTCGTAGGGCTAGCTACGAGGCTGAGCGTGGTTTGATGTAGCCTTGAGTTTACTTCATTTCAGCCTGAGGTAGATTTGAGCGCTAACATAGTGGCGACCATACTGGGGAAGATCTCAATGGTTTGCTTGTTGATGTGTTTGTTCCATGAGTCTTAGACGGAGTCTGAAGTCATGCCAGGTAGCTTTCGAAACGCTTTTGTTATGCATAAGTGGAAGTAGATAAACGCTGCTTCAGTCGATCTCCGGTAAGCTTGTGTGTGCAGTACTTGATTTGTAAATCACCCCAGTATACTTATTCGTTCTAGACCTTTTGGATGATTGAGTCTAGAAGTCGAAAGGCTGAAAATAATTGACTGTGTTCCTTGAAATTTTTCCCGAGAAGATCAATACACTGGCTTCAAGAAGGAATACTAGGGCGAATCCTGACCCTGATCCACCAACAATATTCGAAAATCCAAATCTGATTCCGAGGACCCTTAGAAAACAAGGAAGTCAAGAAAGTTCTGAAAGAGAAAGCCAATTGAGTTTTGAGAGTTCCAGAGTGCTTACCCGATCTGCATCCTGTCCTGTCAAAATCATATATGTTGATGAAATTCCTTTTGATGCACGGTTTGAAACATCCTTGTTTGTGAATTTTTCCGAAACTGAATTGTCAAGATTAGTCCCAGATCCATTGTTTACTGAAGATTTGCAATATAGATTTGTTTCACATTACCTGGATAAACAGTTGCAAAGTTCTATTGGGGATACTAACACTCTTGAGTTTACTGAATCTGCTTCACAAGTTCTTGACCCATCTAAAATTGCATCAAGTTCACGGATCCCTACTGAGCCTCCCTTTATCCCTACCATTCCGGTTCAGCCTGAGTTTTCTGATCAGCAATCAATAGTAATTTCTCCGTTTCCATTGAATACATCTCGTAGACCTACTGCTCCCACTCCTCCTGTATCTCCTCGACAACAGATTGTCTTCAATCCACCAAGAGCTATGGCTGCTCGTTTTGCACCTCTTGTGTTACCACAGCAGTTGAATGATATGCCCGCAGACTATCAGAGCAAGATCCCAACATTTGATGGCACTCCACAGAGTCTTCCTGCACAACAACATGTAGACAATATGGCAAATTTCTTTGATCGTTTCGAGATTGATGAAGAGAATGTGAGTATGAGGCTTTTTGTGCAAACCTTTGGAGGAGAGGTAAGAAAATGGTTTAGAGCCTTGCCGCAAAGAAGCATCACTACATTGGCAGAACTCCAGAGGCAGTTTTTAGATCGATGGGAGATGAAGAAGGATCCGCTGCAGATTACTTCAGAATATACAAACCTCAAACGTAATCCTGGTGAGTCTGTTCAGGATTATATCATTAGATTCAATACAGTATATAATGCTATTCCAGATGACTTGAGACCGTCTAAAAAGTCTGCTCTCCTTAAATTCCCGGATGGCTTTGATCCGGAGATGGCTTATTCCCTTCGTGATAGAGATCCACCTACTTTAGAAGATATGCAGAAGGTCGTTGTTAGTGTTGAGGCAAATCTGAATGATAAAAGAGCACGGTTGAAAGCGGAGAAAAGAGTGACAATAAAGGAAGAGCCTTCTACATCTATATCAGAACAACACTTAGCTCGTGAGTTGGAAAAGGTTTTGAAAAGAATGAATCTCGACAAATCAGAAACACAGTTTTGAAATCCAAATTTCCGTGGCCAGCAGCAGCCACAATTCAGAATTAAGCAGCGTGAACAAAGAGCTCAAGAGCCAACAGCCCAACAGCAGATTAAGACCCCTCTTTTGCAGAATTTTGTGAGTCATGATTCCGATGATGATGATGATGTGTCAGGTGAGCAAAATCATTTCTTCACTCCCGATGATTTTCCTATTTATATCACTGAGGATGAGGAGTATGGAGAAAGTTCAGTTGTTCAGAAAGATGAGGATTTCATCCTAACAAATGATGCTGATTTAGAGGAAGAGTCAGATGAATACCAAAGAGGATATTTGAATGCATTGACTGCCCAGCAGAAGCAGTATTCATTGAGAAATCGAGATGTGCCCATAAATCCCATTCAGAAAAGAAAAGAAGCTTCAGCACCGAAGACAGATTCACCAATACCACAGAAAAGAGGAAAATAAACAATCGACCCCGCAGCAAGTAAAGTGTCATCAGCTGAGAAGGTAAATCAGTCAAACATAGTGAAAGACAAGGCTGAAAAGAAGGAAATTCCAGTTAAAGAGGTCGAGAAGGTTTCAGCATTTAGTTTGGAAAATGAAATCTCCAAACTGAAAATATCTATTCCTTTGACGGAGATTATGAAGAACAGCAGCTACCGTAGTCAAGTCACCAAAATTTTGAACTTTGATCCAATGATTGACACAGTAAATGTTGAGGATGATCAGCCGGAATTGATTTTTGGGCCTGCATTAAATGGTGAGTCTCCTGACAGTAATGTTCCTCCTTTTTACATCAGTTTGAGGTTGCACGAATATATATTGCACAATGCTATGCTCGATTCGGGTGCTTCGCACAATTTGATGCCAAAGGCAATCATGGAAAAGTTGGGATTAGACATTACAAGAGAGTATCATGATTTGTATTCATTCGATTCCAGCCGGGTAAAGTGTATAGGACTCATCAAAGATTTGGTGGTAAGTTTAGATCAAATCCCAGCGAAGAATGTTTTGATGGATGTGGTGGTTGCCAACATTCCTCCACGGTTCGGGATGCTCCTTGCAAGATCTTGGGGGGCAAAGTTGAAAGGTACACTTCAGTTAGATTTCTCTTATGCTACAATTCCAGTCTTCGGTCAAATGAGAAAGTTATATCGAGAGCATAAGATGAAATACATGATAACTAGCAAAGAGAAGCCAATCAATCATCCTGTGAATTATGTACATACTGATTTAGAGTCGTTTGTGTTGCTTGCTGATAGTTTTAATGATGTAGAAAGTCAATTAGTTCAGGCAGAAGACATACCAGAAATAAATGAGAATTTTAGAGAAGTTTTGCAAAAAGAAAGAAGAGAGAAACAAGCCGTTTTGGAGCAATCAGCTGAAGACAATGGGCAGCAAACAGGAAAAACAGAGCCGGCACAGTTTCAGCATTTAGAGGATGATGAAGATGGTCTTTGGACCATGGATTTTGACGGTGCAGTGGGCAGCGATGGTGCTGGGATTGGTGTGTGGATTCGAAGTCCATTTTCCACTCCTGATAAAGTTCCGAGCAATGTGAGAGTGTGTTCTTACAAGCTTGCATTCGATTGTTCTAATAATGAAGCGGAATACGAGGCTCTTATTGCTGGTCTTAAGATTCTCAAGAAGCTGAACGCGAAAAGGATTGCAGTATATGGTGATTCAGAATTAGTGATAAAGCAAGTTAAAGGTGAGTTTCAGGCTAAGCATCCTCGCATGAGGGCTTACCGAAATGCAGTTTTGGACATTCTGAAGTTATTTTCCGATCATACTTTGACATGTGTGCCCCGCATACAAAATGGTGTTGCTGATGGACTTGCTAAGGCAGCAAGAAATCTTAAGATTCCAATGAATTCCAGCAACAAGTTTGAGATACATGTGAAACACCGGCCCACCGTTCCAGACAATCAGCGATGTTGGCAAGTTTTTGAGGATGATGAAGAGATTAGTGAATTTCTGTAGAATAAGGGTAAGTTTAAAGATACCTCCATAGATACATAATTTGATGATGGTATTGATGACATACAGATAAATCAAATGGATGTGCTGCAACTGAAGGATAACATTATTCCTAAGGGATTGATTCCTTTGGAAGAGTTGTTTGATCAAGATGATGTAGCCCGTAAACCTACATTGAGGCCAACAGAAAAAGGTGTCGAAGAGGTAAATATTGGGACAGCTGAGAATCCCAAGATGGTAAAATTTTCAAAGTCATTGTCACCAAAGGTAAGAGCAGAATATGTGAAATTGTTATCTTCATTTTCTGATGTGTTTGCGTGGGATTATTCAGATCTTAAAACATACGATACCAACATCATTCAGCATACTATTCCCATCAAACCAAATCAAAAGCCTTTTCGTCAAAAGTTGAGGAGGATCAATCCAAAGCTGCTACCATCAATCGAAAAAGAGGTAAATAGGTTGTATAAGTCAGGAATCATTGTGCCTATTCGATTTTCAGATTGGATATCAAACTTGGTGCCCGTGAGAAAGAAGACAGGTGAGATCTGTTTATGTATTGACTTCAGAAATCTGAATAAGGTATCATTAAAAGACAATTATCCGTTGCCAAAGATGGACCACATATTGCAGCGAGTAGTTGGAGCATCAAGGATGTCACTACTCGACGGATACTCAGGTTATAATCAGATTTTAGTGCAGGAAGATGATCGTGACAAGACTGCGTTCACCACTCCTTGGGGAACATTTCATTATGTGAAGATGCCGTTTGGTTTAAAGAATGCAGGTGCTACCTTTCAGCGTGCAATGGACATGGCTTTTGCCAATGAGAAAGATGTGTTTTTGGTTGTTTACCTTGATGATCTAACTGTGTTTTCCAATTCTGATGAGGAACATTTATATCATTTGAAAATTGTTTTCCAGAAGTGCAGAAAATATGGCATTTCGCTGAATCCGAAAAAGAGCCTTTTCGCCATGGATGAAGGAAAGCTCCTTGGCCACATTATATCGAAAGATGGCATTCGAGTTGATCCTGCACGTTTTGAAGCCATACAGCAGATTGAACAGCCCCGGAACAAGAAGGAAATACAGTCATTTAATGGTAAAATGAATTTTCTGCGTCGTTTCATTCCCAATCTTGCAGAACACCTTAGAGAAATCACGAACATGCTGAAAAAGGATAGTCAGGTAAGATGGACAGAAGAGGCGGTAAAGTCATTCAATTTGGTAAATATAGCTCTTTCCTCAGCCCCTATTTTAATCAGCTCAGATTACACACAAGACTTCATTTTATTTTCTTTCGCTTCTGAGCACACATTGGCAGCTGTTTTGAAGCAAAAAAGGGATGGAGTTGAGAAGCCCATTGCTTTCTTCAGTCGGATCATAAGAGATGGAAAATTAAAGTATAATATCATTGAGAAACAAGCACTTGCGCTTGTAAAGGCTTTGAAGGATTTCCGTGTGTACATATTGCATTCCCACATTACAACATACGTTCCTAACGCAGCAGTTAAAGATGTTTTGGTACAGGCAGATCCAGAAGGGAGAAGAGGTAAGTGGATCGCTACGTTGTTAGAATACGATGTAGAGATTAAACCGACCAAGCTGATCAAAGGACAAGGACTTGCCAAGCTCATGGCTGAAACAAATCTGCATGCTCTAGACATAAATTTGATTGCTGCCATGTCTGATGAAGAAGAGGAAAGTGCGTCCGTTCAGCTATCCGATATTTTTGTTTCTTCTCCTTGGTATGCTGACATTTTATATGTGCTTCAGAATTTGTCTACACCGCCCGGGATGCCTAGAAATAAGAGTAGAACATTGAAGTTAAGAGCTGCTAAATTCTGCATTTTGAATTCTGCATTATATTGGAAGGACCCTAGAGGTATGTTGTTGAATTGTTTGGTAGAGGAGGAAGCTCAAAGAGTTTTGGAGGATTTTCACAAAGGTGACTGTGGAGGTCATTTGTTTTGGAAGACCACAGTGAATAAGATTCTAAGAGCAGGGTATTATTGGCCTTCTTTGTTTTCTGATGTGTTCAAGGCTGTTAAAAATTGTCATGAGTGTCAAATTTTCGAAGGGAAGCAGAAACTACAGCCTTTGCCTCTAAAACCAATCGAAGTTAATGCACCATTCCAGCAGTGGGGATTGGATTTTATCGGGGAAATCCACCCAGCATCTTCCGGACAGCATAGATGGATCTTGACAGCTACAGACTACTTCACGAAGTGGATTGAGGCGATTCCCACTCGACAGGCCACTGATGCGGTAATTATTTCTTTCCTCGAAAATAATATTCTGTCACGCTTTGGGTGTCCTAGTAAAATAATCACAGATAATGCAGCAGCCTTTAATTCTAAGAGGATGGTTGATTTTTGTTTTAAGTACAATATTACCTTGGGAAATTCGACCGCCTACCATCCGCAAGGAAATGGCTTGGCGAAATCTTCAAATAAATCCTTGGTGAATATCATTAAGAAATTGCTGGAAATCAACAAAAAGGCCTGGCACAAAAAGTTGGTGAATGCATTATGGGCTGATAGGGTAAGTCAGAAAAAGTCTATTGGCATGTCTCCTTTCGAGTTGGTGTATGGGACGGATACAGTTTTTCCTACTTCACTTGCCGTCCCGGTGGTCAAATTGCTTCAGGAGGCTGGAAGTGAAGAGGATCCTATGCAGCGGAGGATTAATGAGATGATTCATTTACAGCAGACACGAGAGGAGGTATTTCAAAACACTTTCAAGTTGCAGGAGCGCATAAAGAAGATCTACGACAGAAAGGCGAAAGCAGATAAGTTTCAGTTGGATGAAGTAGTTTTGAAATGGGATGCCCGGAATGAAGATAAGGGAAAGCACGACAAATTTGAGAATTTGTGGAAGGGACCTTTTAAGATTGCAGCGTATCGGGGTCAGAATGCATTTCTTCTCAAAGAAATGAATGGAGATGATTGTCCTGGAGGACCGATCAATGGTCGGTTGCTGAAGCGCTATTATTTCTGAGTACTTGCTGCTGATCTCATTGTCATTGTATATATCATTTTACTTTTGTTTCGTTGCAAGTGTGCACCGATCTCTCATTTTCAGTCTGGGGCCCGGAGCGAAGGCTATAATTCTGGAGATAGAGGTTGGTTGGTTTGAAATTGTCAAGTTAAGTTTTATCAGTCTTCTAGTTTGAGTCATGTCAGTTTGAGTCTTGTCAGTTTTGGTCAAATTGCAGTCCGTCGTTAGTCAAATCTGCAGTCAATAAAATTGTCCAAAGTTTGTCTTGTCAGTTGAAATAACGATTCCATCGCCCAATGGATGAGAGGCACTGTCTGACTCCCCCAGAGATCTGCCGTTCTTGGCATCTCCATGGAGCCACCATCCCCATTGGAGCCAATGTTAGAGTCGGCCCTTGCAGCCCTCCGTCAATGATCATTTCGTCTTTTGCATATTCATTATTAGGTGTCTCGCTTGTTCCACTTCGTTGCATTTCACTAGGATCATGCCATGGACTGACGAAGGGGTCTGTCGTCTTATGTTTCCTCATGTTTACACCTGCAGCGCTATTTAAAAATTTTCCTCAAAGAATCGTTCATAGTCATTGTCATTTCATTTCTGGTCATTAAAAATGTCAATAAGTGTCCTAGGTCTTAGTGTCTAGGGTTTTTGAGTCATTCATATACCAGTCATAAAGCCTGCAAGGTGAGGAAAGTTCCGCATATTGTGAATTTTTTTTGTTTTGTTTTATTATCATCAGCATTTTAAAAAATATTTCTAGTCCAAAACTCTGTTTTGGAACTAGAAATTGTTCATTATCATTTTGTAATAAATTGTAATTATTCCGCCAAAAAGACATTGTCAAAAGCAGACCCCTGGTCTCTTCCTTAGCCGAGATAGCCATATCCCTGCAAGAAGACAGCAAAATCATTAGTATCGACCTCAAAAAAGCGAAAAGAAGATTGTATTTGAAAAGCCAAAGGTGAAATTACAAAAACATTGTAATATGGGTTTTCAATTAGATTTGAAACAAAATCTGATTGTGAAGATATTTGTATCATGTATAAAAGCCAAACAAGTTTCATTTTCACAAATCCATAGCACCCAAATCGTGTTTTGAAGATTGGAGGGCCGATTTCAGAGTTTTAAACTGCGTGGAAAGAGTTGTGGGGCTCGAGCGACCCACCTGGGCGCGAGCGACCCACCTGGGCAGAGCGACCCACGTAGGTCATTTCAGCAGTGTGAAGTTGCAAGGGGCGCGACCCACCTGGGCCGAGCGACCCACGCAGGAGGTGAGCGACCCACGCAAATACAGAAGTTCGAAAATTCATTCTGAGCGCCCAGTCTTGCTTGGGATCAATTCATCGGCCTTCAAACAGGTTTCTATCAATTGCTTGATGTTTTTGAATGCGTTGGTGGCATCATTGGTGGTTTCAAATGTTTCAAACGGAGGATTTAAAACCCCACAATCATAGCATTATCGTTTTCAGGGTTTTAAAATGATATGGGTGGTTGTATGAGTTTGTAGCTTATCTTATATCAGTGATATGTCCAGCTTTGCATATAATATCAAAACCATATTGCTCTCATGCCCATTTTTCCATTTTGACCATTGCTATTATTATACCATGTTTAAAACCTTTGTTCCATGGTGACTGTGGTTGTATTATGTCTCACTGCCCAATGTAAAAACATTCTCATGACTTTGTTTCAAACTGCCCATTGACACCTTTGTTGTTATTACTCATAGACAAACACATTCTATTGATGCCATGCTCTCCTTTGATAAGATTTGTTCGATATTTTGAAAGTTGCCCGCTCCCTTTGATCAAAGTTTCACTTGCATTTAAACACAGAGATTGTGACTCTTTTCCAATCCATCTAAAACAGAGATTTTATCCATGGTTTGTTTCCTTATGGTGCTTTGACGGTGGGAATATTGGTTGGGTGTTGAGACATACATCCTAACTTTGTTTTCACTGCTTTCATATCAGTATACACCATTGCCAAAAGCTTGGTCAGAGCCATGTTGGAGACAGAGTCAGAATATGAGCCAGGGTCAGGCAGTGATTCGGTGACTGAAGGTAATGTGCCACGGGGGTCCCGCAGAGATCATAGAAGTGGTGATCATCGCAGAGAGGAGCCTACTTCTTTGGCTCGGTTGCAGGCATGTCCATTAGCTATGGATTGTTTTCGATTCTTGTCATGTTTCAGATTTTGTGAGATGGTTGTACAAACCCGGCCTCATCGTGAATTAGCACGTCTGTTTGTTCTTCATTTACGGGGTGATCGGGTAAGCCTTGCTGGGGTTGATTTCATTGTGTCACCTTTGACTATTGCTCAAGCCACTGGTATACCGAACATGGGCGAGGAATGGAACAAGGGTCAGCAGTTAGAGAAATTTCACTATGAGCCATACATTAAAACTGGATATATGGCTTACTTGAGCAGAGTTTTTCCATTCAGATTCTTGAGAGATGAGTATGCACCGCTTATGAGACTCATCATTCAGTATTTTAGTTGTGAGGGCAGGTATGCTCGTCTTTTCGCGTACCATATTCGTTTGCTGATGCACTTCACAAGGGTACGTATGATGAATATTTCGTATTTCATACACCGCAACATAGAGAGGATGGTGACATTTGTGCAGAAGAAGACGAGCCCAGTGCAGCAGTACAGGAGTATATATCATTTCACTTTGATCAAAATCTTGGTGTCACATCAGTTGGCAGAGCAAGGCATCACTTGGGAGGATTTCATTTCTAGAGACTTTTTCAGAGTGCCACAACCTCTCGAGACAGTTCACGATGCAGGAGAGCCTTCACACCAGCTAGACAGAGTTGAGGTTGAGCATATCAGCACTCCTTTAGTTCAGACATATCAGCGAGGCCACAGGGCCTTATTTGCAGCGACACAGCGAGTATTATCTCCACGTGAGGTGGAAGGGGTCTTGCCGACTTCATCGACACGACGAGTATTATCTCCACATGATGTGGAAGGGGTCTCGCCTTCTTCTTCAGTGCAGGTACAGGTACAGGATAGGGGCAAGAGGCTCATGCATGATGAGGGCCCATCAGGAGGCCGGGACACAGATTTCACAGTCATTGATGTTGATGCGAGTTCTCCCAGCTCGAAACTGAGGGAAGTTATCCAGGAGCCGAGGGCCGAGAATGACCAACTGAAAGATCAATTGCAGAAGGCTCAGTGGGTGATTAACTATTTGGAGCAGCGCAAAAAACAGCTTGAGGATGAGCTAACATATTATGAGTTGCGTCGAATCCGTGAGGACAGACAGTGGAATCGAAAGAGGCCCGGTGACATGACACCGACTGACAGAGATACTGTACTCACACATGTGAACATCCATCTGGAGAAGTTGTTGGCGAAGGCCAATCGGGACAAAGACATGCTTCGCCACATGAAAGGCCATTATTGGGCTCGCATGCATGTTTGCAAAGCGAGGATGAAGATCATGAAGAGGAGGTTGCGCAAGGCACTTAGACGGAAAAGGCCTAATCCACTTTGGATTTTGGCCGAGGCTTCATTGACTGGGCAGGACACATGATGGAGGACCTCCGCTCCGAATTTGGGCAAATTCGGAGAAAATTTTGTCATTTTCAAATTTTTGGTCTAAAAAACAGGTTTTGCAGTTACGTGGGTCGCGCGCTCATGCGCTCACTTTTTTTTGGGACACTTGCTGGAGGAGATTTTTAAATTTTTGGATTTTTCATGGTTAATTATGCATCCTCTGAAGTCAACTTAGCATTTCATCAAAATCTGGATGGTCAAAGAGCTCAAAAACACCATGAAAATCACTCTGCCACCTTTTGCACCAGCAGGAAGTACTTTTGGGAGAATGAATTTTTGGAAGGTCAAATGAGCTCCAAATTGAGAAATGCCACTTGTGTTGGATAGCCAACATACAGGGCTTTCAAACGAGCTATCATGAGCTCAATTTGGATACCGGGAAGTGCCTCAAAATCAGGTTGAAAGACGCACGACCCACTTGGTTCAGGGGTGCGACCCACTTAAATTTTTGGCTGAATTTTCAACTTCCAGCTCAGATTTTCGCCTAGTATGGACCAGTTTTGTTTGTGGATGGAATTTTTGGGTTTTTATGATGTAAATGTATATTGGGCATGTAACTTTGGCTTATTTTTATCTCTTTTAGAAGATTCACTCACAAAAAAGGTAAAAATCATGTAATGAATCAGTTTCCACTCTTTTAGAGGCAAGTTGTTAGCTGCCTAGATTGTAGTTCCATGAATAGAATTGGTTGAAACTGATCCCTGAAGAGGGAATTCGACCCCTAGAGGTGGGGAAGGGGTTAGGATGCTCTATATATTGTAATTTCTCAATCATTTTCAGGGGTTGGAGAGGTTGGACTCTTAGGATACTTTTGATATCATTGTACATACTTTTCATATTTTGGTTAAGGAAAGATCAGGGGTTTTGCGACACTTGTTGGGATCCTTGTGGTGTTCTGTTCTTGATGGTGTTTCCTCTTTGTTTACTGTAAGTTTCTTCATGTTTAATGTATGCCATCCTTTCATATGCTTCTGAACTAATTTGAATGAGTGAATAAGGTTGAATCCATTGTTTACATTGCTTGGCCTTTGAATTCAGTTAGTTCTATATGTTTTCAGCTGTTTGGAGAGGATCCAAGTTCTTCTTTGCCCTCTTCAGCTCCTCGTCGGTCTAATCTGTCCATATATCCAATCAAAAGCATCAAGACCATCACCTACCTCGCCCCAACTTGAAATCCGCAAAGGTCTGACCTTATCCCCGGACCCAAAATCTGTTTTCCCATTTCTCCAGCGAAAACCCAAAAACCAAAAAATCAAACATACCTATCTTTTTACTAGCCTAAAATCAGTTCTTACTGTAAGTCATCTCGCATTCTATTGCTCATTTTCTCGAGATTGACGGAGAGAGCCCTCTCCTGTCCTCGTAGGGCTAGCTACGAGGCTGAGCGTGGTTTGATGTAGCCTTGAGTTTTACTTCATTTCAGCCTGAGGTAGATTTGAGTGCTAACAGACCCAACCAGTCCAACCAACTGTCATATTCTTACACTCTGCTACCCTTTACTCATACACCGAGTTTCATTCGAATCTTACATTACATGTTGCGTACCACACATATCTCTCCTAGCTCCATTAAATTTACTCTTTCCCAAACCAATTACAAAGACTCTTAAAACATAAAAGAAAATAACAAGAAACAAACCATAAGAAAACCATGAAAACCAATAACAATATGACATCACAAACAAAGTGGCAAGGTCTTTCACTATACATAAGAAAAACTACAAATCAAGTGCAAAAAAATCATAAAATACCAAAATCACAAGACTAGCAAAAAAACCATGACTCAATCCCCATGGGTTTCCAATGATTCAAAGGGAAAGATCAATACTGAGCCCTCTTTAAGATTCCATGGAAATTTATTTTTCCAAGAAGTCCCTGCATCATGCTACCATAAACACATAACTTTCGGTGTATAAATAAATATAACAATATATCATTTATCTTACCTTTTTATGCCATGCACACTGCCTTGTATCTGAACACATAGATATATCATCTCTCAAGGGACTCCAATCCCTTGGCAGATCGAGCCATAACTAGAAACCAATTTTTATACCTATCAAATAGAAGTTCATAAATATAACACATATCCACATAATTCTAGACAAGAGTAGAGTTAAGAATACTTGTATTCATGCAAACTCTCATTCATTTGGAATCCTGGTTCCCAAAAATTTCCAAAGGAATTATAACCCAATTCCTTTCTTTTTCCTTTTCGCAATTGAGTCCTCCTATGTATTGTCACATCACCTACCTATTAGTTATATAAACACATCAAATATTACCTTGTCATTCTAATACCAAGCATGTTTCCCTGCAATTGTTTACACGTGTCAATCACATGTTCCAAATATCAAGACATCATATCTATTAACTAAAATCAGCCTCTACCAAGACTAATAGCCATGTCATAATAAAATAATAGTCATAATCATAATACTAGAACTATCACCTACTTATACTCAGGTACACATCAGTTATCTCAACACATAGTGTGTTAATATAACCATCTTAAAACAGTATCATTAATTCATGGAATATTCTGAACACATGCTCATATGATGCAATTAATCAAATATTCAAACAAAAAATAGATGACATAATAGACACCAAACACTAAAACACAAAATATATAACATAAGAAAACTATACCTTAATGTATCTCATGGGAGGCTATCTTGTCTACACAATCAATCTAGTTTAGCATGATATAAATTCACATCACATCAAATCAAATATACATAAGTTCATGATATTAATAACAATAAATAGTTAACATTTTCATCTCATAAGTTCATAAACAATTATCATTCATGCGTAGCAATCACATCTGTAGAGTCAGTCCAAATTAGCATGACACAATATCACAAATATGTCGGTTGATCCCTCAATATCGTAACCACAACCATTTTCATAGGAAAATATATATTAACATGATACATATAACATCAGTATCTTAATGAAATAATCCTAATAATCAAGTTAACTAACATATAACAATAACAAGTTAACATATAACATACTTATCACCAACATATAACATAATCATCAAGTTAAATATCATATAACAATCAACAAGTTAACATATAAGATACTTATCAACAATATATAACATAATAATGAAGTTACCTAAAGTAAAAAAAAAACAATTTAATCGTATAACATAATCATTAGCAACATATAACATAGTCATCAAGTTAATTCCATGCATGACTAGCCAATGCATGTACATGTGATCACAGTGATTAACTAACATCTATCATGTATGTAGGCATAACATAAATAGAATGGAAATTATATAAGTAACCCTAATACTTATAAAAATACATTAACTAACATACTTCCATGAAAAACATACAATACCTATATGACAATCCTCTCTTACCCCAAAGTATAGTGCCGCAACTTCACTTCAATGATCTGAATATCCTCCTCTATCTTGACCAACACATCAACATCATAACATACCAATAACATAATAATGACCTAAAATTCATAGAATTACCTCATGGATACCAACCTAAAAATGGAAATTCATGCATAACAACATATAAACATTGACATGCATAACAAATTCATATACAACCAACATTTATTCATGACTAATGCATCCCAACAACAACATCATCAACTTCCTCATGGAAACAAAATGGAAATAATAAACACTACCATGCATACAAAACAAGAACATAGTCCACAAACATCAAGAACAAATATGCAAATGACATGAATGCACAACCAAAACACATAACCCATCTACTCCATGGGTTGAACAAAGCACTGATACCACTCTGTAACACCCTCCTCCCACGTCTACCCAAGTAACCTGCCAACTGGGGTAAACATGTGATGAAGAGTTACTATGATCTTATTCAACCTTCTAGGTCACCTTAAGGAAGTGGAACTGACATCACACAACAACACAAACCTTCTACACATGCTACAGGACACCCAATATTGATCCAAAACTTCCAGGAGGATAGCCCCTGATCCAACTTTCAATTTTCAGGCATCAATCCCCAAGTCGCTAGCTTGACAAGGGAAAGAGTTTGACTGGAAACCTTCAGCGGCATAGACAACATGGGTATGAACATGACTGAGGAAATATCCCAGTAGTTTTGAGCCTGTTACCCTGATTTATGTCACACTTTTTCAAGCCTAGAGCCCAAGTCAAATCCCAGAACCTCATGCCACTTTCCTAATTGAAAGATAGCAAAAAAATAACAATCTAAAAGAAAACACTTGATCAATAGGTTGAATGAATGCCTACTAGCCATGATAATAATTTCGTCAAACATGTCATAAATATGTAATCTACGGGTTTAAATAGCAGATCCAAGAATAGGGGTTCCATACTTATCTGAGAATCTCTAAGAAGCATTGTTGCCTCATCACATTAACTGCATTATAATATATTTGGTCATAGATACATTGTTAATTAATTTACAAATCAAAACATGATGGGAACCATACATCATCACTGTCATAAAACACATTCATAACCAACATATAAACATTAGAAATGACAAGCATATAACAACCATATAAGCCATATTAACAAACATATTTACCCATCAATACAAGAGGAAAATAACTCTTATTTCCATAATCAAAATGCAACCAAGTCTGGGACTTCCACGTTCCACCCGACCGTAGACATGGTTGAGCCAAATCTCCCTTCATCTAGTCACCCTCGTGCCATATTTCAAGCATGAATGTGGGATATCATAAAAAAATCCATCAAAACCGAACCAGGGCTTCCAGAGGCCAAACCACCTTAACCCTAAACTAGTGATTCCACCTCATGGTCGGACATCACAACCATCACCATATTGATCTCTACCCAAGTTTCTTAAGGCTCCAAAGCATTTGTTCCAACTAGGGATTTCAGGACTAGTAAATCACCCCACATCTCCCGCTGGGATTCGAGAGTGTTTTTCCAACCATGGCTTCCAGGACTAGTAATTCAACCCACCAAGGGCTTCTAGAGTGTTTTTCCAACCAAGGCTTCCAAGACTAGTAACTCAACCCAAGATATTATAGGGATTTGAGAGAATTTGTCCAACCAAGGTTTCCAAGAACTATTAACTCAAACCATAGCTAATGGCACTTGAAAACCAACCAGAAAAAATAAAAATAAAACCCATGACAACATGGATACCTAGGAAATGGAAAGGCTAGGAAAATCCACTATCAATCTATGAATACTCCATGCCAATAAGAAATCAGGAACAAGAAACCACATGCATATTCCATGCATGTCAAAACTAGCAAGGAAACCATACATGAAACTTGATACCTACAAGAAACACTCGTTTTAGCTACTGATCCCGATGTCATCTTGCACTCTCTTTATTTTTCTTTTCCTTCTTTCTCCAAATCCCAAGTATGCGACACTCCTCCAAGAGTTCTCTAAGAAACTTAAGTGTCCAAGAGTATGAGAGAGAGAATAGAGAGAGATCTCCCAAAACAAAATTGACAAACTCTAAGCAAAATATTGCCAACTAATCCTCAAAAGCCTTTTTATTAATGAGGCCTCTATATTCTTCATTTTTTATTATTTTCCTTTAGTTTCCTCCTCACATGCAATCTGTGACCTTTCACCTTCCTTTTCTTCTATTTTCCATTATTTTCATAAATAAAATGCCAAATAATGCATCTTTTCCTTTCCAAAGCCTTAGCCATTGTCTTTACCAATTTACCTTAGCCATAATAATCCAAAGTAACACCCACTAGGATTTTTTTCCCACCATTCAACTTGGAATACGTGTCTCATGACCATGGTATTATATTTTTTTGCATGGATATTTTTAACCACTGTTGTTACATTATGTTGGCAATTTTATGGCTAATTTTCCATGGTTTCCTTTCTATTTATATGTTGGTTATATGATGTAATATATCTATGGTCATTGACATGTTTTGATAATTTATTGATTCGTTGACAATGCATTGGCTAACAAGTGTTATTGCAAATAGCTAGAGAGGGCTTGAAACCTTCTTAGTGATTCTTAGATGAAATTCAAAAGTTTATGATCAAATATGCATTCATGACCTATAGCTCACGAAAATTTCTTACTTTAAGTTTGAATGTTAGGCATTGTTGTCATATTAATTATGCTTCTGCAAAGTTACAAGTAGTTCTAGGCAGTGGTCTGGAGGCTATCCTGGAAAAGTTTCTCAGGTCTCAGAACCACTAGCACATAACTAGATTTTTTAGGTCATAAACACATGGAGACTAGCTTATGAGCGTGGTTGGAGGCTCATAACCACATGCATGTTATGTTATGGATGTGGTTACATGTTAATATTATGAAAAAGTAGTTCTAGCTCAGGATCTAGTCATCAAAGGTTGTGGACTAACTTATGGGTTATCTAGTGTTCTTGAGCGATATCTATAGGTTGTCGGTGTGTTGGCCCCACTTCCATAATTGGAACTTGGAGGTTGGGTGATATCATAGTGATACTTGTGTCATGTTTGTAACTGCATCCTCCCACATTTACCCACTTTCACCGATTTTCCTAGGTAAACATGAGAGAAGGGTCACTATAATAAGTATCATCCTCCTATATGACCTTAAGAAAATGGAGTCAACAACTTAAGACCTTAATGACTTCCCTCATGTGTTACAGGACCTCGAGGAGCAACCCATCCCTTCTAGGTGTCCAACCCCTGAGATAAATCTCTTTTTCACTGAAATAGAGCCTCAATCACTCCCTTGCCAAGGCATGCAAGTTAATATAGCCCTCTAGTCACTCACATAGGCCTGTCTACCAGTGACTGTGGACTTTTATAGTCACTTCTATTCCAACGAACCTAAATTCTCAGCTAATTTTTAAGGAACGGGATAGGCCTCTACCTAGAACTCAGTAAAAATTCAGAAATGATGAATGGAATAAAAAAAATTGAACTGGGAATTGACCTGACCTCTCCTAATCGAGAGTGACATTCCATAAAACACTTGATAAACATGTAAACTATAGGTGAGGAATGAAAATTTGAACATAATGATTTGAAAACTTATCTGAGGTTTAATAAGAAGGACCAATGCCTTCTCACAATAGTTGTCATTACACCAATTAGGTCTTACATTCATTATTCATTTAGTTACAAGTAAAACATGAAGAGAGTCATTACTACGATATATCATATAACCATGCTTATAAGCACATAAATAAAAAATATAGAAAAACCATTAAATCCACATAATAACAATTACATTTACTCATCAAAAGAAAGATAAACATAGATTTTATTAAACGTAGGCAAAAGCCGACTAGGACCGGGACTTCCACGTACCACCTAACCATATATTGAGCTAAACCAAATATTTATTTCACCCAATCACCTCCATTCCATATTCCAAGCATGAATGTGGGATCTCATGGTACAAAACAATCCAAAAACAAGCAATGAATCCAAAGGTTTACTACCTCCACCCTCTAGGAATCAAATGGAATAGGTAATATAGGGCTACTAGTGCCACTCGAAAGAATAATTTATTTAGGGAGAAGGAAAGAACTATGGGAGATGAGAATGGGGTTAGGAAAGAAATATTGCCTTATCCATAGGATGAGGTAGCTTATCACATTTTAATATGCATCTCATGTGAGGGTACATTGAGTGTAGTGTATGGATACCACTTTATACTATTTCACGAGCTTAGATTAAAGGAATATTTTCCACTTGACCAGATATTAAATGTACCATACTTCCTCCTTCAGTCCATGAGGGACATGAGCCAAACATTAATAGAGGGGAAGCATCAACACTTATCCCACCATGGCCTTATCGAACTGTTAGTGGAGGATGCCCTAAACAAGTTAATAATTCATGTCCTATGGTCCATGTTCATAGACATGGACAGAGAGACACATATACAAACCCAAATAATTACTCTTGTGGAAACCCCTGCATCTAGCATTGGGGGTATGGACACCAGAATAGAGGAATAAGAGACAGAGAGGACATGACAACAGAAGAAGTATAGATGGAAACAAAGAAAGAAGATGTAGAGGAGGCAAAGGCAGAAGGAGGATATGATGAGGAAGAGAAGGAAGAAAAATTAGAATAGGAGGCCTTGAGTCCTAAAAATACCAGTGAACCAAAGAAAAATTAGATATCCCCTCAACAAACTAGTCTGTGACCGGGGAACACTGACGATGAGGTAGCTGCCACTTTATCTACCTTGTGAACTCCTGTGAAATCTAAGAAGAAAACATCAAGATGAAACCCTCTTTAATTTATGACAATGAAGAGAACTAGAGTGAAACAAGGAAGACCCTAGACTCCTACAAAAGTCCTAATTACAATTGAGGATTCCCAAGTAAGAAAGATGAGGTGGGTCCATATGAGGGAAATTTGAGGAGGTCGCCTCTCCAAAGCCAAAAAATAATACTTCCATAGCCTATGTAAGGAGGTCCACCACTAGATCATCACCCTTCAAGAAATGAGAAGCACCCATAGACCTGAAAAAATAATATATGGAGTTCTACAGGAAGAATGGAGCATGCTATAGGAAAAGACAGAGAATTCTACAGGAAGGACATGGGATGATATAGGAAGAGAGGAATGAAAAAAAAGATGAACATCATGCACAAATAGAGGGGCATAGTGCACAAGTATAATAACCAGTTGTGCAAGAGGGGGTACAAGTTGAACAAAAAAAATTACAAGAGACAAAAACTTCCTCAAATACCTTTGAAAAGAAAATCACAGAGTTTCAAGAGACTACCCCAAAACTTAGTTTGGAATATTGTTACAAGTTTATTGAGGGAGGGAGACTGATCCATGAAAAATTCAGAGTCCCCCTCCTGTATGAGCTATAGATAGAGAGAGGGAGCACCCAAATATGGTTGCAGATCACCAAGTCAAAGAATGTTAGAGATGTGGTGTTGATGGAAGAAAGGGTCATTGAAATGGGGAAAGAGCTAGATAATGTAAGGCTCAGAGAATCTATTGTGAAAGAGAAACTATAGGCAGTGTAAACAGAGAACATGAGGCTGCAGGAAAAGCTATAGGAAAAAGACACCTGATTTTCCACTATGGCCAACCTTTACATAAAGGCCATCCAGTAAAGAGAAATTTCAAAGTCATATGTTGTTTATCTTAGGGATAAATGGTCATAATTCCAAATCAAAACCTTAGTTCAACATGAATGCCTACCCTTTCATAACTATAGATAATTCATTGAATTCTAAAAACAATCTAATGTAGGAGAGAGGGCTAGAATGGATGAATTCTATATGAATAACCTCATATTAATTGATAGGAAAAATTGGGAACCTAATTTCAAGTTGGGTGATATGAGATTAATGACCTTAGAATCCTGGTTAATACATGAAGAAGCAAGAGCAACAAAAGTCAAAAGCGTAATGGCAAGAGAAGAGAGAGAACCTCTATAAATCTTGGCATAACTAATGAGCCATAAGGGGATCATTAGTAACCATAAATGAATCTTAAATGATGTTGTGCTAGCACCTACATACCTTGAAACACAAGATCATGTCATATCACACTTTGATGATACATCCAGGTTCCTATGAGAAGAGAGTTTGCAGGCATTCAGAAGGAGATGGCATACCTTACCACGTAGCCCACATCAGAAGGAATACTACTCTCCTGAGAGAATGAAGAATGAATTGGAGAGGTCACGCTTCTACAAAAGAGTTATTCAAAGAATGGGGATACAATGGATAAGATAGAAGCTCAACGCACCTTTGCTATTGTTGCTGCATCAAGGGAGAGATCAGTAAGAAGAACAAAAGGACTTGGTTGAGTCAGAAAATAATGTAGGATTACACCCACCAGAAGCACTCCCTCTAAGCTACCTTGGGATGTTAGGGAGGCAATTAAGTCTTTGAAATAGATAAACAAGAAGAACTGATTTTCCAAGAGGATGAATAACCATTTCAGTAGGGGGGTGATGATGAGGTTCATCATTAGGTACATTTTAAGGGGTTACAATTCCATCCTTTCTATTATTAAGTTACCTCTCTCTCAAATTTATTTACATTTTTGTCATATTATACTAAGTGACAAGGGTGAAAGATGTTTTTCATTTCATTTTTCCTAATCTGATTTAATTGTAGGAAATGAAGCCATTTTTGAGACATTTTCCACCTAAGGGCTCAAAGTAGACAACAAGGAGATATTGTAGGAGGGTTTTCCACCTCTCTCCCTCAATCAGCCAACATCACACCAATATCTCTCCCAGTAGCTCGAAGGCAAAGACAACAAAGAAAGTGGTAGTTATGAGGAGCCAAGCTCCACTTTTCTCAAGATCAAGAGACCATATTCCTACTTTTTAGGGAGTTGTTGGTAGCTACCCATTTGTATAAATAATCATGTACAATATCTCATTAGGATTTGAACTTTGTGTTCAGCTAGGTAGCTCTTAATCTCTGAATCAATGTTATTTTTTATTATCATATGAAATATTAGAAATTTTGATGAAACGATAATGAAAATATGTTTGATCCATTATCAATTTTGTCCCAGAGGGATGGTGCTTTTTGTTTAGGGACCAATCCATTAGCTAAGTCCCTCTTATGTATTTTTATTCTATTTTTATGTTCTAACACTTTGTTTAGTTTCCTTGCATTCTAGTAGCAACAAATATATGTCAAAACTACGCTTGTAGACTCTCTTTCTCACCTCTATCATGGGAGCATGAGGAGAAGGATCTCCAACCACAGTCCAAAAATAGTTTGTTTATGATTTCTTAGATATTTAAAAAGTGTGATTATCATGTTCATCAAATGATTATTGTAAGTAATAAGTTGGATTTATGCTTAGATCAGATTCTTAGCATAGGGTAAGTCGAGTTTTTATTCAAATCATCTTTTCCACTCTTAGACACGTTAGTTGGCTGATAATTAATGCATGGATGAGTGTAGTGGTTGCAAGACTATCTACAACTATAGGAAAATGACCCATGTTGGCTTGAGGGGTCCTGACCTAGGTTCAGAGGTTAAGGTTTGCCAAAAAACCCCTATACTACTAGCCCTTTAAGCAATGACCTACTTTCGCAGGCCAAGGTCTCACCCGAAGTAGTATGGGAGGGTGCTGGAACCATGTTCCACACTCTAGGAGAGAGTAGGTAATTAAGGTAGATCTACGCTTGAGGCTTATCAGGTTCGCAGAGAATGATTCTATTTGCAAGCCTTAACAGTATAATCAATACATAACCATATCAAAGCTATTATTATTAGTAGATCTCATCAATACATTTGCATCCACGTGCACATCAGCAAATACCATCACAGAACATTATAATTGCAGCTAATTCCATATCACGGATACATTCGCACCTTAAATACATATCATAGATACATTCGCAGCTTAAATAAATACCACATATGTGGTTCAACAATAAACACAATTAATCCATATAGCACCAAGATACTTCAAATATATTTCACATTCATTAGCATCAAAGATCCACTTACAACCCAAAAATATTCCATGCACACAGCGTAGCGGGGTCTGCACACAGCAAGACTGAGGATATCCATGCACACAACCAACAGGAGTCCTTACCCAAAATAACGTAAACAGATCTTAATAATTCGCATGTAGCATCAGTCTTATGTCTTACTTACTTACTAGACCCAACTATCTATCTATTTATAACATCGCAACCTTTGCTATCCGATGGTTCAAAAACCGTGGTTTGTGGACCCTAGAGCTACCCTTTAACCCATTACAAAACATTAGTGGCTTTGACCCACCACAAAAACCCTACACAAGACTGACTATTACAAAATTATATAAAAAACGCAAGTTAGGGAACCCTGTTCCAACAAGCCCCCAACACAATCTTGTGACTCGTCCCGAGTCACTGTGGCCATGGGGTTTGCATCTTCATCTGAAGCTGATTAATCAGATAAACTAGTGGAGGCAGCTCTCCTTCACTCTGCGCAGCAGCGTTTTGAGAAATATATACCAACTTTTGCGAAGTTGGACCTTCTGTAGCAGCAGTGATGCTTTGCAAGGTTTGGTTCAATTGCTTAACTGTGATGTTGACTTCCTAAGAGAGCTTGAGGGCTTCATCGGCCCATGGCTTTAGGTGGTCACTAAGGACCTTATTTTTGTGGTGGAGCTCTTCATTTTCATCTCTAAGTATGTGGTTGGTAAGCAGTCATGCCAGGCATTGAGCTAGAATCAAATTTGACATAGTAGCTTCGAGTTGTTCAAACTCTTCCTCATTCTGGTGCAGCTCTTGAGTAAAATCACACAAGAAAGGGTCACGCTACACCTTATACTACATCTTCATAGTTGTCTCCAATAGCTCTGCGCCCTGAGAAATCTGAGCTGTAATAGTATTGGTGGCCTCTGTGACCAGCGGGGCTCGCTGGGCTCTTACCTCAGGTGGAGTTCTAGCTACAATTTTTCCTGTCAGGCAGTAATCTACTATTCCATCTCTGCCTTGATGGCCTGAATTTCAGTCCTCAAAGTCATTAGCACTGCAACAAGCCCCTCAATCTTGCCCTGGGGGGTGGCAGAATCTAGGATATCCTTAGTGACATCTGCGTAGAGCCTACTGATTAGGAATTCCAACTCGGTCTGTTGTGTGGAGGTGAGGGTACATGCAGCCTATGCCTAGGACACCTTGACCGTTTTATCCACAATCGTATGTTTAGCGGTACTAAGTTGTTGGTGTACCTGGCAGTCTCTGTGTTGAATATCCTCAAAAAGCGATGCGTGGAGGACCTACAGTGGTTCATGCGGCAGTCGAGCTAAATCTAATTATACCTCTACACAAGCCTGGACTTGCACGCCTAAGGCAGGTGGGCTCAAGACGAATGATGCACCTAGTAGGGGATATAGGCGACTTTCCATTGTGATGATCAATTCGCTGCGTGTCACTGGGGGTGGCCTTGTCTCAATCATACTTGTTTGTAGGTTGTCACTTTTGAGCGGGAGAGCTCAGAGCTCAGACTAGAGCGTAGAAACTGTGGCCTTTTTTTTCTCTTCCAAATCCAACCATTTATCTTCTGAGGAAAGGGTGAATGTGTCTACGATCTTCTCTAGGTCTTCCTCTGTCAAAGTTACCTCAGTCTCCCGACCCGCCCTTGTAGATCATCCTTTTTTGTGTTTTCCTTTAATAGGGTCACTAGTCCATTTCGTACCACGTGGGGAATCGGTACCCTGCGCATACAAATCCTCTGTGCCTACATCTTGCTGCAACTCTTGTTCTACACCCTTTTCAATGTCCTTGCCATGTCCTTCTGTCTCCTTGGTGGTATCTGGTGGGGTGGTATTCTTGGGACTCATACTTGAAGTGTCTTCCGTACTTGATTTGAAACCTAGCTTCCAGTGTGGAGGCCAAGTAACAATAAGACAAACAATCTCCTCATCAGCAACCATATAGGGCAGTGAAACCCACACTAGATCCTTACAGCCCCAGATCTACACATTGAGCATCATAACCTAGAACACTGTGCTTCTCTTATACTTGACATAGATTGCTAGTGACAAGCACGGTCAGGAATGGATTACTGCTGCGAGCCTGCTCTCAAATAGGACCCAGAAGAACTTATTATCTTCAATGCACTTCTCATCTGTTGAATCCCATAGATTCACATACCGCGCCCCTATGCACATATCTGGATCGAGCTCAGGGAGGACCAAATATTCTGGGGCTTCCCATGCAACCAACGTGATGAGGAGTAGCAACCAGGAGTAGCAAAATTCTCTTCCATGATCCTGGGCTTCGCACACGTTCTCCAGAAATTCATTACATAGGAACTGGGACTAGATGAAGCATACCCATTTCTCGCAGCGTTCAAGAAACTAAATTACATATGTGGGGAGTGTGGCAACCCGGTATTTTCACATCATTTTTCATGCTAACAACAAGGTGCCCATGCAGGCACCGGGGTCACTAATAGTGCTTGTTAGTGACCTATAAATATAGGATTCATAATTTTGACATGATTGATGGTAATCTTGTAAATATGTACATACTTTTCCTTCTGAAAGTTGTATTCTCATATTTTGTAAAAATAAAAATCAAAAAATCAAAAAATCAAAAAGAGGGTAAAAATTCCTAAAAGAAAAATCAAAGGAATTAGAAAAAATAATATACCCCAAAAGAAAAAGCTGAATAAAACATGAAAGTGTGCAAGTCTAAATGCCACTACTTTTACCTTTTACAGTTGATTATGGCAGAATGTCAATAAATACCATAATCTGTGATGAGTTAAACAATTTAATCTTGACTCGTCATTTTTCAATTTCAAATGTTGTAGATAGAGAATAAACAATTGTCATACAGTTTAATCATGAAAATTCATTAGTTAGGTAGAGAATAAAAGAATCCAACAGTTTAATCTGGATTCTTGGATGCAATAAGTGTAGAATTAGATAGTTTACTACTTTCAAAAAAGAATAAAATGTTGTAAGGTTGCTAGTTCAAATGCACCTACTTAAAATAGAAGGAAAAAATGTTAGAAGATATGACTAGGTTGGTAGAAGAAGGTGGGAAACATCATTGTAAATATCATTCACCAGGCTATAAATAACTAATTTCCCCTCCCTATAGCAATTTGATATTCTAGACTATCATTCAAAGAGGCTCAAGGCATTTCCTTGACTTCTGTTGGGACCGGACCCAAGGCTCAAAATTGATTAGTTGAAAATGTTAAGTTTCTATATTAATCCCGGAAATTTTCATCATTTACCCTTCATGCACTCATCGCCATTTAACTTCATAAGTGAGAACTCTTTTCTTACTTAAACATTACATAAAGGCCCACTTGATTAACTTCCTACATATCATGAAGTATAAAACCCTCAAAATGACATTTTATCCTAAGTTGAAGTGATTAAGCTACGATAACAAAGCTTTGCTTTAAAAATTCACTTTTCTTAGTTATATTTATGTATTTTGAGTTTCCACCATCCCCTTTGTCATATTAACTTTAACTTATTTATTAATTCCCTAGAAAATAACTCTCTCCTATTAATATAATTCCCTTTATTAAATAGCCTCAAAAACCCATTATTATAACTTTAGCCAAAGTTTATTATCCCCACATGTTTGAATAAAAACCCACAATAAACCCCCTTTGGCTAAAAATATCATTATTCAAATATCCCGCTCCTTTATAGTTTTGGACAGTTCAAATAGTCTAAAAACTATATAATATAATAAAAATACAAAGAAAATCTTTAAACATATTTTATATGTTTAAAAAAAAAATCCCGAAGTTAATATAAGCTAAATTTCACAAAACTTATCCTTTTGTAATATTTCCCCTTTCTTGATTACCCCTAACCCAAGGTTAAACCTTTACTTTTTCATACTATGCGAAACCTGATGTTTCATATAAATCTTAAACCTTGGTTTAAACCTTGTTAAATACCTCCTCACCCTCGGGTTTGATATCAACCATCCGATCTTCCCGAACCTTTGATTCTACGGTTTACAATGAGTGCGATAAATCATCCTCAGTCACCCATTCCTTCCCTATCATGTTGAATCCCAACCGTCTGATCATCATCCCATTTAAATCTAACGATCCATGCTCAACGTGATTGCTTGACTTCATATCCAATCTTTCCCCCATCGTGTTGAGTAATAGCCGTTCGATCTTCAATATACTTTTAATTCGACGGTCAAAATTGAACTCAATAACTCATTGCCCCGCCCCCACCATTTCCCATCGCATTTATTTGACACCGTAGATCTTTACCTTTTAATATCGACAGCTCACAATGAAAGCCCAACCCCACCTTATTGTTTCCCCACAGCTTCCCGATGCATCCTAGCCGTTTTCTTCACTCAACCAAATCCAACGGCGCAGATTCCATATCGTATTTCCAAAGTGATCGAGAAATGTTGACAAAATATTTTTGCGAAAAAAGTTGTTTTATGAAACCACTGCTTGCTATGTGTCCTATTACTATTGGATCACATTGCAAAAGTTAAAAACCAGTTACTGCCCAGGAGCAATGTGATAACCACCACTGGTTTCGCTTTCAATACAAAAACCACTCCCGCCATGTCAACTTGACCTACAATTAATACACCGCATGATCCATAAAAACTAAAGTTTTAACCTTAGTTCTTTATTTTTTTTCATACCTTTGCAGCCTATCCCTTTGAGAATTAATCACAGACACCATTGCAGAGCTAATTTCGAATTAATTTTCCATCCTAAAATCATTTCCACCCTGAATAGTTACTACCGAGGACTCCTAGTGCCTTATACCAAACAAATGCAACCGGTTTGAAGACTGGTACCACCGGCAATCCTCTTTGACCACAACCATACCTGTTCAAAGTTATTTTTCAGTAATCCAAGCCTGCAAATTTCATATTTATAAGTACAAAATCAAACCAATTTGAATTTAAAAGCCAAAAGTACTCATCCGAGAGTACAGAAATCTTGAAAAAACAAGGGAAACCCTGTCAAAAATTTTCCAGGATTTGTCATTTCCGCCTGAATGATTTTCATCAACCAAAATCTATTCCTACAGTGAAAATCCATTTGAATTCCCAAAGAAACCATTGAAAATCCCTTTCCCACCATCTGCACATTGCCAATCTGCATTTTCCTCTTAAAACCATCGCCCAGATTCTAAGTTTTTCCGAAATCAGCTTAATTGACCTTCTTTTTCCATAAAGAGCTGAGAAAACAGTTTAATCTTGCTCAGTTTCTTTAAAAATTACTAAGAAATAGGTCACCCCTAGGACTGGAGGTCCCAAACCTCAGAAGCCTGCCTCCAGCAAGCTTCCAAACCCCAAACCTCCCAAAATTGATAAACCTACTCCTGTCCTAACTGCAGACTCTACTGAAGTAGTCAGACCATTACAGCCTCCTATCACTACTGAAGAAAACAATCCCTTGATTGACTTAGATTATAGAATTGTTGTTGCTACTCTTGAATTTGATCTTCTGGAAGTACATAGCTGGTGTTAGGAAAAAATTGAGAAGAAAATGGCCAATGATATACCTGTATGGGACTCCAACTTGCCCAAATATGTTGTTCCCATCACCCATCCAGCCCAAGATTTCATTAGGTTGTGTCAGACGCACAATATCCCTGATCAGAAGTGCATGGTGAACAAAGATAATGAAGTCCTATTTTACATAACTGCTGAATCAATCAATGATATGCTCCAACTAATCCATGATCCATGAGCAGTATCATTGTCAATTGAAGACTTGACTCAGATGTATTTAGACCTGGATTTCCCTAGGAAGTTTGAAATCCTTCAAAAATTCATGCCTAATCATGTCAACCTTCCTAAGGTAAATCCCTCTTATGATACTTTTGATTTCCCTAAGGGCTCTAAACAAGTCATTTCCATGTTGTCATTCATTTTAGGCTATGTTAATGATGAATTTATAGATGCATCCTATTAGTGTCAGTCTTTGTAGCCTCCAGTGATCAAACATGCTCTTACAAGGTGATTTTAAGGTGTCAAGGTAAAATTTTGTCATTTCAGTGAGTCTTCAAGTAAAATTTGGTCACTAAGTATTAGGTCTAGGGTTTTCTTTCACTCCTTTCAAAGTTTTCCAAATGTCATTCCATGTCACCATCCAGCCGAGTGTACCATCATTCAAAGGGTTTTCATCATCATGCCAGATTCCAAAGGGTCATTTTACTCCTTGTTCATGCTTCAGTTGTGCCTTGGTAAGGTTCATTTCCTTCTCCTAGGGTTTTGAAGGTAATTTCTCTTGGATGGTCAAATCATTAGTAAAACTTGTATCCTGATGTTCATACACCTTCCCCTATCCTTAATGTACCTTATTAAACACTTCCCGTCACTGAGATCCCCCAAATTCCTCATTTTCGCACAAACCCTAGTTTCTTGCTACAACTTGGCAATTTTCTAGGCTAGGCCCGTGTTTTGCCCTTTTGGACCCCTTCCCCTCACTCAATCTCTGAAATTCCACTTTCCCTTGCTTCCTAACATCCCTCCTTACTTCCCAAAATTTTCTCAAGAATTTAGAAGCCCCTTATCCCCTTCATTTTGCTTCATTTCAACAAATCCATTGTTCCACACATCGGGATAGGTTTTACTCCAATGATGTTTCCGAGAAATAAAAGATGAATTTGGGAAAAATGAGAGAGGTTTTTGTCCAAAATAGGCCAAGGAAGAAAAAAATCCTTCAATTTTTACATAGGTGTCATGGTTTTAGAGAAATTTAAAAAATATAGTTGCCTCAGAAGAATTCATGCACCTCTGAAGTGATTTTGGTAAAATCAATATTTATCCTAGCTTGGTTGGCCAAATGACTTGCTTGATGAGTAAAATGATAACTAGACACAAAGAGATTTTCAATGAGATATCCTGAGCTCAATTTGGAGTTGAGGAAGACCTTCAAAGGTTGACTGCAATAGCACTTTGCCTCGAGGCAACCTCATTTTTGCACATTTTGACCAGTCTTGGGAGATTTGATTTTTGACAGGGAAAATGAACTCCAAATTAAAAAATCACACTTGGGTTGGAAAGTAGACTCAAAAAGATTTCCAAAGAGCTATCATGCACCCAATTTTGACACCTGGAAGGTCTCCAAAATCCTCCTACAAAAAGGCGCTATGCATTGAGATGGCGCTACGCATTGGGAAGTGGTTTGCAGTGTAGTTTTGTAACTGGCACTACGCATTGAGATGGCGCTACGCATTGGGCTAAAAAGCATGAAATCCATTCAAATATTCCACCAAAGCTCTCAAATTGCTAAATTCTTCATTTCCCAAGTAATTTAACATCCCTCCATGACCAATGAATGAATTTATCTTGGTGCTTATGGTGATTTAATGAGAAAAAATCAAAACCCTAACTCTTTACATTTCTTGCCAAAAGCAGTTGCATAGGGTTTATGAGTTATATTTATTACTACCAATTCCACTCCTAGCTATCTCTCACTCCCTCACTCCTTTATTCCTTCATTTTTCCCTTTCGTTACATTTCGTCCACTCATTCCTTAATTCCCATATCCCTAGTCAACTAACCCTAAATCCCTAATCCCACTATCCCAAACCCTAGTCAAATATCCCCAAAACACTAATTTCCATCCCAAACCCTAGATTTCATCCCCTAAAACCTTTCATTCCATAAATTCCTACATCTAGCATCAAACCCTCCCCTCATTACTCCCACTCATCCATGGCGCTAAAAAACGTGAAGGCAAAACCGGCCACCTGCCAAAACGAGCCAAACTGAGATGACATCCATTGAGCAAGAGATTGAGGCTGATCGTGAAAATTGACTTGAAAGGTTCAATATTCATTTGGAGAAACTGTTGGAGAAGGCCAACAAGGAAAATAACATGCTCAGGCACATGAAGAATCATTATTGGGCGAGGAATCATGTTTGCAAGGCGCGAATCAAGATCCTGAAGGCAAAGTTAAAGAGGGAATTAAAGCGTCACAAAAGGCATGATAGACTCCAAATTTTGGCCAAAGCTTCTTTGGCTAAGCATAGGACTTGATGGTGGACATTCAGCCCAAATTTCAAGAAATTTGGGAAAATTTTTGTCAATTTTGATTTTTTTGGCCTTAACACAGATTTTTCTGCCCGATGCGTAGCGCCACTTGGCGCGCGCTTATAATTGGCAGCTCCTCTTGAATAAAAATTTGAATTTCTGGATTTTTCATGAAAATTTATGCATGCCTACTCATTACCTAAGGATTTTGACAAGTTTTGGGTTGCCTGAAGGGTCAAAAACACCTTAAAAATGACCTTTCTGCCACTTTTTGGACACACATGAAGCAGTGTTGGGAGATTTGATTTTTGGAGGGGAAAATGGAAACAAAATTCTGAAATTAAACTTTGGTTGGAAAGTAGACAGGCATAGCTTTCCAAAGAGCTATCTTGCACTCAATTTGGACTCTAGGAAGGCCCTCAAAAGTAGCCTCAAAGTGGCGCTACACATAGAGATTTCAGGCGCGGCGCATTGGGAATTTTGGCCTAGTTTTCACTCAGCAACTCAAATTTTCGCATAGTTTTGGCCATTTTGAATTTTTTATCTCCAAATGTGAAACTCTTGATGTAACTTGATGTAATTTCATAACTTTGATGTAATTTTGGCACATTTTTACTCATCCAAGTAGATTCATTCACCAAAAAGTGAAATGTAACTGAATGAAGCAGTTTCATATCTTATAGAGGCAAGCTGTTTCATTGCCTATTTTCCAGTTCTTAGTTTAGATCTTGTTGAAACAGCTCCTAAAATAGTGATCTCGACCCCTAGAGGCATGGGAATGAATTAGGCTTGTCTATATCTTGTATTTTATCAGTCATTTTCAGAGGTTGGACACTTGGGATTGCTTGGCACTTCATTGTACATTTCATCTCTGCAATTTTGGCAAAGGAATAGAATAGGGTTTGCAGCACTCTTTGGGATCCATGTGGCTCTGTGTTTTGATGGTGTGTTTCTCTATGTGATTTTAAGTTCATTTATTTTCATGTGTATCATTTCCCTTCTCCTTTCTTCTTAAATTAAACAAATGAGTGATAAAGGTGGAAATCAATAGATTGCTTTGCTCTGCCTTCAGTTTTGTTTAATTTTCCATTTTTTCATCTGTTTGAAGAGGATTCTTGAAAGCCTCTTTCCCTCTTCATCTCCTCACCAGTTTGAAATATCCATTCATTCAATCCAAAGCATCAAAACAATTGCCTTCCTTGCCCCACTCAGAACTCTGCAAAAACTAGGCCTCATCCCTGGACCCAAATTACCTTTCCCTTTGATTCCAACAAAAACCCCAAAAATCAAAATCAAACTTCTTCACCTACATACCTAGCCTAAAATTAGCCTTTATTTCAAGTCATCTCAAGCCCTATTGATTATTTTTGCTGAGTTTGACCTGGAGAGAGCCCTCTCTTGATCTGGTAGGGCTAGCTACCAGATTGATCGTGCTTTGATGTTACCCTGAACTCTGCCTTCTTTCAGCCTGAGGTAGATTTAGGCAATAACATAGTGGCAACCATACTGGGGAAGAAAATTTTGTTGTTTTCTTTATAAACTATAGACAGAGTCTGAATTTAGCCAGGTAGCCTTCGAAACGCTCTTGCTTTGCATTAGCGAAAGTAGATGAATGCTGCTTCAGTAAATCTCCAGTCTAATTTATGAACTGAACATCTAGTTTCCTCAGTAAGATCTAATCAAGTTCAGATCTGATTGTTGATGGTGGACAATGATTAGACACTGCAAGGTTGAAATCATTTAGCTGGTGACTCTAAATCAGTTTCGAGATCAGATCCAAGGACTCCACTGGAGGACGAACCTGACCAGCAGAAACATGAAAGGAAAATATGGAAAGATCAGGTATTCAAGTTGGAATTTCATCCAAGACATTTTGTTCTTTGTCATAAATTTTTTCTTCTCTTTTCCCGAGAATGTCAAGAAGGCTTTGCAAAGAATATTGTATTTGAGAAAAGATCCTCATTCCTTCCCTTTGAATATTGTGAATACCAAAGATTTGCATGCTTTTGAGCTTGATCAAGACCTTTCTTCTGAATCTTGTGATGATCGTCTTCAAACTGATGAACCTCAAGAGACCAAGACTGATTTTGCAACATTTTTACATACCCCTATACCTTGTAAAATTCCATATCGATACAAGCCTCTGATTTTACCTCCTATACTCCATGCTTTCCCTGCAAATTATTATCTTTACTTGCCGAGGTTTGATGGTAAATGTGACAATATCACTGTTGAGAGACATGTTCTAAATTTTGAGTCTTTTCTTGAACTTTTTGAAGTTGATGAAGAGTAGCTGTCACATGATAGGCTTTTGCCTTCTTTTCTGGGAAGGCAAATTCAAGAGTTGGTTCAAAACCCTACCTGATGCGAGCATCTCAAATTTCCAGCAGTTCGTCAAAGTTTTCCTCGACAGGTGGGTGATTAGACAGAACCCTTTCTTGATTATAGAAGAGTATAACTTCACTGAAAAGATTACTGGTGGGAGACAAAGCATGGGTCAGTTTTCTGTCGATTTAACCAAGCTTTATTCATGTGCTTAATATATGTCTCTCCGGATCCTGCCTTCTTACTACCCAGGTGGCTTTTATCCGGAAATGGATTTTCAGCTGAGAGAAAGGAATCTTGAAACACTTGAAGAGATGCAGAACAGTGCAATAGATGTAGAGGCTCATTTGCGGATTTGAAGGGCAAGGTTGAAGGAAGAAGAAATGAAAAACATAGACCCAGAGGAATCGACATCTCTAGAGGTAAAGCTTGACATGTTGGTAAGTGCAGTGGAAGAGATGATGCAAAATATCACCACAAGGAATGAGTATAATGTTCAAGCCCATGGCTCGCTGATTGAAGAAGAACAAGTTCTTGATCCAAAACATTTTGTTTCTTATCCCAGTTGTCATAGATCTGAGAATGATTGTTTTTTATATCATCTTGGAGAAGAGAGATCTGTTGATTTGACATGTATTCTTGATGATGTGTTTTATACTGATGATTTGCCTCAGTTTGATCAGTATGATGATGATTATGTTCTCGAAACAGAAGCCAATCTTGCAGACAAATCATCAGCTAGTTTGTGGAAGGAGGAAGTTCACTTTTAGCAGCTTGAGTACAGTGATCAACTGATGCATATTAGCTATGACAGTGACGAGGAAAGTGCAACAAATTTTGAAGTAAGTGAAGGATCTTTGCCTTTTTGTTTTGATTTGTTTCAATTCATCAGAGAAAAAATTCATGTAATCAGAAATCAACTGTCGACAAGTCTTGATTTGGACCATCTTGAGGACAATAAAAACCTTGTTCAAGACTTCTCATATTCAGATTTGTAGCCCCCGAATGCCATTGATTTTCAAGTTACAGATGAAGACATGGAAGCTGGCACATATGATCAAATGATACAAGATGATTCCGTACCATTTTGTTTTGAATCATTTTAGTTTTTGAAGGGTAAATTGCATGGTAAATATTCAAATGAGCAGCTTGTAGGAAATCATGTAATCTCATCGGAACCAATAGAAAATGGGTTGCAGCATTCTTTTCAGTCTTTTCAAGTTTTTCATGATCCAATAGCTGATGTGTTGGATGATGTCTGCAGTCAAAGTCCTACTCCATTGACTATATGTAAGCTTGAAACGTGTGCTGATATAAACTTGATCTGGAAGCCAATCTCTTTGTCATTTTTAGTAGGAGTCTCATCACAAAGCTCAAAAAAAAGTTTTCATTCATGGTCTGAGCAGAAGAAAAGTAATCCATTGGATGAGCTACGTCCTAGTGTGCATGAAATTCAAGATCCTTATGTAGTGTTTTTGGAGGTGGATAGAGAATCCATAGTACTCAATGGATCTGTTCACAAGTTTTCATGGGAGTTGCCTTTCAGTAGTTCTCTCTTGTCGTTCATAAGCAAGCACTTGCGGAGAATTCAAACAGCAGCTGAAATACTTACTTGGTTACATTGGTTGTTTCATTTTAGTTGATCAGGTGATGAATGGAACAACTAGAGTAGGTTGTATTGAATAAGCTTCATATTGAGCATCATTTTACAGTTTTTCAGTTGTGTTTAAGTATCGAGTCAGTTTTTAGTTGAGTGAGAGTCAATTTGTGTCGTCAAGTCGTTAGTTTTTAGTCATGCATCTCAGCTTGAGTTTTTGACTCCATTGCCTAATGTATGAAGACACTGTCTGCTTTCCAAAAATCTATAGTTCTTTGCACCTCCAAGGAGCTACCATCCCCATTGGAGCCAATTTAGTGTCAGTCTTTGCAGCCTTCCTCCAGTGATCAAACATGCTCTTACAAGGTGATTTTAAGGTGTCAAGGTAAAATTTTGTCATTTCAGTGAGTCTTCAAGTAAAATTTGGTCACTAAGTATTAGGTCTAGGGTTTGCTTTCACTCCTTTCAAAGTTGTCCAAATGTCAGTCCATGTCACCATCCAGCTGAGTGTACCATCATTCAAAGAGTTTTCATCATCATGCCAGATTCCAAAGGGTCATTTTACACCTTGTTCATGCTTCAGTTGTGCCTTGGTAAGGTTCATTTCCTTCTCCTATGGTTTTGAAGGTAATTTCTCTTGGATGGTCAAATCATTAGAAAAACTTGTATCTTAATGTTCATAAACCTTCCCCTATCCTTAATGTACCTTATTAAACATTTCCCATCACTGAGATCCCCCAAATTCCTCATTTTCGCACAAACCCTAGTTTCTTGTTACAACTTGGCAATTTTCTAGGCTAGGCCTGTGTTTTGCCCTTTTGAACCCCTTCCCCTCACTCAATCTCTAAAATTCCACTTTCCCCTGCTTCCTAACATCCCTCCCTACTTCCCAAAATTTTCTCAAGAATTTAGAAGCCCCTTATCCCCTTCATTTCGCTTCATTTCAACAAATCCCTTGTTCCACACATCGGGATAGGTTTTACTCCAATGATGTTTCTAAGCATAAAATATGAATTTGGGAAAAATGAGAGAGGTTTTTGTCAAAAATAGGACTAGGAAGAAAAACCTCCTTCACTGTTTACACAGGTGTCATGGTTTTAGAGAAATGTAAAAAATACAATTGCCTCAGAAGAATTGATGCACCTCTGAAGTGATTTTGGGAAAATCAAGATTTATCCTAGCTTGGTCAGCAAAATGACTTTCTTGATGAGTCAAATGATAACTCGACACAAATATCTTTCGAATGAGCTATCATGAGCTCAATTTTGAGTTGAGGAAGACCTTCAAAAGTTGATTTCAATAGCACTCTGCCTTGAGGCAACCTCATTTTTGCACATTTTGACTAGTCTTGGGAGATTTGATTTTTGACAGGGAAAATGAACTCCAAATTGAAAAATTCCACTTGGGTTGGAAAGTAAAATCAGTAATATTTCCAACGAGCTATCCCATGCCAAATTTTGACACTATGAAGGTCTCCAAAATCCTCCTTCAAAAAGGAGCTATGCATTGAGATGGTGCTACGCATTGGGCAGTGGTTTGCAGTGTAGTTTTGTAACTGGCGCTACGCATTGAGATGGCGCTATGCATTGGGCTAAAAAGAATGAAATCCATTTAAATCTTCCACCAAAGCTCTCAATTTTCTAAATTATTCATTTCCCAAGTAATTTAACATCCCTCCATGACCAATGAATGAATTTCTCTTGGTGCTTATGGTGATTTAATGAGAAAAAATCAAAACCCTACCTCTTTACATTTCTTGCCAAAAGTAATTGCATAGGGTTTATGAGTTGTATTTATTACTACCAATTCCACTCCTAGCTATCTCTCACTCCCTCACTTCTTTCTTCCTTCATTTTCCCCTTTCGTTACATTTCATCCACTCATTCCTTAATTCCCATATCCCTAATCAACTAACCCTAAATCCCTAATCCCACTATCCCAAACCCTAGTCAAATATCCCCAAAACACTAATTTCCATCCCAAACCCTAGATGTCATCCCATAAACCCTTTAATTCCATAAAATCCTATAGCTACCATCAAACCCTCCCCTCATTAGTCCCACTCATCCATGGCGCTAAAAAACATGAAGGAAAAACCGGCCAGCTGCCAAAAGGAGCCAAACCTAGATGACATCCATTGAGCAAGAGATTGAGGCTGATTGCGAAATTTGACTTGCAAGGGTAAATAATCATTTGGAGAAGTTTTTAGAGAAGGCCAACAAGGAAAATAACATGCTCAGGCACATGAAGAATCATTATTGGGCGAGGAATCATGTTTGCAAGGCGCGAATCAAGATCCTGAAGGCAAAGTTAAAGAGGGAATTAAAGCGTCGCAAAAGGCATGATAGACTCCAAATTTTTGCCGAAGCTTCTTTGGCTCAGCATAGCACTTGATGGTGGGCATTCAGCCCAAATTTCAAGAAATTTGGGAAAATTTTTGTCAATTTTGATTTTTTTGGCCTTAACACAGATTTTTCCGCCCGACGCGTAGCGCCACTTGGCGCGCGCTTATAATTGGCAGCTCCTCCTGAAGAAAACTTTGAATTTCTAGATTTCTCATGAAAATTTATGCATGCCTACCCATTACCTAACGATTTTGACAAGTTTTGGGTTTCCTGAAGGGTCAAAAACACCTTAAAAATGACCTTTCTGCCAATTTTTGGACACACAGGAAGCAGTGTTGAGAGATTTGATTTTTGGAGGGGTAAATGGCAACCAAATTCCGAAATTCCACTTGGGTTGGAAAGTAGACAGGAAGATATTTCCAACGATATATCCTGTGCTCACTTTGGACTCCAGGAATTCCCTCAAAATCAACATTAAAATGGCACAACGCATAGAGATTTCAGGCGCAGCGCATTGGGAATTTTGGCCTAGTTTTCACTCAGCAACTCAAATTTTCGCCTAGTTTTGGCTATTTTGACTTTTTTATCTCTGAATGTGAAACTCTTGATGTAACTTTATGTAATTTCATAACTTTGATGTAATTTTGGCACATTTTTACTCATCCAAGTAGATTCATTCACCAAAAAGTGAAATGTAACTGAATGAATCAATTTCCTATCTTATAGAGGCAAGCTATTTCATTGCCTATTTTCTAGTTCTTAGTTTATATCTTGTTGAAATAGCTCCTAAACTAGTGAGCTCGACCCCTAGAGGCATGGGAATGAGTTAGGCTTGTCTATATCTTGTATTTTCTCAGTCATTTTCAGAGGTTGGACACTTGAGATTGCTTGGCACTTCATTGTACATTTCATCTCTATAATTTTGGAAAAGGAATAGACCAAGGTTTGCAGCACTCTTTGGGATCCATGTGGCTCTGTGTTTTGATGGTGCATTTCTCTATGTGATTTTAAGTTCATTGATGTTTATGTGTATCATTTCCCTTCTCTTTTCTTCTTAAATTAAACAAATGAGTGATAAAGGTGGAAATCATTAGATTGCTTTGCTCTGCCTTCAGTTTTGTTTAATTTTCCATGTTTTCATCTGTTTGAAGAGGATTCTTGAAAGTCTCTTTCCCTCTTCATCTCCTCACTAGTCTTAACTATCCATTCATTCAATCCAAAGCATCAAAACAATTGCCTTCCTTGCCCCATTCAGAACTCTGCAAAAACTAGGCCTCATCCCCAGACCCAAAACTGCCTTTCCCTTTGATTCCAAATAAAACCCCAAAAATCAAAATCAAACTCCTTAACCTATATACCTAGCCTAAAATTAGCCTTTATTTCAAGTCATCTCAAGCCCTATTGATTATTTTTGTTGAGGTTGACCGGGAGAGAGCCCTCTCTTGATCTGGTAGGGCTAGCTACCAGACTGAGCATGGTTTGATGTTACCCTGAACTCTACCTTCTTTCAGCCTGAGGTAGATTTAGGCAATAACACCTCCATTTTAGGGTTCCTCTCCACTTTGTCTCCTGGACAACAGCTAGAATTGGTCTTTGATTTTGCCAAATTCATTGCTAACAATATAAATTATCTGCTAATAAAGTTACCTGATGAAGGAGTGTTCAGATATACATCATATCTGTTACATCTCTTCCTTTTCTCTCAACCATATAAGTTTCCCATTGCATTAAAGAAGATGGATATGGAGGGAAAACCTCTTTCAGTAATTTTCTAGACTTCTCTTCTCAGAAAAAATAGCAGTGAGTACAGTTACAATGATTTCAATGAATTTTTTATCAGACCTTCCTGAGTTTTTTGGATAAATCAGAGCCACCAAGGATAAATGAAGAAATCAAAAGAATTTTACAGTTGTTTGAAAACTGTAAAGTTGGTGATTGGTATTTGTATAAAAATCACACAGAGATTAGAGTATATGGTGCAATCTTGGCTCCATACAAATTACCAAAGTTTCTAACCACAAGGATCTTTGCTTTGGAATACTTGAGACAAATTTTAAATGTAGATGCAATGAAATTTATAGCATCGAAAAAGAAAGCATAATTCAAATTGAAAAGAATTGCCTCTTTCATAGTTAACAGTAGAGAGGCTTTGAAAGAAGTAAGCAACAAATTATCAGTATTCAAGTTCCAATAAAGCTTTTACTAGAACTATGACCATCAGGGTATTCTGAGCAACTTGACGGTTAAATGCAAGTTAACCCCATTCCTTCATGAATCAAAGCCATTAATTGAAAATTATGCCAATCAGTTGGAATGGGTTGCAAACACTTTAATTGATGATGATCAGGAGATGCAGACAAATAATCTACAAGAAAATCAAATGGATAGTACACAAGTGGTTACAGTTAACCAACCAATAGAGGTATCCAATAAAAGGTCGAGAAAAGAAGAAGGATATTTGGAAGAGACAATCATTGAAAATAAATTCAAAAGAGTCTACAACAAAAAGGCCAAAATGACTACTCTAGAAAAAGAAGGAGTCATTGATGTAGATGATAATAATGATCAACAAACAGATGATGAGGCCACAATGATTGTTAATGAAACACTCAGGGAAATTCTAAATGAACAGGTACAGGCACAGGGAAAAGGAAAAGAGATGGTTGAGGTAGAAACGAATACAGAAGGTCCCTCTTCTTCTAAAACAACAAAAGAAACTAATTTTGATATTCAGAAGAAGTTCAAGCAAATCAGGGAAAAGAATGAAGAAATCAAGAATGAATTTTATTCTAAACTTCTGAAGGAAAAACCAAGAGATAAAGACAGACTAGTAACAACATTTGATTATTCAACAAATAAAATGATCATGTATTTTCTCCAACCAGTGGTAAGAGATCAAAAATCAGCCACAGACTACAAGAAAACATAATTTGAAGTGAATGCTGATACTATACATGAATTAGATTAGATTGAGTTCCATAGGAGTGCATTATAAATTCTATATTCAAAGGTAGTAAGCAAAACCATGAGTGCTACTATGCTTCAGAAAACAATATCTAATTTTCAAACCTAAATGAAATTAGATAAAGCATCTCATCATGCTAAGGATTTGAGAATAAAATCCTTAGAATATTTGGTGATAGAATCTGAAGCAGATCCCTCCAACACTGAAGTTGGTAGAAAATTGATAAGAAAAAATAATGAGGATATTGCTGCCTTGAGAAAGCAACTCAAGTTGCCAGAGAGTGAGCATCCTCAGGAAAAAGAATTTCTTCAGGAAAAGACAGAGAAGGAGGAAACTATGCAACTAGTTTTGAAGATGACATCTCAGATTAAAGATATGGAAAATCAAATAGAATCTTGAATGCAAGAAAATGAAACATTGAAGAAAGCTCAGGAAGTTTCCATTCCCATAGTTATTCCAACTGTAAGTAGAGTTGTTCCCTCAACATTGGCAGAACATTTGGCACTGAAAGAAGTGTTGGCAACTACAGTTTCAATTACTTCTAAAGATATCTCTGCCACTTCTTTATCTACTTCACAGGTAAATCCAACAGGAGAAACAACTGCCATAGTAAAGGCTATGGAAGACATGTCCATAAAAGATAAAGAGATAATCAACTTAAAAGGCACTATCAGAAATCTTGAAACATCTAATAGAGATGCCTTAATTACATCCAAAGGACATGAGCAAAGAGACAAAATATTATAGGAACAGGTAAATATTCTTCAACAACAGGTTAATCTCACTAAGCAAGTATCTTACATTAAGAATTATCTTTGGAATAACATCATTCAAGGCATACATTCTCAGTGGCCTTCAATTCAAATTATTTATGAACAAAAAGAGTTACTCAAAGCAGCCCAAATAGAAATACAGAAGAAAAAAGAAGAATTGGCTGACAAACCTGCTCAAGCCTTGAGAATTATCACATTTTTGAATAGCAAACACAGAGAAGAGCTTTAAGAGTTAAAAATTCAGGATAGAACTGAAAGTATACTCCAAATCAAAAAGGTCCTAATAAGAGAAATATGATGAATAATTTGGAGGACAGATGCAAGGATATGAACTTGGCCATCACAAGATTTTGGGCCAAATACACAGTACTAACACGAGCACGCCTACCAAATATTCATGCTTTGAATGAAAAATTCATGCCACAAAAGGATTATGATAACAAAATAAGGGCTTATGCCAAAGAGAAAGTCAATAAACCTTTGCCACAAGGGTCTCCTACTGGTAAAGTCATTTTGGAATATTTTGAGAACTTGTTCTATTTACAAAAAGAGATCAAACATATTTTCATGGTTAAGCCCAATTTTTCTAAATATACAGAGGAAGATGGAAGTTACAGGAAACTGAAAAGTATAAGAATTCCCAGTGTAGAGCAATGGCAGGAATTCATTGACTTACTATGAAAATTTGCAGTCAAAGTGTATCAGAATCAGAAACAGAGTCAAAGAGTATCAGTCAAAATACCTTTTTACTCCAGATAATTATTTATGTCACAACATTGAAACATTAAAAGGAGCAGCGTAAACAGTATCAATGATAAAGCACAGGGGAAAGTATGTGAAATGGAAAGAGTGTCTTTCAAGTCATCTTCAAAAAAGATCTTTTTCCAAAATGCCAGCAAGCATTTTTAGTAGCTACAACCCAGCAACAAGTTAGGATAATTCATCCTATTTTTTATTGATAAGAGGACAACTTGCCAGTTTGTTTTGCAGCTATCCTTCTTTCTATGTAATAAACTTTATTTTTTCTAGAGATATTCCTATATGTCTCTCGGACATTTTGTAATATTTTTTGTATAAATACTTCTCTTTTCTAAGTATTAAGGGTGGAGTAAAATTTATCAAGACTACTATAGTCATTTTGTTGGATATATTGAAGTTTGTGTGAGTCAATTAGTAAAGAAAGAGACTAGAATTGAGATTAAAGACATCATAACTTAGGATTCTTGTGTTGATTAGATAAGTCTAGTATTTTCTTGTTTTCATTGTTTTATCTTTCAAAATTTTCCATACATTCATTTTAATGTGTTTTGTCTTTAATGATTAACTAGGAAAGCTTAAACAGGATTAGTGATAAAAATCTCCATGTTTTTTACTAGTTGTTCATTATTATGTTTTCTTCTTGATAACCATTCTATAGAATTCTTAAATGCTCTTAGTCCCTGTTTGACCCCCTTTCTTTCATCTTCATTTCTGTAACTTAAGGATTCTTAATTTCCCTTTTTTTTAGATTTCACCCATTTCATCAAAAAGGATATTTCAAAACCCTTTGAAGGTCATCTACCCTGTCGTTAGTATATTTGCTTGTTAGACCTTATTTTCTAGCTCTGCTTACCTAGAAGGTTGACTCCATAGCCCAATGGTCTAGTAGATCCATCTGTGGTTTACCTTGAAACACCTTTTATTCCCACCACACTTTCAAAACAAATCACACTGTCCAATCATACCTAGCCTAAAATATTATAACGAATCAAGCTAAATCTTGAGGAGAGATCCCTCTCCGAAATTTGGGAAGGCTAGATCCTGAATTTCAAAAGAGGTTCTTGGTTACCCCTGGTTTTCTTTAACTATAAACCAAAATCCCACAACCTAAGAATTACTAGGGTGATAACATACTGGCGACCATACTGGGGAACTAACCACCCTCCAGTTTTAAGTTTAATCTTTGAGGAAGATTTTTAAACATATCTTTTCTACTTTAAGATTAAGTTTAAAGGTTGTGGGTATTTATACAATAATCATTCTGGCTCCAAAGAAATTCTATTATACTAGATCCAACCTTGACCCCAACCCTGCAGATATAGTAGACAATCCAGAACGAATAGGAAAAATGAAAAAACAAACTGTTAGTTCAAAAAATAAGGTACCCCTGAAAAGAGCTGATTCTTTACCCAAAGAATTAGTAAGCTTATCAGACATTGAATTTGATTTGAAGTTTGAAAAATCACTATTTAGAACCAAGTCTGAAACTAATTTAAAGGAAACTGTTTTAGATCCTGTTTTTACTTCTTTTGTGAATGAAAAATAGAAAATTATTTCAGCACCTATTAAATCAGACAAAACTGAAAGTCAAAGTCTAGTAGAGAGGGTAAGTGTCACACAAATTAAAGACCTTGAAGAAGCTATAAAGTTAGCCAATTTTTTTTCACAATTTAAATCTACAGTTTCTCAATTATCCACCACCATCTTTCCAGCAGTAGATTCTATTTTGTATGCTGCCACTTCATTTACAGATTCCATTATCAGTTCACCCCCAGGGCCTGTTAATCCTGAGTTGCCTTTGCAGCCTAGGATCATATATTCATCATATCCCCAATCTAGAGCCAACTCATCCACAAGACCATATATTCTTGAGCTGCCCTTGTAGCCCAAAGTAGTATTTCCATCCTCTACTCAGTCTATAACAACCACTACCACAATATTCCCCAGCCATACCACTTCTTTTTCATCTTCTTTTCCAAGCTCTTCAAGTACATCCACTATTGTAATCAGCACCATCCCTGCCACTACTACTGTACCTCCCAGTTTAGCAAAAATCCAAGCCATGGTATCCATATATGCTCCCTTGGTCTTTCCTCAAAACCTCCATGACATGCCCAAAAATTACCAAAAGGATATCCCATTATTTGATAATTTTTCACAAATCGCTGCACAACAACATATCACTACAATGAATGATTTTTGGGAAATTTATGAGATAGATGAGTCTGATGTCAGAATGAGGTTGCTTGCACAAAGCTTAACTGGAGAAGTAAAAACATGGTTTAGAAATTTAGGTGTTGGTACTTGTTGAAGCCTCGAAAATCGTTGCTACAACATTGGGGGATAACCACCCGGTCCGGACCTTAAAGCAGCTCCTTTTCCGTTTATGATAGTGGCTCCGACTGGTTTAACTAGGTCCAGTTACCTTTTCCCTATCGCTATTGGTTTACGATGTATCGTTAACTACCAATAGACAGGGATATCGGATCAATTCTTCTTGCTGATCAGGCAAGAGAATGACCCTTAAGCTGATTTGGGTTCAGCCAAACCACAACTAAGATTTTGCCTCTTTGAGAAGAGGACTTAAAAGAATGTAGAAATTAATCTAAATGCAAACTTATTCTATAATGCAAGCAAAAGAAACTAATCTAAATCCTATCTCAATTAGGTAGATATAAATCTATCACAACTAAGAGCAAGATAATTAAATAATGAGGATTAAAATATGTCTGGTTTTAAATTAATATTAAGCTAACGAAGAAATTCAATTAGCTCACATTTGTGAGTACCAAAACACATTCTATTGAGACCATTTGACTAAAATAATTAATCAACAACACTCCGGAAGAAATTCACAAAAATTGATGTCGATTATCATATCAGTAAAACTAATAATTAAACGATAACATGTGGAATAAATTCACAACACATTACTATTTAATAAATCAGTGTTATAAGACAGATTTCTGAGTAATGGTTACTCAGAAATCAGAGTTTAATTCATAAGAGCAGAGATACATAACAATTTGAGACAAATTATCCATATCAACAGAAATTCCAAAACATGAATAAAATGAAACAACAATTTTATTAACATAAAAATGAAACTGGTATTTGATACAGAAATGCCAAAAATACCAGTTAATTGAATCTTCTTCTCTGATCCTGGTCTCTAATAGTACTTTACATTACTTGAATTTCTGCTTTCAAGACTAGAGCTGCAGAAATGCAAACTCTGCCCATCATGCATAATTCAAGATATAAAGAATAAACCCTCAATAATGTTCAGATCTGAAACTTTCTGTCCTCCCCATCTACAACTCTAAATTCGCATAACAGAATTGCTTTTATAAGTTTGGAATTGTAGAGGAGAGCAACCCCTATTCCATTCTGCAATCTGCTATTTATAATATTTGCAAAGGAATTCTTGAGATGAAATTTTGTTGAAGAAAATCTGCCCAATCACTTTTATTTGCTCAAAAATTCCAATATTTTAATTGCTGGAGCATTCTCATTGATTGAAGTCTTTTTCTCCATATATCTTCTACTATTTTCTTGCAAAAAGAAATCAAAATGAATTAAAATGTAACAATAAAATCCAAATATTATTTCTAACATTAAAACAAATCCAATCAAATTCTATTTAAATAAATAAAAAGGAAATTTGAGCTTCTTATTGATACTCATAACGATCTTAATTAACCAAGGATAATATTGATGCATGAATCTGCAATTAGAAGAGGCTGGGAAAATAAAAATGAAGAAAACAAAACTCAGAAAATTGATTTTATTTTTAGAAATTCGGAGCTTGATCTTCTGCCTAATTTTTGACTCAATAAATCATCAAATCTGTTAGTGAAACCTCCTCAGAAATGTTCTCCTTGATTTTATCTTTCCAATGAGCCGTCCTGGGCCTCATTTGGTTAAGTATAACTCAATCTACGAGCTTCCAAAGTTGATGAGTCAAATCTGGCATAAATCTGGAAATTCTGTTTGTTGGGCTAAAAATCAGAATTTTTAATTAGAAATTTAATCCTAAATTAGATTCTAATTATCTAATAATTAATTCTAAATTAATTATTAACTAACTAACAATTAATTCAGTTACAAAATTAAATTAATATACAAATGATTTGAAAATGTTAATTTAAATATGATTAATATTATAGTTCAAATTATATTAAAATTATAATAAATATTATAATTATAATATAATTATTATAATATAAAAAATATAAAAATTAATTTACAAACCATTAGAATCAATCCAAACCTAAAACCCATCCACGTGAGATTATGGAGGGATATGGTGAGGGTGACGTGAGGGTGAGTGAGGTGGAGATACGGGAGGCATAAGGGATGAAACAAAAAAAAAGAAAAAAAACAAACTTTATATTAAAAAAATTTAACACATCCCATATCGCAAGAACCTTGGATGGGGGTTTTTTAAATGTGCATGTTCTAAAAATTGCGATGGATCCAAAATTGCGATATTGCGATATGCGATGGATCCGAAATTGCAAAATTGCGATCTTGCGATATTGCGATATTGCGATATGCGATGGATCCGAAATTTGCGATTTGCGATCTGCGATGAATCTGAAATTTGCGATCTGGGATCTGCGATGGATTCTGAAATTTGCGATCTGCGATCTGCGACAAATCTGAAATTTACGATCTGCGATCTGCGATGAATCTGAAATTTGTGATCTGCGATCTGCGAAGGATTCTGAAATTTGCGATCTGTGATCTGCGACAGATTCTGAAATTTGCGATTTGTGATCTGCGATGGATTCTGAAATTTGCGATCTGCGATCTGCGACGAATCTGAAATTTGCGATCTGCGATCTGCGACGGATCTGATGATGTAATAATTTTTTTTATTTTTTTGGTTTTATTTTAATGATGTTTAGTTTAGCTATGAAATTTTCTAAGCTACAGCCACTCCGAAAAAGAATAAAAAAAATAGCATTTTTAACCCAGACTAGAAAAATGATGGTACTTCAAAGGAGTACCATTTTTAAACCAGTTAACCAAATGAGGCGAAACAAGCGTCAATGGGAGGCTTATAAAAAATCGATTCAATCAAAACAAGAATCCAAAGAAAATGAAAAATTAACAAAAGCGTAAGATAATCATTAAAATAAAATCCTAAAAGGTGCTTAGCCAAAAATTTATAAAAAGGGTCCCCATTATTTGAAGTGAACAAGTCAAAAATGGGGGGGTTGTGTTTTACCACAACAATGGCGACACACGGGAGAAGAACCAATTATCTCTGTTTGATATGAATGAGATTTTCCTAAAATTCAAGTAAAAATAATTAAAGAAAAGAGAATTATACTTAAAATGCTTGACTAGGTTCATTAGTCTGAATAAAAGAAAGAATCATCTAACTGTAATTTTTCTTAAAATTCCTCATAAATTAAAATATTTCAAAACTCTATATCAGTCCTTAATTAGTTGTAGAGATAAAGCAAGGGTCTTTTTACAGCTTAGCTTTTAAAATATACTCATTTGTCACAGGTAAAGCCACTGTTGCCAGCAAACATCTATAGTCTCGATAGGGTTACCTTTTAACCACCAATGATTCAGAATCCCATCTCTTTAAGAATTATTGACCTAGAGATAAATCCATTTATATTATTTTTATTTTTTATTTTTTTATTTTTTATTTTTTATTTTTAAATCTTAAAAGCCATTGTCCTAGTTTGGTAGCCAGATAGTTGACAATGCCATTCACTGGTTATAATTGGACTAAACAAGCTGGCTGGTGATGAGACACCTTGTCTTATAATTGTTTGCAATCATAAGCCATTACCCTGGTTTGTTTAGCAGTGTTGGTAATGTCAGCCTATTTTTCCCCTATGATCATGGTAAGCAGACTCATGATGAGACCTCTTATCTTTTAAGTTTAAATATATCTCTGGATTATACTCTAGAAAAATAAGACTCTTTGGGACAGGGAGAATCATTGACTCCTTAAGAGTTAAGAATGACAATTTTAGAGTTAAAAGGTACTTTGCTGTAAAGTGTCTTTACTTGGTTAAAAATAAATTTTCTTGACTGATAATAAAACTTTGAAAGATGAAGTTCAGGAGTTTTATTGGGGAACTCGTCTGCTAGGGTTTTTCTCCGGTAGGGTTTCTGCATCTCTGCAACGGCGCTGCTGCTTCTCAGAGCGTCCTGCACTCGCTGCACATACCCTCTGCCCTGATTACAACCGCGCTCTCTGAAACGCACCTCATGGATCCGTCTCAGGGGGAGGCCCACAGAGCCTCCCCCACCGCCACGATTAAGAAAAATCCGAACCAGTCTGCAGAGATTCCAAAAGCGGCCTCTGTGCAAGCCCAGACCACAACTGCGACCAACGGTACCCAGATCCAGGCCAACCAGCCAAGCGTACAAGGCGACAAGCCTACGGCTCAAAAAGGAACAGAACCAGAAACAACAGATGCGGTCGCCCAATCCAAGGCGACCTCTGCGACCTGCAAGCCAATAGCGGCCGATCGACCAAAAATAGATCTCCCCAGCCACAGAATCAATACCCAGATTCAATTCATGAAAGACCACGCCCTGATTGGCAAATTTGTGGGCTTCTGGCCTACGGAGAAGGCTCTTCACGGCTGGATCAAATCAAAATGGAAGCCAAAAGGACAAATTACTCTGCAGCTAGGGCCCAAGGGTTTCTTCACTGCAATCTTCACTTGCCTGGAGGACAAATCACGCATCATGGATGGAGGGCCTTATTTTTTTAACTCCTCCGGGCTCTACCTCACGGACTGGACAGAGCGCTTCAACCCGGACAAGGAGGATCTAAACTGGGCGCCAGTCTGGATCAGGCTATACTCGCTACCACTGGAATATTGGGACGAAGAATCGCTTAGAGACATCGGCAATGGCCTGGGAGAATTTGTCAAAATCGCGGAGGAGACCAAACTCAGACGCTACACATCTTACGCTCGACTGTGCGTCTTCATGCATCTCGCACAAGCCCTTCCTGACTCGGTAAGTCTCTATCACGATGACTTCGAATGGGTTCAAGCCATAGATTATGAGCATGTTCCCTTCAGATGCAGGAAATGCCATGCACACGTGCATTTGTTCAGGGATTGCCCCCTCAATCTCGCACCCAGCAAACCCCAGGAAGCTTCCCCTAATACGGATGCTGATGGCTTCACCAAAGTCCAATCCCGTAGATGCCACAACAAAAAGCCCCCTGCTAGCTCGACCAAAGCTCCTCATTCCCATGACACCCCTTCCACAAGCAATAGCTTTGAAGCCTTGAATCAACCCTCAGCTGCGGAACAATCAGAACCAGCTGCCATCCCCACACCCATGATCATCACGCCTCCAACCTCTGACCTTCCTGCCACTCTGAACCCTTCTGCGCTCCCTCCGGAAACCTTCCTTCTTCCTGATAAGCCGTCCCAAATATCCACTTCAGGAGATCCCACCTCCTTGCACATGGAACTGGATCCCTCTGCCACGTCCTGCAGTCAGTTGGAAGCAGGTCCGGAAGGAGTTGACATTGATGAGTTGGACATCTATACTCTGGAACAAGCTTGCCAGAAACAAGACTTTGATACCATTTCGGACAAACAGATAGAAAATCTGGCGGTGGCCCTAACCAAAGCACAGCAGCATCAAAAGGCTCTTGGCATTCAGGTTGGAAGTCCATGGGACAGCAAGAAACTCTTCAAGGATTCAAAAAAGAGAGGACGGAAAACTGACCTACAAAGAACCATCCTCATCAGAGAAATGCTAGTCGAATCTGGTAGGTATCCCAAGCTTACCAGGTTTTTTCAACCCAGGGAAGACAATTCTCAATGAAGCACATCTCCTGGAACATAAGGGGTCTAAACAGCCCCACCAAGTTCAGGATGATCAAAAGCTTGATAAAAAAGGAAAAACCGCAGGTCCTCTTTCTACAAGAGACCAAATGCAACAGCACTACTCTCAGCTCCATACTCACAAGAGCATGGCCTGGTTGCAACTCCATAGCCGTTGACGCTACAGGTTTCTCTGGTGGACTAGCCATCGCTTGGGATCCTCAATCAATCTCCATCAGCGATGCTCACGCCACCCACAGTCTGATCCAGGCCACTTTCCACATCCTGGGAACAAACATGCATGGCCACTTCACCAATGCTTACTTCCCCCAGGATATGCAAAAGAAAATCGCTCTTCTCAGCACAATTGAAGCGCTCAACGCCAGCAGAACCCACCCTCTCTGGATTTTAGCAGGTGACTTCAACATGATCACGAATCTGGAGGAGAAAAGAGGAGGTCGAGCCAAGCTGGAAGGAGACAGCACTCACTTCAAAAACTTCATACAGCGCAACTGGTTAATAGACATCCCTTTTGCCAATGGCATCCATACGTGGAGCAACAAACGGGCTGGACCCCAACAAATTGCTTCCAAACTGGATCGCTTCCTGCTCTCCGACAACGCTATTCACATTGGGGGCGACTTCTGCACCTCTATCCTGCCCACTGCTGGCTCTGATCATTGGCCGATATCTCTTCATTGGACCAGACCGGGAAACACTGCAAAAAGACCTTTTCGCTTTGAAGCCTTTTGGCTCACACATCCAAGCTTCAAGGAAATGGTCCATTCAGCCTGGAAAGCCTTTATTCCTCCTTCAGGCTCTAAGATGTATCAATTTCAGCAGCATCTCAAGGACCTCAAGACTCACATTAAACACTGGAATCATTCCACCTTTGGGAACATATTTCAGCATCAACAGCAGCTTGAAAAAGACATGGAGAAACTGCAAACTCATATTATCCAAGAAGGACGCACTGAGGAGCTGATCTCTAAAGAGCAACACCTTCTTAAGCAACTGGAGGACCGACGACAGCAGGAAGAGATTCTCTGGAAACAGAAATCGCGCATTCGCTGGCTAAAGGAGGGTGAGCGGAATACAAAATTCTTTCATCGCTCCACTATCCAACGCAGAATGCACAACAACATCACCTTCCTCCAGACCCAAGCAGGAGATCGCCTAGAGGAACACCAAGCGATTGAAGCTGAACTCACTACTCATTTCAAAACGGTCCTGAATGAAGATAGACCGGACAGGCAGACAGCGATCGCCAAGATCATTCCTCACATCCCCAAACTCATTTCAGACGATCACAATCAGCTTCTCCTCAGGCCTGTTTCACTCTTGGAGGTGGAGCAAGCTGTCGCTCAAAACAAGGAAGGCAAAGCTCCTAGACCGGATGGATTCACAGCCTGCTTCTTCCACCACTTCTGGGATTTGATAAAAACTGAGGTTTGGCAATTGGTAGAGGAATCCAGAACCATGCACTGGCTCCTTCCGTCTCTCAATGCCACCTTCATAGCCCTCATCCCCAAAGTTTATCAGGCTGCCTCCCCAGAAAAATTTCGACCCATAGCTCTCTGCAACGTCATTTACAAAATCATTTCCAAGGTCATAGCCAATCGGCTCAAGCCTCTTCTTCCTCTCCTCATCTCTCCCGAGCAAACTGGTTACGTTGAAGGTCGACAAATCCTGGACGGCATCATACTCACCCATGAAGTCATCCATTCCCTAAAGCTGATCAAAAAGCCTGGAATGCTCCTGAAGATTGATCTTTCAAAGGCCTTCGATAAGCTCAGCTGGAATTACATCCGCCAAGTTCTTTCAGCCTTTGGCTTTAATCCCTCCTGGATTCGTTGGGTCATGAGTCTCATCTCGTCCTCCTTCTTTTCCATCCTTGTAAATGGATTTCCCTCGCGACCCTTCTCCCCCTCCCGTGGCATTAGACAAGGCGACCCCCTTTCCCCCTTTCTCTTTGTGCTAATGGCTGAAGGTCTTGGTCGATACATTAAGCACGCCTTGCACCAGAAGCAGATTCGTGGCATCTCTGTCCATGGCTCCTCTCCCATTACGCATCAGAAATTTGTGGACGACAACATGCTCTTTGGGCACCCTTTTGCCCAAGAAGCTTCCTCCCTCAAAGCCATCCTCGACACCTTTGCTGAAGCCTCAGGTACCTCGGTCAATGCCTCGAAGTCTCAAATGTTTTTCTTCAACACCGCAACCTACACTCAAACTAGAATCGCTCGGATTTTGGGCTTCACCATAGCCAAACTTCCTGCCAACTATCTCGGTGCCCCCCTCATCGACTCTGCCTTGAAGCACTCATCCTGGCAGCATTTGCTCGACAAGCTCGATTATAAACTTTCCTCTTGGACGTTTCGCTCCCTCAACCTGCCCAGCCGCCTTATTCTAGTCAAATCTGTCCTTCAATCCATGCCCCTATACCTCTTCTCAGTTCTGGCGGCCCCCAAATGGGTTCTCAAGCAGATCAAAACTCTTCAACGCAACTTTCTCTGGGGAGCCTCTGGTCACAATAGGAAATGGGCCTTAGTCAAATGGACCACTGTCTGCACCCCTAAGCATATGGGAGGCCTGGGTCTTCGTGATCCTCAGCACAGCAATGCCATCATGGGAGCAAAAGTCTGGTGGAATTGGCTATCCAAACCCCTCAGCCCATGGGCAAGGCTATGGACTGACAAGTACGCCAACCACAGACCCACCTCTGAACTCATCTGGCTCACCACAGCTGACTCAGGCTCTTTAATCTGGAACGCAGCAAAACAACATCGGCAATTGATCCAAGAGCACAGTTTCTGGGAAGTTCACAATGGTCAAGTGGCACGCTTCTGGACAGACGCATGGCAGCAAAGACCTCCCCTGTTGTCTCTCATAGATCCTCCGCTTCAACCTCAGGACAACCACACTTTTGAAGGACATGTCTGCCAGTTTTGGGAGGAACCCATCACCCAAGGATTCCGCCAATGGAAATCTGCAGCCACTTGTCTAAACCAGCATCAGGACCATGCCCAGGCGCAGCTAGAAAAGGAGTTCAACAACAGAAAAATACGACACTCAGAGCAGCCAGACATCATCAGATGGGGCCACACTACCAAAGGTATGTTTACGACTCAGGAGGCTTACTCGTTGCTCATTCATACTAACGATCCCATTGATCTCATCTGGAAAAGGCTCTGGCTCCCTCACCTTTAGCCCAAAGTTTCCACCTTCTTGTGGCTCCTCAGTCATCGTAAAATTCTCACCTGGGATAACCTTCTCAAAAGAGGGTTCATTGGCCCTTCTCGCTGCCCCAGCTGCGCCTCCCAAGAGGAAACTATCCACCATCTCATGATCACTTGCCCTCTGGCTGCCTCATTTTGGGACAACATCACCCTCAAATGCAGAAAAGAAGGCAGAAACAGAGCCGACCTGAACGCCCTTATCCGCAACTGGCCAGCAGCACCCTACAACTGCGCCCTCCTCAACGCCCTGTGGTAGATCATTCCAGGCCTCACACTCTGGAACCTCTGGAAAGAACGAAACAAGCGGGTCTTCAAAGACCAGAGCACTCCTTTTGAAGTCCTCTGGAGCAATCTTTGCAGGAACCTCCAAGAAACTCTAAGTCTTCGACACTGGCATCAAGATGACTTTCCCTCTCAACCCTCAGAAAAAAGCATCTGGGCAAGCTGGCATCTCTCCAGCCCGTGAACTTCTCAGGCAATCAAACCAAACATCACATCCCCAGCAAACTCAGGTGGGCCCATCCCCCTGAGGGCTACTTCAAACTTAACTTCGATGGGGCATCTAAAGGGAACCCAGGGGAGGCTGGATATGGGGGCATCTTCAGGGATCACCACGGGGAACCTCTGCTCATCTACTATGGTTCCATTGGGTGGGATACCAACAACTCAGCAGAGCTCGAAGGACTTTGGCAAGGACTTCAACTGGCGCAGCTCAACAACTTCTTTCCTCTGGAAATAGAAGGAGACTCTCAGATTCTCATCAACATGGCGCAGAAACTTCTCCAAGGATCCCCTCCTTCACGAGTTTCTGATAGCTGGAGATTGACTGCAAGGCTAGAACTCATGGCAAACTGGATGCAACACAATAAAGCCATCGTTCTAAAGCATGTTAAAAGATCGGGCAACAAGGTCGCGGATCTACTGGCTAACAAAGGAGTTACCAGCGATCAAATCCTCTTTGCTGGACCTCTTCACAACCTCAATGACACCAAGCTCCTTCAGGACTGCACTCAGCTGGTGCACCAAGACAACTCCACCCCGGATGCGGGTGATCACAGATGACATAGGGATGCGCGGAGGCTTGGTTGGTGCGTGGCAAGGCCACAAGGCAGCCGACCGACTGCATTCACTCCGCCCTGATCGCATTAACTCTCTGGCCCTTCACACTACTCGGCATTCAAGCCGGTGGGGTGGACGAGGCCATTGCCATAACTTGACGCCGTCCTCCATTCGCATTTGCTCTCCTGCCTTCTCGATGCTTCCTCGCTACGCTCTGCATATCATTTGGATGGTCACCATGTCTCAGCTCATTGTTCCTCTCGGCTCTGTGTGCCCACCGGAAGCCAAGCTCGCCAGCTCCAGAACGGCTCTTGGCCGGAGGTGCACCCTATACTGTTGCGTGGAATTCGACCCCGGTTTTCATCACTGTCAAGGCAATCTGCGCCCCTGGCTTCTTGCTGATCAGCCCCAGATTTTCTCTCCTGGTCTGTCGCCGTCCCCTCAGCCTGCTTCGTCTCTCTTCTTCCCTCGACGCCTGCACTCTCCTAGCAAGATCATGCCTCGGCTTCGGCACAGGCTCAGATGCCGCAGAGGCAGCACCCGAGCCAGACCTGCCTCCAGGCGTCGCCCATCCTCTAGCCCCTCGAGCTCTCCGGATTCTGAATGCCTTCGTCGCCCTTCCACTCGAGCCTCGCGCAGAAGTAGAGCTCCGCCGGTCCACCACCCTCCCTCTTCTCCACATGGCATCTCTCCCCTTCCGCCTCCTACTGAACCTCGCAATCCTGAGTCTGCTCTTTTGGCCAACCCGTCCACAGCTCTTTTCCACTTCCCTTGTGTCATGAACCAGCCCATGGTAGTGGCGACCATCTCAGTGCAATTCAAGGAGCTCCCTCAATTCAGTTCGGGGCCCCCTCCTCCGGTGCTTCCAGGGATTCGTACACAAGCGCCCGAGTCTGTTCCGGATCTTCGCACAGTTCAGCTGAACTGCCCACGCACCACGGAGAGAGGTGCGCTCGGAGGTGGCAGCATCAATCTCTCAGGCGCGCTCCCGAAGCAGAACGACGCAGGCGAGGCAGCAATTCCCATGCAGGATGATGAAGACTGCGGCTATGGATGCCGAATTGTGGAAGAATCCCCCTCTGATGATTATGGTCTCTAAATTTTCCAGTTTTACTGCATTTTCCAGGTTAGAGTTCTTGTATGGTTGGAGTCTTCTGAATTTTTGGCCTGCGGGCTTGTCCAATCTCTGTTATAGTTATTGTTCATACTGCTACAGTTTTAAGACTTACTGTGTAATGCTGGTTTCCTCTCTTGAGGCAGCAACTAATCTCTCCTTGCGATGGTTTCCCTATGAGGGCAGCGCTTCTTCTGTCATTTTGCTGAAACTCGTCCTACTGCTGAAAACGAAGCTCTATATGTACCATATTTTATCACAGTAATAGAATTTAGTCTTATTTAGAAAAAAAAAAAAAAAACTTTGAAAGATATTAATAAAATATTGAAATCTCAAAATGATTACAATTTTGATGAATAAGAAATTTTTTCCAGATTTTATGATACTTTGTCAACTTCTCTAAATCGGTAATCTCTTCCTTAAGTATATCTACCTTTATAATAAGAAAATCAAACTTTACTAAGAGATTTAAGAAAAAGTTAATAGATGACTAGTAACAATTTTTTCTCCGTGTATGCCAACCATAGTTAGGTAATAAGAAGGCCTTCCATATAAATCATGGAAAATTCACCAAAATCAAAATTGAAAACCAAAGGAAAAAGAATTCTTATGCTAAAATGAGAAAGAAATCAACAAAAATTAAAGATGAAGAAATTTTTTAAAAATGGAATGGAAAATCCAAGTTTCGCAAGACAAACTCAAACAAGAATGTTTATACCAATGTCTCAACAATATGAAGAAAAAAAAAGTAATCATGTAATCAATCCTTCTTATGTCGAGATTTAGAAAAATTCATACCTTGCAGGGTTGTAAGTGTTTTAGGCTTTTTAGATAGCAGTGACGATAAAATTCGGCTACAATGAAAAATTTCTGTCTGATTTCAATCTTTTTTGTTTTCAAGCATCATCTTAATCATTTTCTAAAAAAGGAATGCTTAAAGAAATAGATTAAAGGTTCAGAAACTTCCTAGCGTAGCTGTTTGAACGAAAATTATCACTGATTTTTGAAATTAAGCCAGGAGAAGAGTATGGACTTTGAAAATATGATCTGGCGGAGGATTGGAACCTTTTATGAAGAGCTACAAAACAGATTCATGTATCAGAAAAACAAAACTGAAACTAAAGTAACGAAATGGAAATTAATGAAAGTGGGTACATGAATCTTACCATTGGATAATTGCTTTTGATCTTACCTGAAAGGTATCAATTTCTCCAACTAGCTGACTTCTTATTTTAATTAACATTAAAAAAATGAAGAAGTCACACTAACCAAAATCTTATAACCCAAAATCACTATTTATTTTATTTACACTAAAGCAAGCAGTAAAATGTAAAAATGGAATTCTTAGTGCTCAAAGAAATGCATCAAAAATGAAAATGCGAATTTGCAGTAACGAATGTTTCTCAAAATATTATAAGTTTCATATAAACTCCATGATTTTATAAATTGTCCGGAATCAAGACCTCATCCATGATAATAAAATTTAAATATGAAAATAGAGATGTCTTGAATTCCATATATAATTATGGAATTATATATTTAAAACTGAAATATATGAGAAATCGAAATGATTTAAATATACTGCAAATTGGTCATTATTTGCCTTCTTACCATATTGGTTGCCCATGCTTGCTTTTTAAAATAACACATAGTCGTATTGGATGATCCACATCACATGTTTCTTCACCATGTTTCAATTTTAATTTGCAAGACTTCACCTTTGTTGCTATGCCATATATGGATTAAATGTTAATGGCTCAAAGACATGCATTGAAAGCTATCACATCAGAGATTGCAATGGAAAATTGCCGGCATGAAAACATGTAATGAGAAGATGTGCGATAAGATGGATCGATCGCATCATTGAAGAAATATTATATCTGGGATCGGGGAATATTTATATTGTGCTTCCCACATCGCACAACGCACATCGCAGATTCTGAATTGTGAAGTGGATGATGTGATATCGGAATGAAATGATTGACGAAGATGAGCAGGCTGAGAATATTGAAAACATTTTCACTGAAGTATCAACAATATGAAAATCACATTGAATCCTATGATATTTCTTGAAATTTCAATTGGGTTTTCTGATAGTTGAAAGCAAAGTTAAAAATGCTCAAATTCTCAAAATAAAATTTCCCTGAACCTATTGCAAATTTGAAATGGGTTTGCTGCTTACTTCATTTTTTGAGAACAAATGAAAACCTGCAAATAAAACTAAACAAAAATAAAAAAATGGACTAAGAAAAAGAGAAACTAATAATGGATAAGAATGAACTTGTAAATGCATACCTGGAAGGAAATTGCCTGTAGATTTTACCTCATGAATCTTCAAATTCTTCCTTCAATTTATCAAAATTCTGACTTTGTTCAAAATCATCTTATTATTTATTCTAAATCAAAGTGAGAAACCAGCCTAAATAAAATATGTTCATTCATGTTCAGGAAATATAAAATTTACCAGAAATAAATATGAAAATAAGCTTCCCTTTGAATTGAAACAGCAACTCATTACCTCTACTCATTCCGAATTAACTTGAGAAAAATCAGTATTGATATAGTGACTGTTTAATAATGCTTTTAGTAAATAAATATGATGCACATTGCAGTATTAAATAATAAACTAAAGATCAGAATGGGATGAAGCCACTACAAATTTAAATGTGTGCACATAGCAAAATAGACACCCTTAAAATCATTTTAACAAATTTTCGAGGAAGATAATATGAACTTCATGTGATTACCATGAAAGGTTAGATTGAATAATAATGATCAAATTGGAATTAAGCTTATAATAGACAATCATATATTTCATGGGAAAATGAGATCATGAAGCTCTGTATCTTCAAAACCTTTAACAAATAAATTTCAGAAGAAAATCATATAAAGACATTTTGAAATAGAGAAAAGTGGGTTTGAGGTGATTGGTGCCAAGTGCAACCTCAATTGAATTTAGTCAAGACATTATTCAAAATAGACAGAGTAGAGATATTGCTGAAATAAATTTTGATTTAAAATATGGGGAGCAAGAATTAGAAATTTTCTGATAAGAGGCAAATATTTCCCTGAACATGTATATGAAATGAAAAGGGCTGGTTGCTTGTTTTATTTTTATCTGAAGAACTATTAAGAATAAATTAACTACATAAAACAAACTAACTAAATCAATTCTACTTCTATTCTAACCATATACATGAAATTGATTAGGTATAGTCATATTTCCAATGTAACCATTTTCTCATTTTAATTCCTGTATGTATGTACAATTCAGATGTTAGTAATAAAAATAAAAATCTAATTGAACTAAGAAAATTAAACCTAAAATCAGAATGTACAACTATTGTTAGAAGCTTATCTAAAATCTCCTTCTCATGAAATTTTCTTTCCAATTGAATACCAATTGGATCATAGAAATCTGGATGAATTTCTATTAATAATTGGGAATTGTTCAAAAGAGGAGATGAAAGGCCAGATTGTGGATATGAGCTTTCAAATTCAAAGGCCTGGAAGAAATTTTTAGTGTTATGTGTAAATGTTAAGTTATTGACAATCTTCCATGAAGGAAAAATTTCCAAATATTTTTCAAATGAATCAAACAAAAATGGATGGAAATCTTTCAAATGAAATGGAAAATTATTAATTAAATTGGATTGCTGGCAAACTTCTAAAAATACATTCTCTTGTTGATATTGCCTTTGAGAAGATAGAAGCTTTTGATAAAACATTAGCATTGATTGAAATTGAAATTGAAATAACTTTTGATTATAATATAAAATTTCAATTTTCCAACAAGGTGATGCATCAATTGAATGTTTGATAGTAAAGTGCTCAATATGCCAGCGTAATGTATCAAAAATCTGAAAATTAAAATCTGAAAATAAATCTGATTTTATACAAAATAAATGAGGAAAAAATAAAATGAAATCACTATTTGTACAACTAATGTTACAGCACAATCGAGATTGTTTTGAAATAATTTCTTTTTCACAAGGATTGGCTAGAATTATGGAATTTGAGTAATTTCGAATTCCAACTTGTGAATTAGAAAAATATTTATGATTATGAACAGGAATGATAGCTTGATCATGATATGAATCATAAATTGGAATATTTTCTCGAATAGTGGAATCTTGAAGACGATTATCTGCTTTAGAATGAGGATTAGTTGGAATAATTTCTAAATTGAAATGTTCCTCATTCTCAGATGTTATTTGAATTTTATTATGAGAATTCTCTTGAGAAAAATAGAAATCAACATCTTCTATGTCAGAGTAATTGTCATAAATGACTTCACAAGATTCTTTATAATTCCCTTCAATCTCATCCAATATATCTAAACAAGGAGGAACAAGAATTTCATGTTCATTAATGGCAAAAGAGTGATCGTTAATTGCCTCTTTATCTTGATAAAAATTTAATGGTAATTCATTTAGATCAGCCTCTGTATTTTATGAAATATCATTAATATTAAGAGGGGAGAAATTACCAACATTAAAAATATCAGGATAAAGGGAAAAATGAGAATCAGAAATAATGAATTTAAAATTTTCTCTGTTCGAGAAATCTTGTGTGCTCTATTCACTATAAATTTCAGATTCTAGATCATTCCTTTGGATATTCATACTTTCTTGAAGAAGGTTGTTTTGCTGCTCTGATTTCGACATTTGTTCACCATGGAAAAATTCAAAAATTAGTACAACAGTTTGTATTTTATTATTCTCTTTGATTGTTGCTTGCACGTGTTGATTTGTGATCTGATTTTCTGAATTTAATGCAGAGGAATTTTCAGATTTCAAAGCAGGTCTTTCTCCAAAATTGTTGTTGTTGTCTTCTTGCATTTGATTAGAAATATTTTCCAAGCTTTGTGAAACCTCTTCATCACAATTTATTTGCGCATCCGTATCGGAATTCTCATTTATATTGGAAGGGGATGGAACAAAGCTTGAACTAATTTCATATGGATCGGTAATAGGAAGAAGAGAACAATTATTTTCAAACCAATCTAGTGATTCTTCTTTCATAGGTTGATCTTTGACATCAAATTTTAAACAATTTAAATGAAGTCGAATATTAAAATCTCTAAGAGACTCATTTTGATTTCGAAGATATTCAATTTCATCACATACCTGATCATAATCATAGTGGTCAAATTTACAAACGAAAATTGTAACAAATTGATCCCAGTTGTGAATTGAGGCAACTGGAAGAGTTCTACACCAGTTTCTGGCTTTTGCCGCAAATGTGAGAGTAAAAATTCTGCATAAGATGCCTTCATCAATTCCTTGAAAATCATAATTTGAAACATTTTGAATAAATTGAAGGACATGATTAAAAGCAGAAGAATTTCTCTCACCATTAAACTTTACCTGAGACAAGAGTCTTACCACTTCGGGTGGAGTATTGGAAGATGCACGTCCATGGATACAACTCCAAATTGGAAGTTTTAAAGGAGCCATTGTAATAAAAATGAAATGTTAGAATTCAAAGACTCCAAAGTAAAAGAAATCTCAGGCCCTCCTTCTAGCGCCAAAAATTTTGAAGCCTCGAAAATCGTTGCTACAACATTGGGGGATAACCACCCAGTCCAGACCTTAATACATCTCCTTTTCCGTTTATGATAGTGGCTCCGACTGGTTTAACTAGGTCCAGTTATCTTTTCCCTATCGCTATTGGTTTGCGATGTATCGTTAACTACCAATAGACAGGGATATCAGATCAATTCTTCTTGCTGATCAGGCAAGAGAATGACCCTTAAGCTGATTTGGGTTCAGCCAAACCACGACTAAGATTTTTCCTCTTCGAGAAGAGGACTTAAAAGAATGTATAAATTAACTCTAAATGAAAACTTGTTCTAAGATGCATGCAAAAGAAACTAATCTAAATCCTATCTCAATTAGATAGATATGAATCTATCCCAACTAAGAGCAAGATAATTAAGTAATGAGGATTAAAATATGTTTGGCTTTAAATTAATGTCAAGCTAACGAAGAAATTCAATTTAACTCACATTTTTTAGTACCAAAACATATTATGTTGAGACCATTTGACTGAAATAATAAATCAACAACAATCCGGAAGAAATTCACAAAAATTGATATCGATTATCATATCATCCAAACTAATAATTAAACGATAACATGTGGAAGAAATTCACAACACATTACTATTTAATAAATCAGTGTTATAAGACAGATTTCTGAGTAATGGTTACTAAGAAATCAGAGTTTAATTCATAAGAGCAGAGATACATAACAATTTGAGACAAATTATCCATATCAACAGAAATGCCAAAACATGAATAAAATGAAACAACAATTTTATTAACATAAAAATAAAACTGGTATTTGATACAGAAATGCCAAAAATACCAGTTAATTGAATCTGCTTCTCTGATCTTGGTCTCTAACAGTACTTTACATTACTTGAATTTCTGCTTTCAAGACTAGAGCTACAGAAATGCAAACTCTGCCCATCATGCATAATTCAAGATATAAAGAATAAACCCTCAATAATGTTCAGATCTGAAACTTTCTCTCCTCCCCATCTACAACTCTAAATTCCTATAACAGAATTACTTTTATAATTCTGGAATTGTAGAGGAGAGCAGCCCCTATTCCATTCTGCAATCCGCTATTTATAATATTTGCAAAGGAATTCTTGAGATGAAAGTTTGTTGAAGAAAATCTGCCCAATCACTTTTATTTACTCAAAAATTCCAATCTTTTAATTGCTGGAGCATTCTCATTGATTGAAGTCGTTTTCTCCATATATCTTCTACTGTTTTCTTGCAAAAATAAATCAAAATGAATTAAAATGTAACAATAAAATCCAAATATTATTTCTAACATTAAACCAAATCCAATCAAATTCTATTTAAATAAATAAAAAGGAAATTTGATCTGCTTATTGATACTCATAACGATCTTAATTAACCAAGGATAATATTGATGCATGAATCTGCAATTAGAAGAGGCTGGGCAAATGAAAATGAAGAAAACAAAACTCAGAAAATTGATTTTATTTTTAGAAATTCAGAGCTTGATCTTCTGCCTGATTTTTGACCCAATAAATCATCAAATCTGTTATTGAAACCTCCTCAGAAATGTTCTCCTTGATTTTATCTTTCCAATGAGCCGTCCTGGGCCTCATTTTGTTAAGTATAACTCAATCTACGAGCTTCCAAAGTTGATGAGTCAAATCTGGCATAAATTTGGAAATTCTGTTTGCTGGGCTAAAAATCAGAATTTTTAATTAGAAATTTAATCCTAAATTAGATTCTAATTATCTAATAATTAATTCTAAATTAATTATTAACTAACTAACAATTAATTCAGTTACAAAATTAAATTAATATACAAATGATTTGAAAACGTTAATTTAAATATGATTAATATTATAGTTCAAATTATATTAAAATTATAATAAATATTAAAATTATAATATAATTATTATAATATAAAAAATATAAAAATTAATTTACAAACCATTGGAATCAATCCAAACCTAAAACCCATCCACGTGAGATTATGGAGGGATATGGTGAGGGTGACGTGAGGGTGGGTGAGGTGGAGATACGGGAGGCATAAGGGATGAAACAAAAAAAAAGAAAAAAAACAAACTTTATATTAAAAAAATTTAACACATCGCATATCGCAAGAACCTTGGATGGGGGTTTTTTAAATGTGCATGTTCTAAAAATTGCGATGGATCCAAAATTGCGATATTGCGATATGCGATGGATCCGAAATTGCAAAATTGCGATCTTGCGATATTGCGATATGCGATGGATCCAAAATTTGCGATTTGCGATCTGCGATGAATCTAAAATTTGCAATTTGCGATCTGCGATGGATTCTGAAATTTGCGATCTGTGATCTGCGACAAATCTGAAATTTACGATCTGCGATCTGCGACGAATCTGAAATTTGCGATCTGCGATCTGCGACGGATTCTGAAATTTGCGATCTGCGATCTGCGACAGATTCTGAAATTTGCGATCTGTGATCTGCGATGGATTCTGAAATTTGCAATCTGTGATCTGCGACGAATCTGAAATTTGCGATCTGCGATCTGCGACGGATCTGATGATGTAATAAATTTTTTTTTTTTTTAATTTTTTTTGTTTTTTGTTTTATTTTAATGATGTTTAGTTTAGCTATGAAATTTTCTAAGCTACAGCCACTCCGAAAAAGAATAAAAAAATAGCATTTTTAACCCAGACTAGAAAAATGATGGTACTTCAAAGGAGTACCATTTTTAAACCAGTTGACCAAATGAGGCGAAACAAGCATCAATGGGAGGCTTATAAAAAATCGATTCAATCAAAACAAGAATCCAAAGAAAATGAAAAATTAACAAAAGCGTAGGATAATCATTAAAATAAAATCCTAAAAGGCTCTTAGCCAAAAATTTATAAAAAGGGTCCCCATTATTTGAAGTGAACAAGTCAAAAATGTGGGGGGGGGGGGGGTGTTGTGTTTTACCACAATAGTACTATAGCAGACTTAAATGCATTCCATAGAGCTTTCCTAAATAAATGGGAAAAGAAGAAAAATCCCTTATAAATATTATCTAAGTTTGATGCTGTTAAAAGAGCTCCCAATGAGTCTGTCCAAAATTTTTGCACCAGATACAACAGTATTTATAATTCCATTCCTGCAGACCTTAAACCCACTCCATATTCCGTGGTGCTCAAATTCCCTGATTGTTTTGATGTAGACATGGCCTATCAACTTAGGGAAAGGGATGCATATACCCTAGAACAAATGCAACTAAATGTTGTTGGAGTAGAAATCAATATCCTTGCCAGAAAATCTAGAATGAGAAATGAGAGAAGGGTTACTATCAAAGAAGAAGCTTCAAACTTAGATGGAAAATTTGATTTTATCAACAAAACATTAGAAAAAATAGTTGAGAGACTAGACCACATTGAAAGAAAACCACAATGGGTGAATCATTCCCAAATTAGGAATCCCAACTACAGGAAAAACAAAAATCCTGGGAAAGGTAAAGAACCTTCCCCATATAAGAATATTAGACCCCCATTCCAAGAAAACTTTGCAAAGATTTCACAAAACAATGTTGAGGATGTTGAAGACATCAACATAGTTATGGGGATAGATGAAAGCAATACAATTTTCCTCACTCAAGAGGATCAGGAACTTTTTGAGCTACAACAGTTCAAAGTGGAATCTGGTGAATCCTTCGACTAGAAGCAAGGTTATGACTTCACATTCAATGAAATTCACAGCCAATATAACCTTAGGAGCAAGAAAACCAATTAGCCTACTACAAAAAACATTGCTCCAACTCAACAAAGTCAAAACAAAAAGAATATTGAGGCCCCTAGAACGAAAATTTTGCAAATTCTTCCCAGAGAAAATAAAAATTTTTTGAACCCACCCAGTCTTAAAAAATAGCCTAGTCCAAAGATCGTAGATATTACTGATGAGGTGGCTCAATCCTCCAGAGATGCCCAAAAGGCTAATACCACAAATACCACCAATTCAGCAACAATTAATGATCCAAAAAAGAATCCAGCTGACTCAAAATCATCAATTCCTAAATCTTCTACTAAGAATTCCAAATCTGATAAAGCATCTGCTAACACTCAAACTATTCTTGAAAAAATAATAAAAGATAGCAAAAATCAGGAAACTCAAACAGAAGAGAAAAGAAAACCTCAAGCTAAAGGTAAAACTGTTGAAACACAAGAAAAATCATCCCAAACCATAGTTCCAAAAGATGAAATAATTTAAGCCATCAAATCTCAGTCAACATTTAACATTCAATCTAAAATATCCAGGTTAAAGATAGTTATTCCCTTAGTAGAATTGGCTAAAAATGACTTGTATAGATCTATTATTACTGAATCATTGAATGTAAATGAAAATGAGGACACAATTAATATGAGTGATGATAGACCTGAATTAATCTTTGGTCAAAATGTAGATGGTAAGCATTCATATGGGTCAGTACCTCCATTTTATTTAAGTCTTACTGTACATGATCAGATATTACACAATGCTCTGCTAGATAATGAAGCTTCCCATAACTTAATGCCTAAAGCAATAATGGAAACCCTGAATCTAGACATAACTTAGCCATATAAAGATATGTTTTCATTTGATTCATCTAAAGTCCAATGCATGGGATTGATTAAAGATCTTTCTGTAAACTTAGTCCAATATCCTGGTAAAAGCATGATTATGGATGTTGTGGTAGCTGATATCCCGCCAAAATATGGCATGCTCCTTTCTTGCTCATGGGGAGCAAAGTTGTAGGGATATCTACAACTTGACATGAGTTATGCCACTATCTCAGTATTTGGGCAGCCCAAAAAGCTTTACAGAGAAACCTTAATGAATTTTATGATCAGCAGTGCTGAAAGACCTACCAATTACCCAATCTATTCAACTCCTATTTATATTGATTCCTTTATTCTCTGTAACTCTAATCATAATAACAACCAAACTGAACTCACTGATAAGAAGCTTTAAATAATGGATGATTACATTGGTCATGAGGCTTTATGGCATTTTGATTTTGATGGATCAGTGAATAAATCAGGAGCTAGAGCTGGTGTATGGATTACCAACATTGAAACAAGCCATTCACAAGGACATGATTTTAGATTGAATTTCAAATGTACTAATAACATGGCTGAATATGAGGCTTTAATCTTAGGTCTTCAAATCATTAGAAAATTGGGAGGGCAACGAATATTAGTCATGGGAGATTCTGAGCTAGTTATCAAGCAAATAAATGCAGAATACTCTGTTCACAATCCCAGACTAGCCAGATACAGGGACACAACACATGATTTGGTTGAGGATTTGTTAGAAATCAAGTTTGCTATCATCACTAGAAAATAGAACATAAAATCCCATTGTTTAGCAACCTTTTCCAGCACTTGCAAATTTCCATTTTCACCATTACAAAAATACACTGCTGAATTCAAGCAAAGACCTATTGTCCCAGATAATGTAAAATACTGACAAATTTTCTCAGAAGATGAACAAATATATCACTTTTTGAACAATGAACAAGAGTTTCAAAATTTCCAAATTGATAATGATTGTAATAAAGATTCACCGTGTAACATAGATTTAAATTTTTGTCAAATAGAAGATTTGGATGATTTAGATGTACATAATTTTGATAGACCTACTATATTTACTCAGAGTGACATAGATGAATTGGAAAAAGTAGTTATAGAGGAAATGATGGAAGATGAACCAGATTTGATTGATTTAAAACATAACATTTTACCCAGAGGTTTAACTCCCCTAGAAGACTTGTTTGATTCCAATGATGTGCCCAAAAGGCCAAAAATGGAACTAGTCAGGTCTGATATAGAAGATTATAACTTAGGGACAAATGAAAAACCAAAAATGATCAAACTATCAAAGTCCTTATCATTAGAATAAAAGGTTAAATACATAGAACTTTTGAAAGAATATCAGGATGTTTTTGCATAGCGTTATGAAGATTTGAAAACTTACAACAAAGACATAATTCAACATAAGATTCCTTTGAAAGAAAATCAAAAACCTTTTGAACAAAAACTAAGAAGGATTAATCCAATTTTGTTACCTTTAATCGAAAAAGATGTTAAAAGAATGTTTGATGCACAAATAATTGGACCAATTAGGTATTCTGACTGGGTATCTAATTTAGTGCCCACCAGAAAGAAAACATGAGAAATTTGACTGTGTATAGACTTTAGAAATCTCAATAAAGCTTCCTTGAAAGAAAATTACCCCTTGCCTAAAATGGATCATATTTTGCAGAGGGTGGCAGGTTCTTCAAGAATTTCTTTACTAGATGGTTTCTCTAGTTATAATCAAATTATAGTTCATAAAGATGATCAAACTAAAACTTCATTTACTACTCCTTGGGGCATGTTCATGTACGTGAAAATTCCTTTTGGATTGAAAAATGCAGGAGCTAATTTTCAAAGGGCAATGGATATTGCGTTTGCTAAGGAGATCAATGAATTTTTAGTTATCTATCTTGATGATATTACTGTCTTTTCAGAAAAAAATGATGAACACTTTGATCACCTGAGACAAATCTCTATCAAGTGTAGAAAATATGGTATATCCCTTAATCCTAAAAAGACTCTTTTCAGACTGGAAGAAGGAAAACTATTAGGTCACATAATCTCCAAGGAAGGCATTAGAATAGACCCTGCAAGAATTGAAGATATTTTAAACATTCAACCACCAAGGAACATAAAATAAATTCAAGCATTCTTGGGTAAAATCAATTTTCTAAGAAGATTTATCTCTAATCTGGTTGAAATCATAAAAGATCTCAACAATATGCTTAAAAATGACTCTGCAATAAAGTGGACAATAAAGGCCAAACAATATTTTGAATCCATAAAACAGGCCCTAACAAAAGCACCAGTCCTCATCAGCCTAGATTATACAAAAGATTTCATAATATTTTCCTTTGCATCTGAACACACCATAGCTGCAGTTCTTATGTAGAAAAACAATCAAGGTTTTGAATAGCCAATTGCATTCTTTAGTAAGGTCCTCAGAGATGCACCTCTAAAGTACAATATAATGGAAAAATAGGCTTTAGCCCTGGTTAAAGCTATCAAGGATTTTAGAGTTTACATACTTCATTCACACATCATTGCATATGTCCCCAATGCAGTAATTAAAGATATTCTGACACAAGATGGACCTGCTAGTGGAGAGGAAAGTGGATAGCCACTATCCTTGAGTATGATCTGGAAATCAAAACAACAAAGCTCATTAAAGGACAGGGTTTAGCTAGATTAATGGTTCAATCAAATTGCAATGCTTTAGACATTAATTTCATTCCAAAAATAGATGAACATGAGGAGATGATGACTCCATTGATCAGTGAGGCCTATCTAGACTCACCATGGTACTCTGATATAATATTTGTACTATAAAATTTACAAGATCCTCTTGGGCTAGATAAAACCAAAGAAAGATTCATCAAACAGAAAGCAATGAGGTTTTGTATCTTAAACAATGCACTTTACTAGAAAGATAATAGTGGGATTTTACTAAATTGTTTATTAAAATATGAAGCTAAAAAAATTCTTGAGGAATTTCATGCAGGGGACTATGGAGGCCACCTATACTGGAAGAGTATAGTAGACAAAATACTAAGAGATGGTTTTTACTGGCCAACTTTATTCTCTGATGTTAAAATATTTGTTACTTCTTGTCACAAAAGCCAATTTTTTGAAGGGAAAAAGAAACTATTGCCTTTACCTCTTAAGCATATATCAACTGAAAAACCATTTCAACTATGGGGGTTAGATTTCATTGGTGAAATCAATCCTCCGTCTTTAGGCCAACATAAATGGATTTTAACTGCTACAGATTACGTTACCAAGTGGATAGAAGCCATTCCTACTAGGCAAGCCACTGATTCAGTTACAATCTCATTTATAGAAAGTAATATTTTTTCAAGATTTGGATGCCCACATAAGATTATTACTGAGAATGCAGCAGCATTCAAATCCAAGAAAATGATTTCTTTCTGTCATAAATACCATATTACCTTAGGTCATTACACAACATATTATCCCCAAGGTAATGGTTTAGCGGAATCATCAAACAAAATCTTAATCAATATCATCAAAAAATTACTCCAAGACAACAAAAAGACTTGGAACAGAAAGCTGGTCTATGCCCTATGGGCTGACAGACTTACCACAAAAAAGTCTATTGGAACTTCACCTTATCAGATTTTTTATGGAACAGATGCAGTTTTCCCCTCTTCCTTGGGTGTTCCAGTCATGAATATTATCCAGGAATAATAGGTGGAAACAAATGATATTCAACATAGAATCAATGAAACCATACATCTCCAACAAACTAGGGAATAAGTCTATGAAAAATCACAAGTTTTACATGACAAAATCAAAAAGATTTTTGATAAAAGGGTTAAAGAAGATGGTTTTTTCATAGGAGATCAAGTTTTGAGATGGGATTCACGGAGAGAGGATAAAGGAAAACATGGAAAGTTTGACTTTCTGTGGCAAGGACCCTATGTGATATATGGTTACAGAGGTAATAATTCCTTTTTCATTGGGAATTTGGATGGATCTAAACTTCAAGAAGGACCAATGAATGGTAGGATGCTGAAACACTACTATTCTTCATATTCACTCAATGGTTAGATTTATTTACTTTACCATTGTAAATATTCATTACAATTGTGTAGATTGGATTGGAGATTTTATCCACGAAGTTGAAGCCCGAAGAGAAGGCCCTAAGCTTTGCAGTATAAAATGTCATAAGTATGAATTGTTGCAGAAAATAGAAGACAATTACAGGATCACCAAAGTTAAAGATGAAGGCTACTGATCTCAGAGTTCTTGAAATTCCACCAAGAAATGCCATCCCCAAGTGAAGCCGATGTTAGTGACCTATAAATATAGGATTCATAATTTTCACTTGACTGATGGTAATCTTGTAAATATGTACATACTTTGCCTTCTGCAAGTTGTATTCTCATATTTTGTAAAAAATAAAAATAAAAAAATAAAAAAGAGGGTAAAAAGGTCCTAAAAGAAAAATCAAAGTACTTAGAAAAATTAATATACCCCAAAAGAAAAAGATGAATAAAACATGAAAGTGTGCAAGTCTGAATACCACTACTTTTACGTTTTGTAGTTGATTAAGGCAGAATGTCAATAAATTCCATAATCTGTGATGAGTTGAACAATTTAATCTTCACTCGTCATTTTTCAATTTCAAATGTTGCAGATAGAGAATAAACAAGTGTCACACAGTTTAATCATGACAATTCATTAGTTAGGTAGAGAATAAAAGAATCCAACAGTTTAATCTAGATTCTTGGATGCAATAAGTGTAGAATTAGATAGTTTACTGCTTTCAAAAAATAATAAAATGTTGTAAGGTTGCTAGTTCAAATGCACCTGATTGAAACAGAAGGAAAAAATGTTAGAAGATATGATTGGGTAGGTAGAAGAAGGTGACAGACATCAATGTAAATATATTTCACCAGGAAACAAATAACTAATTTCCCCTCCACATAGTTATTTAACATTCTAAACTATCAGTCAAAGAGGCTGAAGGAATTTCCTTGACTTCTGTTGGGACCGGACCCAAGGCTCAGTGACTGATTAGTTGAAAATGTTAATTTTCTTTATTAATTCTTGAAATTTTCATCATTTACCCCTTCATGCACTCATCACCATTTAACTTCATAAGTGAGAACTCTTTTCTTACTTAAACATTACATAAAGGCCCACTTGATTAACTTCCTACATATCATGAAGTATAAAACCCTCAAAATGACAATATATCCTAAGTTGAAGTGATTAAGTTATGATAACAAAGCATTTCTTTAAAAATTCACTTTTCTTAGTTATATTTATGTATTTTGATTTTCCACTATCCCGTTTGTCATATTAACTTTAACTTATTTATTAATTCCCTAGAAAATAACCCTCTCCTATTAATATAATTCCCTTTATTAAATAGCCTCAAAAACCCATTATTATAACTTTAGCCAAAGTTTATTATCCCCAGATGTTTGAATAAAAACCCACAATAAACCCCCTTTGGCTAAAAATATCATTATTCAAATATCCCGCTCTCCTTTATAGTTTTGGACAGTTCAAATAGTCTAAAAACTACATAATATAATAAAAATACAAAGAAAATATTTAAACATATTTTATATGTTTAAAACAAAAATCCCAAAGTTGATCTAAGCTAAACTTCACAAAACTTATCCTTTTGTAATATTTCCCCTTTCCTGATTACCCCTAACCCAATATTAAACCTTTACGTTTTCATACTATGCGAAACCTGATGTTTTGTATACATCTTAAACCTTGGTTTAAACCTTATTAAATCCCTCCTCACCCTCGGGTTTAATATCAACCATCCGATCTTCCCAACCCTTTGATCCTATGGTTTACAATGAGCGCGATAAATCATCCTCAGTGCCCCCTTCCTTCCCTATCGCATTGAATCCCAACCATCCGATCAGCATCCCATTTAAATCTAACGATCCACGCTCAACACAATTGCTTGAATTCATATCCCATATTTCCCCCATCGCATTGAGTAATAGCCGTTCAATTTTCAATATATTTTTATTCCGACGGTCAAAATCGAACCCGATAACTCATTGCCCCACCCCCACCATTTCCCATCACATTTATTTGACACCATATATCTTTACATTTTAATATCTACAGCTCACAATGAAAGCCTGGCCCCACCTTATTGTTTCCCTGCAATTTCCTGACGCATCCTAGCCGTTCGCTTCACTCAACCAAATCCAATGGCGCGGATTCCATATCGCATTTCCAAAGTGATTGAGAAATGTTGACAAAAAAAATTGCGAAAAAAGTTGTTTTATGAAACCACCTCTTGCTACGTGTCATATTACTATTCAATCACATTGCAAAAGTTAAAAACCAGTTACTTCCCAAGAGCAATGCGATAACCACCACTAGTTTTTCTTTCAATACCAAAACCACTCCCGCCATGTCAACTTGACCTGCAATTAATACTCCACATGATCCATAAAAACTAAAGTTTTAACCTTATTTCTTTATCGTTTTTCATGCCTATGTGCCCTATCCCTCTGAGAATTAGTTGCAGACACCATTGTATAGCTAATTTCGAATTAATTTTCCATCCTAAAATCATTTCCACTCTGAATAGTTACTACCGAAGACTCCCAGTGCCTTATACCAAACAAATGCAACTAGTTTGAAGATTGGTACCACCTGCAATCCTCTTCGACCGTAACCATACCTGTTCAAAGGTATTTTTCAGTAATCCAAGCCTGCAAATTTCAAATTTCTAAGTACAAAATAAAACCAATTTGAATTTAGAAGCCAAAAGTACTCATCTCAGAGTACACAAATCCTGAAAAAACAGGGGAAACCCTGTCAGAATTTTTCCAGGATTTGTCATTTTCGCCTGAATGATTGTCATCATCCAAAAGCTATTCCTATGGTGAAAATCCATTTGAATTCCCAAAGAAACCATTGAAAATCCCTTTCCCACCATCTGCACATTTCCAATCTGCATTTTCCTCTTAAAACCCTCACCTAGATTCCTAGTTTTTCCCAAATTAGCTTAATTGACCTTCTATTTCCATAAAGAGCTAAGAAAACAGTTTAATCTCGCTTAGTTTTGTCAAAAATGACTAAGAAACAGGTCACCCCTAGGACTAGAGGTCCCAAACCTCAGAATCCTGCCTCCAGCAAGCTTCCAAACCCCAAACCTCCCAAAACTGATAAACCTACTCCTGTCCTAACTGCAGACTCTATTAAAGTAGTTAGACCATTGCAGCCTCCTGTCACTACTAAAGAAAACAATCCCTTGATTGACTTAGATTACATAATTGCTGATGCAACTCTTGAATTTGATCTTCTAGAAGTACATAGCTGGTGTTAGGAAAATTTTGAGAAGAAAATGGCCAATGATATACCTGTATGGGACTCCAACTTGCCCAAATATGTTGTTCCCATCACCCATCTAGCCCCAGATTTCTTTAGGTTGTGTCAGATGCACTATATCCCTAATTATAAGTGCATGGTGAACAAATATAGTGAAGTCCTATTTTACATAACTGCTGAATCAATCAATTATATGCTCGAACTAAGCCACGATCCACGAGCAGTATCATTGTCAATTGAAGACTTGAATCAGATGTATTTAGACCTGGATTTCCCTAGGAAGTTTGAAATCCTTCAAAACTTCATGCCCAATCATGTCAACCTTCCTAAGGTAAATCCCCCTTATGATTCTTTTGATTTCCCTGAGGGCTCCAAACAAGTCATTTCCATGCTGTCATTCATTTTACACTATGTTAATGATGAATTTATAGATGCCTCCACCTTAGGGTTCCTCTCCACTTTGTCTCCTAGATAACAGCCATAATTAGTCTTTGATTTTTCCAAATTCATTGCTGACAATATACATTATCAGCTAATAAAGTTACCTAATGAAGGAGTATTCAGATATACATCATATCTGTTACATCTCTTCCTTTTCTCTCAAGCAGATAATTTTCCCATTGCATTATAGAAGATGGATATGGAGGGCAAACCTCTTTCAGTAATTTTCTAGACTTCTCTTCTGAGAAAAAATAGTAGTGAGTACAGTTACAATGATTTCAATGACTTGTTTATCAGACCTACCATGATTTTGTTGGATAAAGCAGAGCCACCAAGGATAAATGAAGAAATCAAAATAATTTTACAGTTGTCTGAAAACTGTAAAGTTGGTGATTGGTATTTGTATAAAAATCACAGAGAGATTAGGGTATATGGTTCAATCCTAGCTCCATACAAATTACCAAAGTTTCTAACCACGAGGATCTTTTCTTTGGAATAATTGAGACAAATTTTAAATGAAGATGCAGTGAACTTTATAGCATCCAAAAAGAAAGCACAATTCAAATTGAAAAGTCAAATTGGCTCTTTCATAGTTAACAACAGAGAGGCTTTGAAAGAAGTAAGCAGCAAATTATCAGTATTCAAGTTCCAAGAAAGATTTAACTGTAACTATGACCCTCAGGGTATTCTGAGCAACCTCAGGGTTAAATGCAAGTTAACCCCATTCCTCCATGAATCCAAGCCATTAATTGAAAAATATGCCAATCAGTTGGAATGGGTTGCAAACACTTTAATTGATGATGATCAGGAGATGCAGACAGATAATCTACAGGAAAATGAAATGGACAGTAGATAGGTGGTTATAGTTAACCAACCAGTAGAGGTATCCAATAAAAGGCCGAGAAAAGAAGAAGGATATTTGGGAGAGACAATCATTGAAAATAAATTCAAAACAGTCTACAGCAAAAAGGCAGAAATGACTACTCTAGAAAAAGGAGTCATTGATGTAGATGATAATAATGATCAAAAAACAGATGATGAGGCCACAATGATTGTTAATGAAACACTCAGGGAAATTCAAAATGGACAGGTACAGGCACAGGGAAAAGGCAAAGAGATGGTTGAAGTAGAAATGAATACAGAAGATCCCTCTTCTTCTACAACAACAGAAGAAACTGATTCTGATATTCAGAAGAAGTTCAAGCAAATCAGGGAAAAGAATGACGAAATAAAGAATGAAGTTTATTCTAAACTTCTGAAGGAAAAACCATGAGATAAAGACAGACTAGTAACAGCCGTTGATTACCCAACAAATAAAATTATCATGTCTTTTCTCCAACCAGTGGTAATAGATCCAAAATCAGCCATAGACTACAAGAAAACAAAATTTGAAGTGAATGTTGATATTATACATGAATTAGATCAGATTTAGTTCCATAGGAGTGCATCAAAAATGCTATATTCAAAGGTAGTAAGAAAAACCATGAGTGCTACTATGCTTCAGAAAACAGTATCTAATTTGCAAACCCAAATGAAATTAGATAAAACATCTCTACATGCTAAGGATTTGAGAATAAAAACCTTAGAGTATTTGGTGATAGAATCTGGAGCAGATCCCTCCAACACTGAAGTTGGTAGAAAATTGATAAGACAAAAGAATGAGGATATTGCTAAATTTGCCACAGAGTGAGCATCCTCAGGCAAAATAAGCTCTTCAGGAAAAGACAGAGAAGGAGGAAACTATGCAACTGGTTTTGAAGATGACAACTTAGATTAAAGATATGGAAAATCAAATAGAATCTTTAATGCAAGAAAATGAAACATTGAAGAAAGCTCAAGAAGTTTCCATTCCCACAGTTATTCCAACTATAAGTATAGTTGTTCCCTCAACATTGGCAGAAAATTTGGCACCGAAAGGAGTGTTGGCAACTATAGTGTCAGTTACTTCTAAAGATATATCTGCCAAGGCTATGGAAGACATGTCCATAAAAGATAAAGAGATAATAAACTTAAAAGGCACTATCAGAAATCTTGAAACATCTAACAGAGATGCCTTAATTACAGCCAAAGGACATGAGCAAATATCCAACAGATTACAGGAACAGGTAAATATTATTCAACAACAGGTTAATCTCACTGAGCAGGTATCTTACATTAAGAATTATCTTTGGAACAACATCATTCAAGGCATACATTCTCAGTGGCCTTCAATTCAAATTATTTATGAACAAAAAGAGTTACTCAAAGCAGCCCAAATAGAAATACATAAGACAAAAGAAGAACTGGCTGAAAAACCTACTCAAGCCTTGAGACTTATCACATTTTTCAATAGAAAACACAGAGAAGAGCTTGAAGAGTTAAAAATTTAGGATAGAACTGAAAGTATACTCCAAATCAAAAAGGTCCTGAATAAGAGAAGTATGATGAATAATTTGGAGGACAGATACAAGGATATGAACTTGGCCATCACAAGATTTTGGGCCAAATACATAGTGCTAACACAAGCAGGCCTACTAGATATTCATGCTTTGAATGAAAAGTTGATGCCACAGAAGGATTATGATAACAAAATCAGGGCTTATGCCAAAGAGCAAGTCAACAAACCTTTGCCACAAGGGTCTCCTATTGGTAAAGTCATTTTGAAATATTTTGAAAACTTGTTCTATTTACAAAATGAGATCAAAAATATTTTCATGGTTAAGCCCAATTTTGCTAAATATACAGAGGTAGATGAAAGTTACAGGAAACTGAAAAGTATGATAATTCCCAGTGTAGAGCAATGGCAAGAATTCACTGACTTCCTATGAAAATTTGTAGTCAAAGAGTATCAGTCAAAATACCTTTTTACTACAGATAATTCTTTATGTTACAACAGTGAAATAGTAAAAGGATCAGCGTAAAGAGTATCAGTGATAAAGCACACGTGAAAGTATGTGAAATGGAAAGAGTGTCTTTCAAGTCATCTTCAAAAAAGATCTTTTTCCAAAATTCCCGCAAGCATTTTCAGCAGCTACAACCCAGCAACAAGTTAGGATAATTCATCCTATTTTTTATTGATAAGAGGACAGCTTGCCAGTTTGTTTTGCAGCTGTCCCTCTTTCTATGTAATAAAATTTATTCTTTCCTAGAGATATTCCTATATGTCTCTCAGATATTTTGTAATATTTTTTGTATAAATACTTCTCTTTTTGAAGTATTAAGGGCAGAATAAAATTTATCAAAACTACTATAGTCATTTTGTTGGATATATTGAAGTTTGCGTGAGTCAATCAGTAAAGCAGTAGACTAGAATTGAGATTAAAGACATCATAACTCAGGATTCTTGTGCTGATCAGATAAGTCTAGTATTTTCCTGTTTTCATTGTTTTATCTTTCAAAATTTTCCATACATTCATTTTAATGTGTTCTGTTTTTAATGATTAACTAGGAAATCTTAAACAGGATTAGTGATAAAAAGCTTCCTGTTTTTTACTAGTTGTTCATTATTATGTTTTCTTCTTGATAACCAGACTATAGAATTCTTAAATGCTCTTAGTCCCTATTTGACCCCCTTTCTTTCATATTCATTTCTGTAACTTAAGGATTCTTAATTTCCTTTTTGTTTAGATTTCACCCATTTCATCAAATCCTATTTCAAAACCCTTTGAAGGTCATCTACCCTGCCCTTCGTATATTTTCTCTTTAAACCTTATTTCCTAGCTCTTCTTGCCTAGAAAGTTGACTCCATAGCCCAATGGTGTGGTAGATCCCTCTGTGGTTTACCTTGAAACACCTTTTATTCTCACCACACTTTCAAAAATAATCACACTGTCCAATCATACCTAGCCTAAAATCTTATAACCAATCAAGCTAAATCTTGAGGAGAGATCCCTCTCCGGAATTTGGGAAGGCTAGATCCTGAATTTCAAAAGAGGTTCTTGGTTACCCCTAGTTTTCTATAACTATAAACCAAAATCCCACAACCTTAGAATTACTAGGGTGATAAAAGTGTTGATCATGAACCCCCTAGTGTTCCATTCAACGTGGTAATCATTGCACACCTTATCAACGATCTATTGCTCATATTTCTTACTAACATGCTCCATGGGATTTAGCCCCTTCATGGGAAGACTAGTAATATAGTGAATCAGTGCTGCATCTATGGGAATGTGGTCCTGGATCCACAAGCAGCCGTCATGGACCAGAGCCAGAAGTTGTCGCATAATTCTATCGGTGATATTATAGTGGCCAAAGTGAGGCATTTGCAGAAGGTTTAGTAACTTGGAACCAGCCAATCGGCTTACCCATGGCATGGGGACTACCTTCAAGACGTCATCCTCCAATACCTCTATGTTGGCTAGGTCATGATCATCAAATTTTATCGTGTGGAGCTTGCCAAAGGATTCTCCGATGATGGGGATCTCACCCGGAATCAAAGTCATCTACATATAAGTGCACATCCCATTGATATTCTTGGGCATGCACACCGAGGGCCTGTGAGGCTGAACATAGGGTGGTAGCCATCTTATTGGTTCAGTGATCTTGGCCTCTTCTTGAGTAGACAGAGGTCTGTTTGAGGGGTTAGGAAAACGTGCCTAGGACACCATTCCTAGGGATTTCACATTTCGAGGGGAGGTACGTGGATTCACCCCAACCCATTTCATATTCCTCCCCAACCCTTGCCCTGGCCTTTTCCCTCCCCCTTCTTTCTCTCTACATGCCTTCCCTTAATTGGTGTGGACACAACCTCCTCAACTTCAGGGTTGACTTCTAGTAATTCATTGGATTCTTTCTTTGTCAAGGCCACAATCTGTGAAGATTCAATGGGATTGGACGCAGTCATTCTCATGTGGAATATGAACTCATGGTTGCTATTATAAGTGGGGGTAGCATGCCTAGACATGAACAGAGTGCAATAGTTACCAGAAATTTCAAGGCGCAAGTTGTTAAGAATGCATGGAACCCTCTTCTAAGTAACCCTCCTTCTTTTACAGCCTTGGGTGGCCACCAATGGTTGGGTGAAGTTTATCTGAAACTTACCATCAAGTAAATGGTAAAAAATCTTTGGAAATCGCCTCATTAATTGTCGGTCGCCCGCTCCTTTCAACGGTAAAATTTGATTTTTACCCAGTTTTACTGTTCCAATGGCTAGTTTTCGCAGCTTTGTATTACCCTTGTGCTTCTAGTGCACCCCTTGCACTCCTAGTGCACCCCTGTGCTCCCAGCACAGTTCTTTGGGCTTCCAGACCTGCGATCGATCCCTACGTGTACCACGGTCCTGCCTATGCCTGTCCCCAAGCCTGCACGTATTGCCCCCCATACAACTACTCCGACCATATAGTAATTTGATTCCATATGGTTTGAGCCAACTTCCATTGGCATACCCTGGTACCATGTCACCACGCAGTGTGGCTAACTGGATAGTTCCTCCATAAGTAATTTCTTTTACCATATAGGGACCTAGCCAGTGCTAATGAAACTTCCCCAGGTGCTTTGCAAACTAGCTATCGTATAGTAGGACCAATTCTCCCTCCACAAAGATCTTTTACTGAATATTTCAATCATATTATTGATATAGTAGCAGCCATCACAAATCTTCCCCCCCAGCACAGGCTCATTCACTAGGTACTTCAAAGCCGAGTGATTTGTAAACATCTTGAAGTGCCCTCCTAACAGATAATGCTAGTATTTCTTTAGGGCCTATACCATGGCCAACCCCTTGTGCTCAGTAGTAGAGTAGTTGCACTATGCACTAGAGAGTTTTCTACTAGAAAATGCAACTGGATGGTCGATGTCTCTCTCCCCAGGCTTCATAAGGATAGCCCCCACAGAGATCCCTCACGCATCTACATGTACATGGAAAATTTTTTCCCAGTCATGAAATATGAGGATAGGTGTATATACCATCTTCTCCTTAAGAAACTCAAAGCTATTCTGACACTCCGCATCGCAAAAAAATGAAACATCCTTCTTTAGTAACTTCTCCATGGGTGCTGTGATTAGTGTGTACCTTTGAATGAAATTCTGTAGTAGCCTGTATGTCCGAGGATAAAGTGCGGTTGTTTCTCACTGGTAGGGACTGCTAGGTTGATGATAACTGTGACCTTGGCAGGTGTTATTGCCTAAATCTACCTCAGGCTAAGAAAGGAAGAGTCTAGGGTAACATCAAACCATGCTTAATCTGGTAGCTAGCCCTACCAGATCGAGAGAGGGCTCTCTCCGGGTCAATCTCAGCAAAAATAAACAATGGGGCTTGAGATGACTTGAAATAAACACTGATTTTAGGCTAGGTATATAAGTAAAGGAGTTTGATTTTGATTTTGGGGGTTTTGTTGGAATCAAAGGGAAAGGAAGTTTTGGGTCTGGGGATGAGGCCTAGTTTTTGCAAGGATAGCTGGCATGGGATTTTGGCAAAGGTGACCAAGATTGCGCCTGAAGAACTTTACAACTGAAAAAATTTGAAAATTACATTGCATTTATTACAAAAGGATAAAATAGACAATTTTCCTTCAAAATAGAGTTTTGAAGAAAAATGATTATCAAGCATTATGATGACAAAAAAATTTGCGATGAAAACCTATTTCAAACCTCCCTCATGTGCCTGCTAACATTATTATAAATTCTGAAGACTAAATTAATGAAACCCTAGACCTAATGGGACTAAAACCCTAACATGACTCTTTGCTCACCAAGAGACCAAAAATGACTGTAAATGATTTTGATGAATAGACACAGACCAACAGGTACATGACATGAGGGTTATGAGTGACAAGACCCTTCCATCAGATGATCCATGCTCCTAATTGAATGCAGCTGACTGAACTGAATGAGACACCTAAAATGAAATGCAACAAGAGAAATTTGATCTCTGACGGAGGGATGAAGATACCAACTCTAACATTGGCTCCAATGGGGATGGTAGCTCCTTGGAGGTGCCAAGAACTACATATTTATGGAAGAGTAGGTAGTGCCTTTGTCCATTAGGCTATGGAGTCCATAACTTCGAAAAATCAACACAAGACTCTTGACTCGTTTTATTGACTGAAAATTGACTCAAACCGACTCAATTTTGAAACCAAAATGACCGAAAAACCTGACTCGACAAACTCAAACCAAAACTGAAATCAATATTCAGAGTTATAGCCTTCACCTCGGGCCCCAAACTGAAGAAAATATCACAGCACACACTTTCTCTGAAACTATATTGAAACTGACAAAAATGACTCAAGACCTACTTAACTGACATTTGTACTTACAAATCTTTTTAATGGCAACAGTCCATCAAGATTTGAGGGCTTCAAATCATGATGACAACCAACTGCCTGCTGATGGAATATGTACAATCATGTGTAGTGAGCCTTCCAATGTAACCAATCCAGAAGATGGCTACATACCAAAATTCTGCTCTCACTTTTCTCGAGTATGTAGAACGATGTACATGTAGGCAACTCACAATAACCACTGAAACCAAGGCTTATGATAACGAACTAGACAACATTTTTCTTTTATGATGCTTGCAAAAGAATGCTGAAAGGATGTTGAAAATCCTGAAGCATTAGTTTGTCTTGAAATCTGGCAGCAAAAATACAACTACTCGCTTCATTCTATTCTGAAAGAACAATTGATTTCCGAGTGACTAGAAGGCACAAAGAGGTATAAGCTTCTGCCATTTGAGTGTTAGCTGTAAGTTCCTTGATCATGATAAATTTTGGCATATTGTCTCTCTCAAGCTCATATTCCTCAACTTCATGGTCTAGGTCATTCTTAAACAAAAAACAATCTTCAAGATTATCAAACATGACAGCCTTATCATCTTCATGAAAGAAAATATTATCTGTTTGCTGATCTATAAAGCTAATTACAAGACCGTCATCATTTTCAAAAGAGGAAGAAGTTTCACCAACACTTTCTTGACCATGTGCACACTGCAAATCTGCTTTAGCTTGGGCTGTAACATGACCTTTCAGGAGTTGATCTATCTCATCTTCAGACAAAGGAGATAATGTTTTTTGTTTTCTTTTGCTCAAATAGTGATTTTCTTCATGAAATAACATTTTAAAACATGAAAAACATGAATGACAGTCCTTAATTCCCTGATCTTCTAGAATTTGAAAACATTGTTGATCATCTTCATATGACATGGCAATCAAATTATCATTTATCACTAAGTTATTGAAAGAAGATTTTTCACTTACTTGAACAAATATCTCATCTTGTTTTTCATGAACTGACTGGATTACCTCCTCATGAAGGCTTTGTTCTAATGAAATGAGAACATTTGGATCAATAACTCTATCTTATTCATTCCAGATGATCTCAACAGCAGAGCTCTCCTTCCTGGGATTCAACACAAGGTATTCTTGATCATCATGATTTGAATATAGATCTGAAATAGCTGTCTTGAATTTATCACATTCTAAAATTGAAACTTGACTTTCCTGCATATTGTCTTCTTCTATGGACAGATCTGAAACAAAACCTTCTCTTTCATCATTTTCCATTGTACTAAGATCTTGATCCTGCTGCAAAGTTTCCTGAGCATCTTGATGGGTATCATCTAGTTTCTCTTTATGCTGCTGAAATGGATTTTTGTATAGAGCCTCCATGATCTCATCATCCATGAATTCATCATCTTCATAAAAATTTTCAAGATTTTCAATAAAACTATGAACATGGCTTTAACAATTCTAAACTAAAGTTAAGGATGGATAAGATTCTTTATACCTTTCAAAGAAGATGGTATGAAAATCCTTTAAACAGTAAATACAAGCAGGTGGCAAACTTTCATACCAAGATTGGGCTTCACCTTCCAGAGTGGCCATGAATATCTTCATCAAGCAGTCTTCAGGAAAATCAACCTTGAACTTACGAATATGTATGCGAAATCTAACCAGATGTAAAGCAGCATCCTTCCTATCATCATCTTTAAACGTAGGCAAATTCCTTTGCCAATCTACCTTAGGAATTTTATTTGGAAAACCTAGAATGTGATCTCGGCTCATGGGAGCATACCTTCGATCCACCGAAACCATTTTGATAAAAATGAATTCACCAAGAAATTCCTCAGGCTACTGATTTTTGAAGAGTAGAGTCGCCATACAAATTCTGAACCTTAGGATTCTTCGACACTGGAGTCACCAGGTGAATTATTTCAGCCTTCTTATGTTTGATCGTTGTCCACCATCAACCATCAGATCTAACTTGATACATGTACTGGGGAAATTTACAAGTCAGGTATTACGTTTACAAACTAGACCGGAGATTGACTGAAGCAACATTTATCTACTTTCGCTAATGCAAAGCAAGAGCATTTTGAAGGCTACCTGGCATAACTTCATGCTCTGTCTATAGCTTATGAAACAAATAACACTAACAATCAAACCATTTTACTTCCCCAGTATGGTCGCCACTACGTTATTGCCTAAATCTACCTCAGGTTGAGAAAGGCAGAATCTAGGGTAGCATCAAACCACGCTTAATCTGGTAGCTAGCCCTACCAGATCGAGAGAGGGCTCTCTTCGGGTCAATCTCAGCAAAAATAATCAATGGGGCTTGAGATGAATTGAAGTAAAGGCTGATTTTAGGCTAGGTATATAAGTAAAGGAGTTTGATTTTGATTTTGGGGGTTTTGTTGGAATCAAAGGGAAAGGCAGTTTTGGGTCTGGGGATGAGGCCTAGTTTTTGCAGGGATAGCTGGCATGGGATTTTGGCAAAGGTGACCAGGGCTGTGCCTGAAGAACTTTACAACTGAAAAAATTTGAAGATTACATTACATTTATTACAAAAGGATAAAATAGACAATTTTTCTTCAAAACAGAGTTTTGAAGAAAAATCATTATCAAGCATTATGATGACAAAAAATTTTGCGATGAAAACCTATTTCGAACCTCCCTCATGTGCCTGCTGACATTATTAGACATTCTGAAGACTAAATTAACGAAACCCTAGACCTAGTGGGACTAAAACCCTAACATGACTCTTTGCTCACCAGGAGACCAAAAATGACTGTAAATGATTTTGATGAACAGACACGAACCAGCAGGTACATGACATGAGGGATATGAGTGACAAGACCCTTCCGTGAGATGATCCATGCTCCTAATGGAATGAAGCTGACTGAATTGAATGAGTCACCTAAAATGAAATGCAACAAGAGAAATTTGATCTCTGACGAAGGGATGAAGATACCGACTCTAACAGCAGGGTCCACCATCAGCCCCTGTCGACAGACTATGTGGCCTAGCAAGATCCCGAAAAGTATGCAAAAGATGCACTTCTTAATATTTAGCGAAATCTTGTGCTTCCTACAAGCATCTAACATCATGCTCAGGTTCGAAACGTGATTATTTACTTAAAAAAATAATGTCCAATCATAAAAATACACCTCCAAGAATTTGTGGATGATTTCCTTGAACACTGCGACCACCACCCACAAAAATATGGTAGTGGCATTCTTGAGCCCAAAAAAAAGGACTGTGTACTAGAAGGATCCCCATTAAGTGGAAAACATAGTTTTTTTGCGATCTTTAGGTTCGATCCTAATATGATGGTAGCTCAAGAATCCGTCAGTGAATGAGTACGCTTCCTTCCCTCCCGCGCTATCAAGAATTTCATCATAAAATGGCATAGGGAAGGGATCATGAATGTAGGCATCATTCAGTTTTCACAGGTCAACATAGATTATTATTTCTCCATTAGTATTTTTCTCCTGGACCAACATAGGGCTTAACCAATCGAACTATTCTATCGGTTCGATGATACCTGCGGCTATCATTTTGTCAAGTTCTTCCTTGAAATTCTGTTGATACTTGGGGTTCAATCGATAAGGACGCTACTTAACAGTGCACACATCTGGTTTTAAATTGATGCACATGACCCCTAGGTCCCCTGTAATCCCTTTGAGTTCTGAGAATTCATAGGGAACAGATCTTGGTATTCTATGAGGAGTTCTGCGACCTTCTTAACAGTGTCATCATTCCAGTAATACCCAATTTTATCTATTTTAGGTTGCTCCTTTGTGCCAATGTTGACTTCCTTTAGCTTAAGAGGCTTAGTCACATCAACGGTCTACAATGGAGGTCCAGCAACTACGTGTTCTCCCTCTGATTCCGGGATAGTAATATTTTGCGGGCCTTCATCGTATTCCTCCATCGATAGATTGCGCTAGTTGATAGTATCCTGCATCTCTGTATCCCAGGCTAGTGCCCCATATTCCACACGAGGGCGTGATTCATCAAATAATATGGAACCTATATCCTAGAGGGCTTCGTTGAGTGCCTTCGTTCCACCTATCAACTTGAACATCCCTACAAAATTGTCCTTCAGGGTTTCCCAATGGTAGGTGCATTGAAACAGCTCTGCATCTAAATACCATGCAGTGGGAATTGGCACCAAGGTATGAATGAACAGGTGGACCCATTTGTCCATAGTTATTTCACACCATTCCTCCATCCATGCGGACAAGTGCTCGCACAGGTCTCCTGTGCCAAGGAAAGTCTTCACGCGTAGGTGAACTGGGGGTTCAAACCATAGGACCATCATCTCACGACATTTCTCCCAATCCTGGAATGTCCCCTTATGAGTTTCCCACCACCGCGTAGGGGTTGCGCGCATGGCTAGGTTAAGTGCCCACATTCTTCTCTCCCTTGGAACTTCAGCTTTGAATGTTCGCAAAAAATCCTTAATACTACAAGATCCATCAAAGTAGGTCAGTTCTCTTACCTCTGAAGAGATACATTGGAAAATTTTCCAGATCCTCAGACATCACAATGCAGATACGTCATGTATCAATTCTACCAATTTTATATCTCCCCCTCGGAGTCAGAAAGGTATTCAATGTCTTTCTCCCAGAAAAGAACACCATCTACTTTAGGATTAATCCAATCCTCATCCCGGGCGATGAGTTTATAAATATTATCTATGTCGTATCCTTCGCACACTGGTTCTATATACCGCTCTCATTCTACAGGGTCTAGAGGGACTATCACTCTCATACCCTCATTCTCAAAAACCATGCTCCTTTTCTTTAAGTTGATAATACCTCCCATGTCTATTGCCCAATCCAGTCCTAGGAGTGCAGGATAATGGTCTGCATCTTCCAAAATATGAATTACTTCAAAGTCTGCGTGTACATTAACTCCTGCGATATCTGCAATAATCTTTGACAGCCTCCCCAAGGGTATTATTTTTTGTTGGTTAGCCATGTGCAGCTGTATAGTAGACCATTCTTGCTTAGGTTCTCCCATCTCCTGCCATGTTTTCTTGGGCAGTATGTTTGCATATGATCCCAAATCCAAGATGATCTAATCCATTTCATAGTCCTCGATCTGTGCTGTTAGCCACATCTCCTGCCCAGTGCGCTTCATGTGCTTGTACAGCTTGTGAACATCTCTAACCTCTGCACGAGGGTTAGTTATTTCTGCACAACTATTTATCAATGTTATTTCTGCGCAATTTCGTACATGCTTGTAGGAATGGTTTAACTTCATCATCCGTTCTTACATTTGTTGGAGCCTTGGAGGTAGATGCCTCATCCTTGGAAAAGTCCTTGCGAGCTGTGATAAAGGCTTCTTTCTCCTTTTGTAGGTCCAATATTTCCTATTTGATAACAGCTTTCCGAATAAGAGGTTCATCCACAACTTTCTCCTCAACTCCCCTGATGGCCATGCCATTGCATGTTATCACATTAATACTTGGTCCTTCATCACGTGGTTCCACCTTAACCCTCTGCACATTCTGCGTTAGTGTCTTCTGTTTTTCCTGCATTTTGGCTATCAATACTGGGCAATCTTCGATCACGTGGATTGAGCCCAACCCATTTTTTAGTCCTCCCCATCCCTTGATTCTGGCCTTTTCCCTTCCCCTTCTTTTTCTCAACCTGCTTTCCCTTGCTCGGTGTGGACACAACCTCCTCAACTTTGGGGGTAACTTCTAGTCTGTGAAGATTCAGCGGGATTGGATGCAGTCATTCTTGCACGGAAGATGAACTCAGGGTTGTTACTATCAAAGGGGTTAGCAAGCCCAAACATGAATAGAGTACAATAGTTACCAGAAATTGCAAGGCACAAGTTGTTTATAATGCACAGAACCCTCTTCTGAGTTACCCTCCTGATTTTATAGCCTTGGGTGGCAACCAACGGTTGGGTGAAGTTTATCTAAAACTTACCATCAAGTAAACGGTAAAAAATCTTCGAAAATCGCCTCATTAATTGCCAGCCGCCTGCTCCTTTCAATGGTAAAATCTTCTTTTTACCTAGTTTTATTGTTCAAACGGATATTTTTCGTAGCTTTGTATTACCCCTGCACTTCCAGCGCACCTCCTGTGCTCCCAGCACACCCCTGTGCTCCCAGCGCACCTCTCCGAGCTTCTAGACCTACGATCGATACCTGTGCATACCATGATCTTGCTTGTGCTTATCCCCCTGTCTGCGCGTATTCCACCCCACACAGCTACTCCGGCCATATATTCATTTGATTCGGTATGGTTTGAGTCGGTTGCCATTGACATACCCTGGTACCATGTCACTGCACAGCATGGCTAACCAGACAGCTCCTCCATCAATAATTTCTTTTACTATATAGGGACCTAGCCAGTGCTGATAGAACTTCCCCGGGTGCTTCGAAAACTAGCTATCGTACAACAAGACCAATTCTCCCTCCGCAAAGATATTTTGCCGAATATGTCGATCATATTCTTGAAATAACAGCAACCATCAGCAAATATTCCCCCCCAACACAGGCTTATTCACTAGGTACTTCAAAGCCGAGTGATCTGTAAACATCTTGAAGTGCCCTCCTAACAAATAATGCCAATATTTTTGCAGGGCATATACCATGGCCAACCCCTCGTGCTTAGTATTAGAGTATTTGCACTCCGCACTAGAGATTTTTCTGCTAGAAAATGAAACTAGATGGTCGATCTCCCCTTCCCCGGGCTGCGTAAGGACAACTCCCAGGGTCATCCTTGATGCATCTGCATGTACATGGAAACATTTCGCCCAGTCAGGATATATGAGGATAGGTGTAGATGCCATCTTCTCCTTAAGTAAATCAAAGCTCTTCTGACACTCTGCATCCCAAAAAAACAAAAAATCCTTCTTTAGTAACTTCTCCATGGGTGTTTTGATTAGTGCGTACCCTTGAATGAAATTCTTGTAGTAGCCTGTATGTCCGAGGATAGAGAGTAGTTGTTTCTTAGTGGTAGGGAATGCTAGGTTGATGATAACTATGACCTTTATGGGGTCCATCATTAATCCCTGTCGGCAGACTATGTGGCCTACCAAGATCCCGAAAGGTACGCAAAAGATGCACTTCTTAATATTCAGGGAAATCTGGTGCTTCCTACATGCATCTAACATCATGCGCAGGTTCGAGACATGATTCCTTACTAAACCAAATACTTTCCAATTATCAAAATACACATCCAAGAAATTGTGGATGAATTCCTTGAATACTGCGACCACCACCCGTGAAAATATGGTAGGGGCATTCTGGAGCCCAAACAGCATGACACTGTACTGAAAGGATCCCCATTTAGTGGCAAACGTAGTTTTGCTGTGATCTTTAGGTGCGATCCTAATCTGATGGTAGCCTGAGAATCCATGAGTGAATGAGTATGCTTCCTGCCCTCCTGTGTTATCAATAATTTCATCAGAAAATGGCATAGGGAAGGGATCGTGAACGTAGGCATCATTAAGTTTTTGCAGGTCAACATAGATTACTTCTCCTTTGGTATTTTTCTCCTCGAATACCATAGGGCTTACCTAATCAGACAATTCTACCAATTCAATGATACCTGCAACTATCATTTCGTCAAGTTCTTCCCTAAATTTCTACTTATACTTGGGGTTCAATCGATAAGGAAGTTTCTTAATAGGGCACGCATATGGTTTTAAATTGATGTGCATGACACCTAGCTCCCCTATAATCCCTTTGAGTTCCGAGAATTTCATAGGGAACAGATCCTGGTATTCTATGAGGAGTTCTCAGACCTTCCCAACAGTGTCATCATTCCAATAATCCCCAATTTTAGCTAGTTTAGGTTGCTCCTCTATTCCCATGTTGACTTCCCTTAGCTTAAGAGGCTTAGTCACATCAATGGTATGCAACGGAGGTCCAGCAACTACAGGTTCTCCCCCCTATTTCGGGATAGTAATATTTCATGGGTCTTCATCACATTCCTTCATTGATAGATTGTAGCAGTTGATAATATCCTACATCTGCGTATCCCAGGCTGGTACCTCGTATTCCACATGACAACATGATTCATCAAATACTATGGAATCTATATCTTGCAGGGTTTCATCGAGTGCTTTTGTTCCACCTGTCAACTTGAACGTCCCTACAAACTTGTCCTTCAGGGTTTCCCAGTGGTGGGTGCACTGATGCAGCTCTACATCTAAATACCATGCGGTGGAAATTGGCCCCAAGGTATGAATTAATAGGTGGACCCATTTGTATGTATTTCTTTCACACCATTCCTCCATCCACGCAGACAAGTGCTCGCATGGGTCTCCTTGGCCAAGGAAAGTATTCATGCGTAGGTGAACTGGGGGTTCAAACCATAGGACCATCATCTCACGACATTCCTCCCAATCCTAGAATGTCCCCTTATGAGTTTCCCACCACCACGTAAGGGTTGTGCGCATGGCTAGGTTAAGTGCCCAAATTCTTCGCTCCCTTGGAACTTCAGCTTCGAATGTTCACAAAAAATCCTTAATACTACCAGATCCATTAAAGTAGGGAATTTCCCTTACCTCTTAGGAGATACATCGAAAGCTTTTGATGTTCCTGAGAAATCGTAGCATGGATATGTCGTGTAACCGATTCTACCAATTTTCTATCTCCCCCTCGGAGTCAGAAAGGTATTCACTGTCTTTCTCCCAGCAAAGCACACCATCAGTTGTAGGATTAATCCCATCACATCCTGGGCAGTGAGTTTATAATATGATCTATGCCGTCTCCTTTGCACACTGGTTATGTATATCATTCTCCTTCCGTAATGTCTAGAGGGACTATCACTCTCGTACCCTCATTCTCAAAAACCATGCTCCTTTTCTTTAGGTTGATAATACGTCCCATGTCTACTGCCCAATCCAGTCTTAGGAGTGTAGGATAAGGCTCTGGATCTTCCAAAATCTGAATTACTTCAAAGTCTGCGCATACCTTAACTCCTACGATATCAACCATAATCTTTGACAACCTCCCCAAGGGTATGCTTTTTTGTTGGTTAGCCATGTGCAACTGTATAGTAGACCATTCTAGCTTATGTTCTCCCATCTGCTGCCATGTTTTCTTGGGCAGTACGTTTGCATCTGATCCCATATCCAAGATGACGTGATCCATTTCATAGTCACAGATCTGTGCTGTTAGCCGCATCTCCCGCTCAGTGTGATTCTTGTGCTTGTATAGCTTGTGAACATCTCTAACCTCTGCAAAAGGTTTAGTTCTTTCCGCATAGCTGTTGATCAGTGTTTGGAGATTTTCTACTTCCTTTTGGTTGTGTAGCAGCTTCATACATGCTTGTAGGAATTGTTTAACTTAGTCATCCATTCTTACGTTTGTTGGAGCCTTTGAGGTAGATGCCTCATCCTTGGCAAAGTCCTTGCAAGCTACGATAAAGGTTTCTTTCTCCTTCTGTAGGTCCAAGCTTTCCCATTTGATAGTAGCTTTCCAAATAAGGGGTTCAGCCGCAACTTTCTCCTCAGCTCCCCTAGTGGCCATGCCATTGCGCGTTATGACATTAATACTTGGTCCTTCATCATGTGGTTTCACCTTAACCCTTTATAGATTATATGTTGGTGCCTTCTATTTTTCCTGCATTTTGGCTATCAATACTGAGCAATCTTTGATCACGTGATCCAATTGTCTACAGTATAAATAATATTGTCGCACAGGGTTCATAAAGTCCCTTGCAAAGTGCCCTATTTCTCCACAGTTGTAACAGATCAATTTCCCTCTTCCCTGACTTGCACCTCCACCCCTTCCCCCTCCCCTACCTCTTGCTGGGGAGCCTCCTTTACCAAAGGAAGACAGTGGTGAAGAAGGTTCAACCTATACCCTATACAAGTTTCCTCGGTCTATCATTAAGTCATAGGTCTGACAGTTATGTTCATCATGTCCCATAGATGAGTATAATCGGTGCCATTGTTTCTTCAATCCTAGAACATATGCACCAAGACGGCGGTAGTGGGTGGTATCATGTACTCCAGATATGCGTTAGTCAACGCACCATAATTTCGGACCACTTGGTCCCGCGGCCTCTTTAGGACGCAATGGGTTGGGCCCCCCAGCCTCCATGTAGTCTAGAAATAGAGGACACTGGTCCTTGGTGTGGCTAGACATCCTACATCATATGCAACATACATCTAGGCTAGCTTCTTTCCCTCATTCTTTTTGCAGGTTCTGGATTTCCTGGTGCATTGCCTCCAGCTATCCCTGGATCTATTGTTCCCCAAAATGGGCATTGTCTCTTGGCACAGCTTCTAATTTCATAGCAATCTCCAAGGCTTTTTCTTATGTTTCAATTGCCTGCTGACCCATAGTTCCGCGCAGGTGAGGTAGCATCATAGCGATAAACCATTCCTTGTGCTGCCTATCATCATACTGAAATTCCCCATCTTTGATAACCTTCTTTAACCATTGATCCGCTCCCCATACAGACTCAGTGGGTCCCTGTCTAAAGTCTTTTAGGTTAGTTTCTAGATGCGAATAGGAATTAGGCTTCTGGAATTATTGTTTTAAAGCTTTCTTAATCTTTTGAATAGATGGATCCACATGTTGGCCTATGTATCCCATATAACCAGTCCAAGGCCCTTCCTTCAAAGGCAAGGGATAGCTGTCCTCTCTTTACAACATCGGTAGCCACATTTTGCGCAGTCCATACTGATTCTTCTACAAACCAAAATCGGTCCATATCTTCATCTCCTACACCCTTGAAGGTGGGTAGCTGCATGTGTGTGGCCATATCTTCTTCTGGTGGTGGCAGAGGTGTAGGGGAGTTCTTACCCTTATGTTGACTAGAAGGCAATGTGGCTGGAGAAATATTTCCTATGTGTGCAACCGACTCTCTTAGGGCACTGTAGATGGATCTATCCCCTTCTCGGTTGGTTCGGTAGTACTTCCCACTTCGTGTTGTACTCTCACTCTAATCAGAGGCCATTCATTCTATGTGGCTGCACAAAATGCCCTTTTCACACAGTAATATCTTAATTAATAATGGTAGTGTCCACAAGAACTTATCCCAGAAAGCTTTGAAGAACCTTCACTCTGCTTCAGAATAGGATACAAACTGATAGACTGCGAATTCTATCACGAATCCTCCCAACATGCTATCTACCAAATAATCTACCATACAGTGATCGTATTGTCAGTCTTCTCCAACTTTTGAATCAGTTTTGGTGTCCACTGCGTGACCTGATCATCTTTCCAACACGTCTATAATTCTACGAGCCTTTCTAACCACTCCCAAAGCTCATGCGCAAAAGTTATGAAGAAAATTTCATAGACTTCGATGAAGATGTACTTGTTCTTCCACTTCTTAGTTGTCAGCTTTGTGCTACGATTCTCCTTTACGGAAAATTCATGAATTTTTCTTTCAAACTAGTCTTCAAGTTCCAACCTCTCAGGTCTCCAATGACCTCATGGCATTACCCAATCTCTCTCTCAAAATGCTCCCAGTCTCGGCAAAAAAACCATTTGTTGGCTTTAGGGGTCCTGAACCAGGTTCGGAGGTTAAGGTTTGCCAACAAACCCCTATACTACTGGCCCTTTTGGCAATGAACTAATTTCGTATGCCAAGGTCTCACTCGAAGTAGTATGGGAGGGTGTTGGAACCATGTTTCCGCACCCTGGGGGAGAGTAGGTAATTAAGGTAGATCTACACTTGAGGCTTATCAGGTTCACACAGTATGAGTCTATTTGCAAGCTCTTAACAATATAATCAGTACATAACCATATTAAATCTACTATTATTAGCAGATCTAATCAATACATTCGCATCCACGTGTGCATGAAAATACCATTACAAAACATTATAATCGTAGCTAATTCTAGATCACTGATACAATCACAGCTTAAATAAAGATCACAGATACATTTGTAGCTTAAATAAATAGAACATATGCGCTTCAAAATTAAGAAAAATTAATCTAGATAGCACCAATATACTTCAAATATATTCCACATTCATTATCATCAAAGATCCACTTACAACCCAACCATAGCCCACACACACAGCCTAGTGGGATCCGCACATAGCAGGACTGAGGATTTCCACACACACAACTAGCAGGAGCCTTACCCAAAAAATCCCAAACAAATCTTAACAATTTGCACGTAGCACCAGTCTTATGTCTTACTTACTTACTAAACCCAACTATCTATCTATTTATAACATCATATCCTTTTCTATCTGATGGTACGCAAACTGTGGTTTGCAGACCCTAAAGCTACCCTTTAACCCATTACAAAACATTAGGGGCTTTCACCCACCCCAAAAGCCCTATACAAGACCGACTATTATAAAATTATATAAAAACTGCAAGTTAGGGAACCCTGTTCCAACAACCCCTTTAGTCACTGTTGCTGGGATGGGGTCCCATAAGGTCAAGTTTTTTGTATAATTTTGTTGAAACACACTGTCTGAAGAAGTCAAGGGGATTTGGGGTGAGTCAAATCTCCTTTATAATTGTAATGGGTAAAAAGGGAAACCATGAGTCTCAAACCATCATTTCAAACCATGGTATGTGTGCGTTGAAGTCATATAGATATGTAAGAAGTTGAGTTTATTAAAGACAATTATGCTTTAGTGATGTTAGGTTTATGTTGATGTTTTGATCTAGTTTGTATTCGATTTAGGTAGAAAGGCTCCTGCTGCCTGTGTGTGTGGAGACCTTGTCCTGAGCTGTGTGCAAGGACTCTGCTATGTGCACAGAAGGAAGGAATTATATTGGGTTGAAGACTTATCAATAAAGAAGAAGCTTTGGCAAACTCTGTTGAAATTTTTGTGCTTACGCATGACTATGTTAAGTATCTGTTGATATGTTTCTATTGAATGCACATTTATTTTAGTTAATTATCTGTTAAAATATATGTGTGTTCATTTAAGGATTACATCTTCGTTAAATATTTTACTAGAAAACTGTCTAAGTGATTGTGTGAGTATTTTTAATGCTCTAATAAGCTAGATCTGACTAAATTATAATAATCTATTAGTGCATATATGTTAATGGTCTCATATGTGCTTATATATCGGTTCAGTGAAGTTTCACGCATGACAATAAGCCTTAGATCCGATAAGTAAGGTTAAAGAACACATAACTCGCTCCCTTAGGGTGTGTTAACATGGTTCCAACACCCCCCATACTACTTCAGGTTAGAATTTGGTATGCACAAGAAGATCACTACCGAAACAACCTGTAGTTGGAGGGTTTTATTGGTTGGGCAGAACACTTTGAACCTGGGCCAGGACCCCTCAAGCCAAGAAATGGTTCTGTTGTCGGGATTGGGATCCGTTTGACAGATATTTGATGTTATGGCATCCAAGAAAGAATGAATTGCAAGATTGGCTTGATAAGAAGGTGAAAGAGTTTTCAATCCAAGAAAGCTGAAACCCTAAGTTATTTGTTAAGGATTGGGAGCAAAGGTATATCTATATAGAGGTCCATGAAATTTTCTTTGCTTCCTTTGCAACTGAGTTACAAGAGTGGTTGTCTCGGCTTGTTGAGTTTTAGACCTGTGCAAAGGATGATGCGATCACTAGGTTGACTCCTGAGCTGGTTCAGCAGTTGGAGAAATCCAACAATAAAATTACCCGTGTGGTATATTATTGGATTGATAACGTTCTGAGTGGGTTTGTGACTGAATTTTCTATTGATACTTTTGTATCATATTCCGAAGTTGAACGAAGATTTTTCAAGGGACTTCGAGGTAATTTTCTACACTCATTGAAACTATGGATTAAAATTATTTTATGTGAAAAGGCTAATATGTGAAGCCACAATGTGTGAATGTCTCGAAAATTCCCGACTACACGCAACGGAAAAACTTTCAGAGTAGAACTAGAAGAAGGTTTTGTTTATAGCCTCTCAAAGATAAATATGATAGCAATGAGGAGCCTAAAACAAGTAGCTCTGGTGAACCTATACATTAAAAATAAGAGGGATTGCAAAATCAAATTATTTTTGGGTCATTGGCAATACTTCAAATCCCATCCACTCCATGTCCAAATTCATCTCACACTAACAATTCATCCACTCCACCTCCACCTCCACCACCAGAAGTCGATATGGCTACTACCATAAAGTTGCAGGATTTCAAGGGTGCTAGAAATGAATATGTTGACAATTTTGGTTTGTCACAAATGTTGTGTGGATAGTGCAACTGATGCAAGAGCATCCTGATCAAATGTTATTAGGAGACTTAAGAAGAGAGTTGGTTCTCTAAATGTATTTTTAAATGCTTTGAGTGATTTGGAATAGGATTTAATTAATATTGTGAGCATAATTATAAATGTTCTCGAATGATAGAGAACATGGGAGAATTAGATAGTTGATAACTCATAGGGGTTGAGAGATTTGAGAAATTAATATAAATCCTAGATTAGGAATTGGTTTCATGAATTTATGGGATTAGAGAGGATCCTTAGGGATAAAAGAGAAGATTTTGGGGATTAATTAGGGATTTTTTTAGTAAATTAAGGATCTAAACCAAAATTGGTTTAGAATCCATTTGGTATAAATTGTAAGCTTCGAAGGCATGAAAATATAGATAGGCATAGAGATTCAAGATTCATATCAAGAGGAAGGATAGGATGTAATCAGGTCGAGAGGGTCAATCCTCTATAAATTATATTTTAGGAATGATTGAATTAAGTTGGTGTATAAATTGTATGCTGGTATTAAATTTTCATTCAAAATCCTTTGAAAATTCAATCCTGATTATAATAAGTGTGTTCCTTTGTTTTCTGGGTTGTATTTGGGTTATAAATTTATCGCATTTAAACCTTTTTTTTGTAAATCCGTGAGCATGTGTATTTTAAGAGATGTGTCTAGATGTAGTACAGTAGTTTGTTGGATCAGTTTCCATCATTGTGGACATTATCGGAAAATTTGTTTGCCACAGGCCTGTTCGTGATATAAATAGCTATAGTGGTATTTAGATTTTGATGATGGCTTTGTCAAATTGAAAGACTAAATATCAAATCATTTTTATAAGTGAATGAAAATTTTTTTAATGCCAGAAGAAATCGTGGTTCGTAGACATAGTGTCTATTCTGGAAAAGTTGAAGAAATGGAAATGCTATAATGTTGTTAAATTGATTGTTGTGTGGATGTTCCTTTGAAATTCTGCGTCTATTTTGAAGGCAACAAAGTCCAATTTTATTGTCGTAGAATGGAACTCTGAATTTTGTAACCTCATGACAGATTTCTGAGGTTGTTTGAACAAGAATCGAAGGCACAATGGAATCACAGTGAAAGAAAAATGGTTTGTTTGATTTATTTAATTAGCAAATATTTGTTGTGATATGAAATTCCGTGTTTTTTATTGTTGAGGGATAATTTGCAAGAGTGTGATCTAGAAATTAAAAGTGAAACAATTGAATGCATAAAGAATGGAATCGAACTCCATTTTGTCGATGTAACCTTTGTTATCTACCATAATCAATTTTCATTCCATAAATTAAATGAAACTTCCAGGAATACCAAATCAATTGGAGCTGAAGGATTGGGATCAGAACCATGATATGGTTTCACAACTCAAAGAGTGGTTTTCATATAACTCAAAAGTGGTAAGTGGTAACTGTTGAAGGAGTGTGATAAGGGTCCGGAGGTGCCACGTTGCACTAAAAAAACCGGCCATTTCACATATAATGAAAACCTTAAAGGTCGTTCTTATTAAAATGTGATGATCATCAGATGGATGGTTACATAAAATTGACAATGAAAAGGTGCATTGGAAATAGTGTGGCTAGAATATTTATATGTTGACCGTTTGGTTTTTAACCAAAGTCTTGAACATGAATTAATATTGCATTATGTGGGAATTGAAATAACAGTTGTATAAAGGGAAATAAATTCCGCTTATGGATTTATAAGGAATTGAAGATGCATATTTTGAATACATATATTATGCTATTCATTTCATATTCACATTGTGGGTAAAGGTGCAGCTTTGTTGTACCATTAGTGGTATCAAAACTGAAGTAATTTTTATTTTATTTTTAAACTAAATTGTGAAGAATGAAATTGAAATTCCAAGAAAGGGTGATCATAATAAAGAAGAAATGGATTTTGTGTACAGCTAAGAAAAGTATGAAAATATTGAGATTTGCCACAAGATAGTGAGCTATTGCAGCTAGAGAAATTTTGAGAAGTTTTTATACTATATTTACACAGATTTCATGAGAAAGAGATAAATGGTGTTATGATTGGTGAGGTAGATGCTTAAAAATAAATTAAAATTCTATGTAAATTATAATCCAAATTTGATGTGGATTGAAGTCTTGTTCAAAATTTCTTGTTGCGACAGTAGCTGAATGTTGAAAGAATGTCGTAGTGGAAGCATGGAGACAGAACTACATAAGCAAATTCACAAGAATGGTAAAGGCCAGCAAATAAGGAGATCCTAAAGACATGTGATGTTGGGAAGATGGTATGCATGAGTTTTTATTTGATGATATTTTACAGATTGAATAAATAAAGGGAATGAAAAACTTACATGTTTGCAAGAGACAACCAGCCAAGACATAAATTGATTACCAAGGTATGAAAATTTGTAGCAGTTGAGTGAATGGTAAAAATTGGCACAAGACTACAGCAGTAAAATAGTAGTAAGAACTTTTTGAAGTTCTTAGAGATTGTAGTAGAACCTTATTCTAGCTGAGGCTTGGAATAGACAGGGACAAAGGAGTCCTTAAGAGAAGTGAGTGTAGCAACCAGAGAGAGAGAAATACTTCTCAGTGAAAGTTCTAAGGAAAGAGGATTTGGAAACCAGACAGAGGATAAGTTTGGTGAAGAGATAAACTTAGAAGGAAGTTGATTGGTTGCAGGTGTAGAAGCTCAGAAAGAAGTGAAGATTACTATGGGAGTCATAGAGAAGGTTCAGAAGAAGGCTACAAGATTAAGGAAAGGTGTGCAAAAACAATCCGCAAGAACCGGATGAGTCAAGAGGAACTTGAAAAGGAGTTGGCTGAGATAAGCAAAGAACTCGATGAGTTAACAATGCTGCTAGAGGAAAACCAAAGACAAGGTTGGGTCTTGAGGAAAAATATAGTGAAGTGGTCTAAGTTACAAAGAAGGCTACGATAGAGACAAGTGAAGTGATTGGCTGAAAAACTCAGAGAAGCAGAGTCAGAAATGGAAGTTTCCATTTGTGGATTGGAACAAGGTGAAATTCTAAGTGAAGAGGACTATGAGAAATATTCTTTGGACTACTGGAATAGTCCAGAACAATTTGAAGATTTACTGACAAGGGGAGAAAATGAGGCTATCGAGCCTTATGTTTTCAAATCTCATAGTTTGTATGTGTTTACAGGATGTGCAGAAGATGATGGATAGTCTGGTGAAACTGTCACAAATATGAATAAAACTCTTGAGGTGAAGTATGATGGAGAATGCCTTTTAGAGGAGGAAGGTACTGATTTATTGTAGCAGAAAGAATTCATAGATGAATTTATGTTTGGTGTAAGATAACCAGTTAAAGCTTTTATGGAGTAGAAGCATAATGAAGATACCGCAGTGATATTCCAAGGAAGTAAACAATTAATTTTTTTTAATGAAATTGATGAAAGAATTTTGCAATGTGATGATACATAAAACAGAATAATTCAAGAGAACTACCAGAAGAAGAGTGAAACTGAGAATGAAGATTGTGAAGAAATGCTGGGAAAATTTCACATAGAAATGGAGTTCCTGGAAGGATGGCTCAAGGAATCAGAAGGAGGAATGAAGCTTGAAGAACCTGATAAAGAAGAAATTGTAGAGTTAAGTAAATGTTTTAACTCTTCAATTAATAATGTGGTTGTAGGTACAAAAGACAACGTTGATAAATATGAAGCTGACATCAGAATAATTATGTAGAAGATATTTAATATCAGAGAGAATACTGAGATAAATTTTCAACCCGCATTGTTGATAGAAATGTTCCAGAAAAGTAAAGGAGACTAGAGATACAACTACATAATGGGAAAGAAGGAGAAATGGTATAAGCTACAAGAGAAGTAAGTGGATATGCAGTTAATAAAGGAGCTAAGGAAGCTTGGGAAAATTATAGATGTTCCATTGAGGACAGAGAAACTCAAAGGAGTGGAGTTACAACAAAATGGAATTGATGGAGAAAAAAAAGTTTCTTTTGAACTTGAAAGGGGAGTTGTGATGTTTGAATCATCAGTTAAGGCAACTAAGCCTTATGAATTTGAAATTGAAAATTTGTGTATGTTTGCAGATAATGTCATGGCAGAGAGAGAGAATTTGAGTTTTGAGGAAGCTCATACACAATTGGAAGAACATATTATTTTAAAACAAACTAATAAAGTTAATAACAGAGGAAATTTGTCTCAGAATGATGACCAAAAGCAAGAAGAAGAAGCAAAGGATGCCAAGTACTCAAATGCCATGCTTGAGGAAGTTAAGGTGAAGACCATTGAATATTTTCTGAGTCATATAGAAGACTTGGAACATAAAAGAGATTTGATGACAAAATCATCAAACAAGATGATTGGGTCTTGTGATTTTAAAACTGAAGATTTGAGTATGATTGCAGTATTTGAAGATTTTACAGGTAATAGACAATCACTAGAAGCTGTCATAAAGATGAAGGAAGAAAAATAAATGTACACAAACATTTCAAAGAAGCAAGATCAAAATTATATTTTGATCAGGGATAAGGCTATGTTATCTAATGAAGATTGCAAGGGGTCTGCAGTAGTGGAGGAAAATGTTACTACTGTCAAGGAATTGAAGAGAAATTCACTTTTTGAAAGTAAATTTGTAGAACAACAATTGGATGGTGCAGAGGAAAATATATTTAAAGATAGTCAAGATGTTTGGGAGGCAACAATATCTACAATGGTACTTGGAGAAATATTAAAAATGATAGCAGAAGTTGAAGAAAAAGAAGGCAGCTAGAGTTTTGAAACTCATACACAAGAGAAAGGACAACAATAGAAAAGTAATTTGGACAGAGAAATAGAGAATTTTATGAAGCTTACAGGAAATGAACATAAGGAAAAGATTTGCAGACATAAAATCGTGTGGATAAAAAACTAGAATATAACAAATATTGAAGGCAAAGCCAAAGGAGTGTTGCAAATGAAGGTATGGAAACCAGGAGGATCAAGGAAAGACAATAGAATACTTAAACAACATTTGAAAGAAGTAAGGAAATCACTGGAGAACAGAGCTTGGAATCCTAGAGTTAGAAATTCATTGAGACTTGTGGCTGTTGCATTATTACAGAAAAGAAACAGACGTCATAGACAGGAGTCTATGAAATTTTTCTACATGGGGAGTCTGATGCAGGAGCATCCTGCTCAAATGTTATTGGGATACTTAAGAAGAGAGTTGGTTCTCTAAATTTATTTTTAAATGCTTTGAGTGATTTGAAATAGGATTTAATTAATATTGTGATCATAATTATAAATGTTCTCGAATGATAGAGAACGTGGGAGAATTAGATAGTTGAGAACTCATAGGGGTTGAGAGATTTGAGAAATTATTATAAATCCTAGATTAGGAATTGGTTTCATGAATTTATGGGATTAGGGAGTATCCTTAGGGATAAAAGAGAATATTTTGGGAATTAATTAGGGATTTTTTTGAGTAAATTAAGGATTTAAAACAAAATTGGTTTAGAATCCATTTGGTATAAATTGTAAGCTTCGAAGTCATGAAAAGATAGATAGGCATAGAGATTCAGGATTCATATTGAGAGGAAGGATAGGATGTAATCAGGTCGAGAGGGTCAATCCTCTGTAAATTCTATTCTATGAATGATTGAATTAAGTTGGTGTATAAATTGTATGCTGGTATTAAAGTTTTGTTCGAAATCCTTTGAAAATTCAATCCTAATTACACTAAGTGCGTTCCTCTGTTTTCCGGGTTGTATTTGGGTTATAAATTTATCACATTAAATTATTTTTTTTGTAAATATGTGAGCATGTGTATTTCAAGAGATGTCTCTAGATGTAGTACAGTAGTTTGTTGGATCAGTTTCCATCATTTTGGACATTTTCAGAAATTTTTTTTGTCACAAGCATGTTCGTGATATAAATAGCTATAGTGGTATTTATATCGTGGGTCGTTTGATAGCTTTTTCAAATTGAAATAATCGAATAATTTTTTATAAGTGAATGCAATTTTTTTTAATTCTAGGCGAAACCATGGCTCGTAGATAGAGTGTCTATTCTAGTAGAGTTGAAGAAATGGAAACACTATAGTGTTGTTAAATTGATTATTGTGTGGATGTTCCTTTGAAATTATGCGTCTATTTTGAAGGCAACACAGTCCAATTGTATTGTCGTAGAATGGAACTCTAAATGTTGTAACCTCATGATGGATTTTGTTTGAATGAGAATCGAAGGCACAATGGAATCACGGTGAAAGCGAAATGGTTTTTTTGATTTATTGACTTAACAACTATTTGTTGTGATATCAAAATCTGTGGTTTTTATTGTTGAGGGATAATTTGCAGGAGCGTGATCTGGAAATTAAAAGTGAAACAATTGAATGCGTAAAGAATGGAATCAAACTCCATTCTGTTGCTATAACCTTTGTTATCTGCCACAATTGATTTTCATTCCATAAATTAAATGAAACTTCTAGGAATTCCAAATCAACCGGAGCTGAAGGATTGGGATCAGAACCGTGAGATGGTTTCGCAACTCAAAGAGTGGTTTTTTCATAACTCAGAAGTGGTAAGTGGTAACTATTGAAGGAGTGCGATAAGGGTCTAGAGGTGCCATGTTGCACTAAAAAAACTGGCCATTTCACATATAATGAAAACCTTAAAGGTTGTGCTTATTAAAATACGATGATCATCGGATGGATGGTTGCATAAAATCAACGGTGAAAAGGTGCGTTGGAAATAGTGTGACTAGAATATTTATATGTTGACACTTTAGTTTTTAACCAAAGTCTTTAACATGAATTAATATTGCATTATGCGGGAGTTGAAATAATAGTTGTATAAAGGGAAATAAATTCCGCCTATGGATTTATAAGGAAATGAAGGTGCGTATTTTGAATACATATATTATGCTATTCATTTCATATTCACACTGTGGGTAAAGGTGAAGATTTGCTGCACCAAAAACAAATCAATAATGATAATGTTAAGAAAACACAGTTGGCTACTACATTTCAAGAATGTATGTTGGATTGTTACATGAGGTATATGGCAAGAAACCCTAATGCAATGATTGATGAGCTTAAAACCACATTAAAGGAGCAGTTCAAAAAGCAAAAATCATGTTCTCAATTAGTGAATGAATTAAATGAGGTCCACCAAGAAGTAAATGAATTTGTATGGGAGGTAGATCAACGACTAGAGTGCACCATCAGGGATGAAGGGTTTACTATCGATGACACATAACACAAAGAATGGTTACTTGCTATGTTGATGCCATATCTACACCAATCCTTAAGCCAAAAAAATATTGAGACACCAGCTGAATATGTGGAGATCGCCATGAAGTTAGAAGTCTCACCTGTAGTAGCTACATAGGTTGGGGCTCAGAAAATCCAAAGCTAATTAGCTGCATTACACTTAGAGATACAAATTGTAATGTTCCAAATCTGAATCTCTGCAATGAATAAGCTATATAATAGACTTTCTATGATGAATAAGCTTAAAATATGCATAAGAAACACATAGACACCATTTTTAACTACATAAGTAATTGATACTTCGTTTCATGATCCGGAAAGTAGGGGAAAAGGGTGTTTTATGCCCTAAAAAGGTTATTTTCAGAAATTACCATAAAATTAAGCAGGGAAAATGGCTGGATATGATATCCTAGGTCAGAAGGGACCTATGCTCCTAATTTCAGCTCACACTAATTCTTCTAGCTATATTAAACAACTCCTCCTTTCCTGACTAGGCTAGAAAACATTGATTTCCCATGACTTTACTAAACAGAAATTTCTAAATATAGTGAGAGCGTAATTACCATGAGGGTTTATATAGAAAATGATGAAATAATTCTTATATGCAGCTTATATTTATCAAACAATAGAGAAATGGATATTTACAAGCTTATACAGTAAAACAAGACACCCGACAAAGGTTTCCGGCAAAATGCATTAATAACAAGCAGCACTGCAGAAATAATGCAGTTACTGCATATCTATATTATAAATGGATGAATATGACATGAAATAGATGAATAATACAAATAAATGGCACTGGGCCTCTTATTAGAACTCCCGGAGGGAAATGAGCACCTCCTCCTCAAGGATTTGCATTAAATCAAAGGGTGCAGCTGTGTTGCTGCTGCTGCTGCATAAAGGACATAGTTTTCTAAAGGAGACTACGTTGTAGCTGAATGTGAGTGAATGGATCCAAGAAAAGTACTAAAATGAAGCTCTAATCCTTCCCTCTTGATCCCTTAAGCAAGCTGATCCAAAGAGAGGATGGAATTCCTGCACGAGAATTCTTTGCACTAAGTAGTGCAGCAACTCCGGCTAAACAGCTGAAGTATGAAAATGGTCTCTAGACAAAAATATCTGAATACATGAATGATATCCCTTTGATGCTATGCCTTCCTTTTAACAAAATGAGTCACCCTCCGGTGTGGCAACTCATGAAGGATCTCTTCCACCTTGAGCTCCTGCAAGAAAGGTGGGCTGCATAGCTGATTGTGTGGAGTTAAAATGTGCATCTCTTGTTTATTCTCTCTCCACTTATGATATATATGGGGTTTCTACTGATATATGGCTGATATGTAACGGTCATCAAGAAATACCCAAGCCACCACATCAAATCCAACACCCATGAGGTTTCTCCCCAAAGAACTAAAACCTCCCAAATGAGTCCTCTCACTTGAAGGCGAGATGTAAAGAATTGAAATCAAGGTCTGCCCCTTGTTCTTTCTGAAATATGTAGCTTGTATAATGTGAAGAACCATCTTTTCATTGGGCCTATCCACCTCTTGTGCCACTCCTCCAATGGTGCTTCCTACAATCAATGTTTTAGCAGCATAATATGGAAGCATAAACATATGAAAACAACGAGGTAGAACATAGTCCCAAACATGGAACCAACGCAGGGCACTCTTTTCCTGCCTCAATACATAGTGCAGCAAGTGTCTTTTCAGCCACTTGTTTTCTGCCACATTCATTTTACAAAATGGAAACATGAAAGCATAATTTGGTGCCAATGATGCACACCGAAAATCATGTGGCATTCCCCCACAATCCACAAATAGAATGGCCATCATAAATGCTGCAAGTGGCATCAGGTACATAAAAATATAATATGCAAGAGGGAAAGACCCTTCTTGGTATGATATGTTGCTCATATAGGTAAGGAAGTGTAAAATAAAAAACAAAATTTTACCTCCTCCATCATGTACTTCGGTCATTGAGTTGAAATGGCTCAAGTGAAAATTCTCCCTTGCTGCAAGTGAGTAGGGAAGTGGTTGTGCCGACCTTTTCTCCATCTTCCGGGCTGTGCATCTCTCCATATACTGATACACATTCAATTGAATTCACTTCCAAATGAACTCCTCCATTGAGGGATGGTATGCATAGAAATGCATGGAAGGAAAGTCCACAAATGCTGCATGTAGATTTTCCTCCTTGTGCTTGTGACTCCAAGCCAAGAAGATCAAAACATAGTAAGGGATACTATCATCCATTACTTCCTCATGCTCCTCTTCTACATGCCTCCATGGTGCATTACTTGTGAAGTGGTCTTGGGGACACTTCAGCAATCAATCCAAGCTCCTAAGTGACAGCACCGCTAGCCTTTGGAGTATGGCTACTGTCATCTCAAAGCTCAATTCTTTGAAAAATATTGTGTCAAAGATTCTTCCCAAGATGCTGGTGTAAATGTAGAGCTCCTCCCAAGATGAAGGTGCTGCTCTTTGCACTATGCTAGTGCCATCCCTCACTCCTACAGAATCATGCCAAGTGTGAGAGCAATTCTGCCCTTGCTCTCTCTCAATCCTTTAAAGCAACAAATGACTTTGTTGCCTCATCATACCTCCATCACACAACCGATGTAGTGAAAAACAAATTACCATACCATCATAATGCATCCACACTCCTTGCTGCCCCATGATGAAAGTATCCTACCAACCTTCCTTCCTCTTCTCACCCCATGGAAAAGGACATGTCATAGGTTGACCAAACTCTCTCAAGAGTATCCAACACAGCATTGCCTCTTGCTGCCCAGTGTCATAGACTTGCAAGTGGGTTACAAGCCTCTTGCCTCCCATCCACATCAACTCAACTCCTTGTGGATGATTCTCATCATTCTGCATCTTGGTATTGTTCCAATGAGATCTACCATCATCCACAACTAGTTTATTTTCTTTTCCTCTCATGAAGTGTTGAAAGGCATCTCCTTGGAGATCTCTTAGAGAAGATCTCATGACTACAATCATCTTGAATCCATAAGGATCAAAATGTGAAGAAGGAAAAAACCTCTTACTGATATCTCTTGATAATGCTGTATAACTCCTCCATGGTGTACAAGTTGTCTTATATCCTGACTCAAGAATGATCTTGACTCCCCCCAAAAGATCACACTTCAACCTCAAGGGTTGAGTGAAAATAAACAAGGGTCCAAGAGGATGATGGTTCATTTGTTTCTTGAACCATTCAAGTCTGCACAACACAGTGCAATATTGTTGCTCCACCCCAACAACAATGTTTGATCCTGGGCCATATGAAAACATATTTCCACAACTTTTAGAGAGATTTTCTGCAATAAGTAAAAGTGGAAATATCCCCATACCTTGGTGAGATGTGGGCATCTCTTTTAGAGCTACAAAGGCTCCTCCCTCTAATGTAATGGCTGCCCCAACTGTTGATGTAGAAAGCTACTCTTCCAAGGTTGTGACAACGCTGGTACTTGTCTCTCCCCATGGTGGTGTAGACGCTCTCTCCTCTGATCTCTCTTCATTAAAATTTCTTATCAGCTCTTGAGTGAACTCAGAAAAATAAGCCACTCTTGTGTGGCTTAAGTGACTGCACCACCAAGCATTGGCTTCACCCTCCAGGTGCAGCACTACAACTTCTGTTGCCTCCCTCTCTTCCTCTGGATGAAGTAGGAAGAATGCCTCAAGCTTTATTTCCCAAGTTTTTGTTGTAGTTGACCCATCAAATTTGGAAAATAGGAATCTATTGCCTTTAATCTCCCTTTGGCTGCAGGGTCTTTTCTCTTCTCTCAGTTGAATAAACTAAGGAAAATATAGGGTCTTACTAAAAGCCCTAGGTAGGTACTTTTATTCTATAAAATATACACTTATGATTTCATGCTCTAAGTGGTCTCCTTGCTCTTCACCTCCTCTATGAGAACAAGAAGTGCATGCATCTTTTTCTGCCTCTTGAAACCTAGAGGTTTCACTGCAGCTCTCTCCTCCTTGAAACCCTTTTGGAGTTTCAATGCATTTCTCTGCTTATTTCTTTTTGGATATGAAAATGGATGAGAGTAATCTAATGCTATCCATAATTTTTTTCTCTGATTTTCCTCGTCTCTCTTCTGATAGCGCTGTAAAGTTCCCTTTTTAGGAATATCGAAATTCTATTCTGGAGATTGACTGCAGGGGCATTTACTGGATATGTCACCTTTGAAAAAAAGATGAGATCCAGAGGCTACGTGGCCATATTTAGACTCTTTCTATATATCTTGAACTATTCCTCCTTCAGGGATTCAGCACTTTTTCTTGAAGCCACAGGCTGAACCAAAGATCTTGCTCTGATACCACTGTAATGTTCCAAATCTGAAACTCTGCAATGAATAAGCTGTATAACGGACCTGTTATGATGAATAAGCTTAAAATATGCATAATAAACACATATACACCATTTTTAACTACATCAGCAACTGATACTTCATTTCATGATCCAGAAAGTAGAGAAAAAGGGTGTTTTATGCCCTAAAAAGGTTATTTTCAGAAATGAGCGTAAAATTAAGTAGAGAAAATGGATGTATATGATATATTAGGTCATAAGGGACCTATGATCCGAATTTAAGCTGTAAATAATTCTTCTAGATATATTAAACAGCTCCCCCTTTCCCGACTAGGCTAGAAAACATTGATTTCCCATGACTTTACTAAACAGAAATTTATGAATACAGTGAGAGCATAATTCCCATGAGGGTTTCTATAGAAAATGATGAAATAAGTCTTATATACAACTTATATTGATCAAAAAATAGAGAAATTGATATTTACAAGCTTATACAGTAAAACAAGACACCCGGCAAAGGTTTCTGGCAAAATGCACGAATAACAAGCAGCACTGCAGAAATAACGCACTTACTGTATCTCTATATTATAAATGGATGAATATGACATGAAATAGCTTAATAATACAAATAAATGGCCCTAGGCCTCTTATTGGAACTTCCAGAGGGAGATGAGCACCTCCTCCTCAAGGATTTGCATTAAATCAAAGGGTGTAGATGTGTTGCTGCTGATGCTGCATAAAGGATGCAGTTTTCTAAAGGAAACTGCACTGTAGCTGAATGTGATTGAATGGAACCAAGCCAAGTACTGAAATTAACCTCTAATCCTTCCCTCTTGATCCCTTAAGCAAGTTAATCCAAGGAGAGGATGGAATTCCCACACGGGAATTCTTTGCACTAAGCAATGCAGAACTCCGACTAAATAGCTGAAGTATGAAAACGGTCTTTAGACCAAAATATCTGAATACATAAATGATCTCCCTTTGATTCTATGCCTTCCTTTTATCTTTGGTGAGCCTCCTCACCCTAGACCCCACACAATGTTGAGGTGACTTCTTCATGAAGCTTCCTTTTTCAAAATTGCACTGCCCTAGCTTGCTTCCCTCCTTTTGTGGCTGCAATGTTGACTTGGTCAACTAATCCACCTCCAATGCCTCTTTTCACACTATGGATCTTCAATCTAGTTTACATATGTGTCTTAGGCTGATCCTTGTTCACATTGAACTAGTTTTCTTAGGTGATCTCTTCCTCCTCAAGAATGCATGTTGACTTAGTCAAACTTGACTATGTCCTTATCTATTTTTCCCATGTTCACACTTGTAAGTGTAAATTTCAGCTCCTGAAGTGATCCCATTCCTTATTAAGGTTGAAATCATTCATATTTTTACTATTCATGGGCTCCCTTACCAATTTATTCCTCTCCTAGGTGAAAGTAGCAAAATCTAGTGTTCCAAATTTCTATGTGCAAATTTGGGAACATTATACAAACTTTACGAAAAGAGAAAGAAAAGGATGTGTGTGTAGGAGTTTGGTGCACACACTGTAAATATGAAGGGAATCAAAAGGATTAGTGCCCCATATATAATAACTATCTATCATTTGGAAGACCAAGTTCGATAAATAATGGGGCAACGCCTAGTGAAGTTCCCAAACTATGGTGTGCAATTTGTCAAGCGAATGGACTGCACATGACAAAATTATGACCTAGGATTGGTAAATATATTCTGAAGCTACAACAACCTTATTGCATATTTATCAATATGTGGGAAATGATGAAAATAAATCTCACAGCTTTGATCTGATGATTCATCAGGTTGCTTCATATAGATTGCAGGTTGAGGTTAGGGGACCTGATTCACTTACCTCATCGTCTGGGCACGATAGATTTCCAGGTAGAGGAGGTGGAAGAGGAGGAGGAGCTGGTCGTGGAAGGGGACAACTCATTTTTTATAACTTTTGATAGGATGGTCATTATGCACGTGAATGCCTGAACCTAACGCATAAATCTTGCAGGTATTGAAGATAGTTTGATCATGTTCTTGAAGATTTCCCTATATTTTTTGCAAAAATGCAGGAAAAGAAACTTCAGAAACCTACGCAGAATGTTCAAATGATGAGAGTCGAACCATGCATTGAAGACCCTAGCATAAATATTGTGACTATGAGTGTTGTAGAAATTGGAGAAGATAAAGCATAAGGTAAGAGACCTGTCACCAATGTGTGGGTCCGAAGAGCTCCTGAGAAAAGGAAGGGCTTAATCTACAAAGGGAGAAGGAAACCTTTGTCACAACAAAGATGGACTTCATGGATCTTGGTACAAGTAACATAGCAAGTAAGCTTGCCATGGATACCATCGAAGGGGTTGAGCTTGCAAATATGAAACAATTTTTGAAGACAGTTGAGAATCTTCAAGCTCTAATTAATAGTTGTGCTGAGAAAGAGTAGCCTCAGGTGGAGCAAAAGGTTGTCAATAAAATTTACAAGAACAAGAGAATAATTGGCCAAGAGATGCACCTTACAGCTCCGATGCAAATGTGCTACCAATGCAGACTTGGCAGAAAATGGGAGAGCCAAAGCTAGAATGGTCTGCAATCTAGCAACACATGGAAAATCAGAAAAAGGGTCATATTTGATATCGAAGGAGCTAAGGAACTGACTGACTTTGAAGTTATTCAAATTGTTGATTATTTGGATCCGTACCCTACATTGTTGGGTCTGGATTGGGCTATTGACATGGATGCTATCGTCAACCTCAAGTGAAAAAGTATGGTGTTTGAAAGCAATGGAACTAGGGTCGTAGTCCCACTGGACCTTACAAAAGGAGAAATATACATAGAACTAGTGCACGTAGAAGAGGATGTTGATAATATCCATAAGCTCACTGTGAGAGATGAATATTAGATCAATCCTACATCAGATGTTAGGCTTAGCTGGGATAAGGATAGTTCATTCCACTCAAGCTTAGATGAGAAATTGGAGAGTTGGTAGAATTTCTTGCATGAATTATCTACATTGCGCTGCAACCGAGTCACCAGATCTCTATGATGCATATCCTTTGAGGTTTGGGAATTACCTTATTATGATGGTGTAGGTAGTGTAATTTTTTTTTTATAATAATTTGAAAAGGTTATTTTATAGAGACAACAATTACATGCGCTTGACTTAGCTCTGTGTTGAACCCCAGCATGCTAATGGGGAATGCACAAGGAAAAATTTGCGGGTTAGGAAGAATGTACCCTCATGATGCAATTGTGATTTAGGAAACCCAATACCATGTTGGAAGGAAATTATTTAGGCAAATAATATCCACACCTGCATTTAGCCATGTGGACTACATCTTGGGGAGAAGAGCCATGACCAGGATGAGTGCATACATTCATTCATACTTTAAGTCAGATACCTATGAAATGGTATCTATAGGTTGAGTTGCAACGTGGCATGAAGGACTGGACTATGTTAAGGGAAAGATTTTTTTTAACTTTCATATTTGAGAGCGGATTCCCATGCATCAATACTTCATTACACATGATCCAAGATGTAGTCTTTGACATGCCAAAGAAACTAGAAGAGAGAGCCTTACCAGCATGGGATGTGCATATGAAGGATATAGTTGAATTTTGGAATGTGTCTATTGAAGATAATGAGGAGGAGCCAAGAAACGTCAATATCCTTGAGTCTAAAGGTCAACACACAGTTGTTGAGCCTGTGGTTGAATTTCCGATGTGTCTGGACCCATGAATATTAGGCATGTCAAAATTCAAACAGAAGAGCAACCTAAGGTTGCCAAAATAGGTTATTATTGGGATGAAGATATAGTGGCTAAGGTTGTGTAGCTTCTCGTTGAATATCATGACTTATTCCCCACAAATTTTTCAGAGTTAAAAGCGATTGTCAGGGAACTTTGTGTGATGAATATCACTTTGAAACCAGATGTCAGACCTATCAAGCAACGTCCTTACATGTTGAATCCTAAGTATAAGAAAAATTTCAAGGAGGATCTTGAGAACATGGTTGTTGTAGGGATCATTGAACTAGTAGAAGAATCAGATTGGGTAAGCCCCATGGTGGTCCAAGAAAATAATACCAAAGGATAAATCAAGATTTGTGTGGATTTGCGCAAGTTGAATGATGTCTGTGTTCATGACCCTTTTCCAACTCCATTTTCTTATGAAGTATTGGACAATGTGGGTGGGAAGGAGGCCTACTCATTCATTGATGGCTTTTCTGGATACCACCAGATAAGAATTGCGCCGAAAGACAGAAGTAAGACAACCTTTGCGAGAGAATGGGGATCATTCCAATACACAGTAATTCCATCTGGTCTGAAGAATGCAATAGATATATTAGTTTTGTTTAAGGAGTATATACATAATTTCTTAGAAGTATATTTTGATGATTGGAAAGTATTTGGATTATTGAAGAAGCATGTTTCATGTCTGTACTTGATGCTGGACAGTTATCAGAAGCATCAGATCTCATTTAATCTGAAGAAGTGCATATTATGTGTCCCTTTCGAGATTGTGTTGGTTCATATTTTCTATCAACAATGATTTATGGTCAAACCAATTAATATTGTTTTTATTGTTAACCTGGAGGCTCTAGAAACTTTGAAGCAATAGTGTTGAATTTTGGGGCATACTTGCTATTACAAAAAATATATTCAAGGCTATGCGCTGATTACTACACCGATTGAGAAGTTGTTGAAGAAGGATGCCTCTTTTTTCTGGGATGAGGATTTCCATAAGAGTTTAGAGCTGATTAAGGAGAAAATGGTGACTACACCTATATTGGTAATTCCATACTTGACAAAGGAATTCCATGTGCGCGTGGATGCTTCATCTATCACGTCAGGAGTTGTACTTGTGAAACTAGGAGCTGGATATATTGATCACCCAATTGCATTTATAAGCAGGAAATTGTCAAGTGCTAAGCACAACCACTCGAAAAAAGAGAGAGAAGGGTTAGCTATGGTCTATGCACTGCAGATGTTCCGTCACTATTTTCTGGGAGGTCATTTTAATTTGTTCACAAATCACTCCAATTTTAAGTACTTGGTCAAAATGCCTGTGTTGGGGGGGCAGATTTGTAGATGGCTCTTATTATTTTAGGAGTATGATTTCGAGGTGATTATAAAGCTAGGAATATTGAATGGAGGTCCATACCATTTATCGCGCATTGAAAGTGGAGATGAGCCAACTATTTTAGAGGACGGATTACCAGACGTGCAAATATTTTTCATTAAAGTAGTTGATGACCACTTCATATATCTTATCCACTTTCGGACCACTAGAAGTGTGCCTACGAAGTATACAGTTAAGCAGAAGAAAGAATTGGTCTTGCATGTAGCATACTTTACTTTAATTACTATCCAGTTGTATGAGATGGGAGCTAATGAGGTATTGAGGTGCTATATGCCGGAATTTTAAAGGAAGAGCGTCCTAGTAGAAGCACATGCAGGGGTTGTGGGAGGTCACTATGTAGGTAAACCAACTGTGCAGAAATTTTGAGGGTTGGTTTGTAGTGGCCTACGGTGCACAGTGATGAAAAAGAGTATTGTCATGATTTTGATGCATGTCAGAGAATGGGGAAACCCTCACGTGGAGATGAAATTACACTACAACCACAAGTGATTTTGTAGGCTTTTGATAAATGGATCATTGAGTTTGTAGGACTGATCAACCCTCCTACGAAGAAGACTAGTGCGTGCTATATCATTACTGTGACATATTATTTGACCAAATCGGTAGAAGCTAAGCCTGTGAAGGATTGCAGCACAAAGACATATGCACACTTCATTTTTGAGAATATCTTGACAAGGTTTGGGTGCGCTAAGATCTTGATGAGTGACCAAGGTACACATTTTGTGAATGAGACCATTCAAGCATTGACAATGGTTTTTAAGATGAACCATCAGAAGAGTACACTGTATCATCCACAGGCTAATGGTACGGTACAAGCCTTTAATAATATTTTGGAGAATGCACTCACAAAGGTCTATGATTCTTATCAGAACATTTTGGGATGTGTGCGTACCTATTTTTTTGTGGGCATATAGAACTACATGTAAGAAAGTGATAGGACAGACCCCTTTCAAGTTGGTGTATGGACATGAATTTGTTATGCCAATAGAGTATATTTTCCCTAGTCTGTGCATTTACAGTGGTAACTAACGTGGATGATCAATATATTATTGAAGATTTAATGTCACGGCTAGTTGCGCTGGAGGAGGAAAAATTCATTGTTGGGTTCCACCAGCAGGTGCAAAAGGTGCATGAAAAGGCTTGGCATGACAGGAACATAAGACAAAATTTTGAAGGAGGATGATTTGGTTTTCCTATATGAAAACTATTTTCCACGCCACCTAGGAAAGTTCAAAATGAATTCGCTTGGACCTTATATTGTTAAGGAGATCACAGAAGGAGGTGTGGTACGTTTGGTTACCTTAAGTGGAAAAGTCTTTCCTGGATACGTTAATGGAAGTCGGTTGGAACCCTACAGGGATGACCCCATCCCTACACACACCAAATGGCTATATGGCCAGAGAAGTTTCTTAGTGACCTGGACAGTTGTGAGAGGGCACAAGACCATAAAGAAGTTTGTCAAGCAGTGGAGAAGTATGCCTGTGTGATGAAGATTGAGAAAGTGAATATATTTGCAACAACCATCCAGGGGCTGGGCCAGGAGAATGAAACAATCGTAGATGGGCAAAAATATTACCATTGGAACAACTAATATCGATAAGACAAATTTATTACCATTTGTAGGAGTGGCTAACCTTCATTTATGGAGGGTATTATGCAAAATTTGGAGCTGTTTTAGCATTTATGAGGCTACATCAATGGACATCGGGTTGTTTAGAGTGCGCCATCACTATAAATATGGTAGGAAGGTTTTCGTTAGTTCCATTTTCTCTCCAAGAGATCTATGTCTATTTCTCTCATTGTGTTTTCTTAAGTTTATTTCTAAGCACTCAGAAACCTTTTTCGAGATGATGCGCGAAAGAGAGTTAGGACATCTAATCCCTCCAAGTATGACTACTACAGAGCCTACCCCATTTGTGATGCTTGATAAAGAGACACATGCACCAGAGCCTCAATCTCAGAAGACAAAGAAAGGGAAGCACTCAGAGACTCGAAAGTCTCTACAGAAGAAGAATTCGAAGCCTAAGTCGACCCGACTGAGCTTTAGAAGAGACCAATGGTTGAAGAAACTGAAGTAATCATCGAGGAAGATATTTTCAAGGAAACAGATCCAATTTCACGACTACCCAAGTATATGGTGTCGTGCAAGCCATATGTGGAGGTCACGAGGGACCTGGATAAGGTCAAATCACATATCAACATCATGCTACTCCCTCAAAATGTGTCGTTTGAAGGGGATGTGTTTGTAAATGTGCCTTTGCTCAAGTTGGAAGACTAGGACCTAGCTTACCATGCGAATTTCCCTGAATTTGCACCATCAGATTATTTCAAGCAGGTGCCCTATGACGGAGGAGTCATCAAAGTCGAGCCAAAGACATGGGCGTTGGGGTTGCTACAGTCTAGGCTGCTGAACCTTCTGAACATTCCACACTTTGGTCACATCACCCTAAACAACATCTGCCTGCAACAGCTTCTCGCCCTGGTGCATGATAATTGTCTATGGCTAGGGGAGCCCATTCCAATTGATGACATGCTAATCCATCAGATCACCATGTTACTGTACCAAGGGGAGGATCTAGGGGTGACCTTCGGAGGGACGGGATTGGAGAAAAAGGTCATGAAAGAGGTAAAGAAGAATTACGGGGTAAACAAGAACACAAGAGGCTTTGTCATTGCAGAAATCAATTCCCCAACAATTAGATTTTACACCTTGATCATTTCCTGCAATATGATTAGGAAGTTATGCACAACAGAGGTGCCTATGTATATGATTAATCTAGCTATGTAGTGCGTGAAATGGGTGTAATTTTTTTGGGTGAAGTACCTCTGCAATCAATTTTTGGAAAAAATTCATGAGGAAAAATAATAGGGAAAGAATTTTTATTATGCTTGGCTACTGCTGTTGGTCACGTTGATCAGTTGGAGGTCGTCGTCACAGTCGCAATTACAAAACATTGAACTCGATCTCTGTAAAGCTGCCAAGTATGTGTCAGTATGAAAATCGAAGTTGCAATCCAGGATTATAGAAAATAAAATATTCTGGGTGTTGTCTGATGCAAAAATATTTCAAGCAGTGCAGTCGAAACCATGAATGTCACCTATGATGTACGAGCAATACAATCATATTGCAGACTTCAAGGCCATCTTCCACAACGTGAAAGTCCGCACAAAGGACATGGTATATTTTACGGAGGGTGACCTTGTGTGCACTACGGCCAAGTGGCGCCCCTTAAGGCTTGAAGAAAGTACAACTAGTGTTGTGCCATCCTCAGTACCATCGAAGACCCCCACGAAGCCGCACACATCGACAGATATCAAAACAATGCGCAGAAGGACCCATAACCCACCACTATGGCAGAGATAGTTGACCTACGCACTGATGATGAGATCGAAGATAAGGATGGAGATAGTGTTGATCCATTGATAGACACATAATGAGGAACAAAAATAGGGCCTCAAACCACCCTAGGGTTGAGCACCAAAAGACAATCCTCTAAGAAGACCGAGACTGATCCATTAATGCTCACAGAAGAGTATTTTGACAAAATTGGTGACACAATCCAAGTGGTCACCAAAGATGTATGGAACAAGGTCAAGACATAGTATAAATTAATCCTTGATGATGTGCAACAAGGGCTCCAACAACTCAGAAGGCAAGCAAGTGCCATACAAGTGAGCATTAGTCAAGCAAGCGCGAGACAGGTGAGCGAGTTGGCCATCCGGTACCCATCGAGCTCTGAAAGCCGCATCTTTCAAGTTTCAGGTGTAGCACTTTAGATTTACAATTCCGAGCTACATGTAGTCATTTCTGAAATCTTTGAGGTCGAGATTGATTTGGTTGTCCTTCCCAACAGAAAGCTACATGTTGTTCACATGATCATCATAGGCAAGCTGCAGTATAGAGAGTATAAGGCATTCTAGGAAACTACGGTGGCTCAACAGCAAGCTGCCACAATGCTTAAGGGTCATCAGATCATAGAGGATGTGCGTTGCACCGTTGAAAGCTAGTGCACCCATTTGGAAACTTTGATTGATCAGCTGTGCTCAAGTATCCCCGAAATCACAATACCAACTACTGCAACAACCACTGTCAAATTGGAGAAATTGGTAGCCACGTGAAAATCCTCATGGTCAGAGGTCCAAATTTTCTGAGCAGAAATCGAGCAGAATATTGTCGATTTGCAGATGAATTTGCAGCCCGAAATGCCTCTATAAGTTCGCGCATAGCGCGCCAAGGTAGTTCAGGTGTTAATTGCTAGCATCACTGCTACTATGGATGCTTGCAGCCAATTTCTAGAGGAGCCCATGGGAATATTGACCTCTGTCTAAGATTACCCTATCACACAGCAGCTAAAGATGTATTTTTGGGCCAAGAAACAATAATTTAATGAGATTCGGGTCACTGAGCTAACCCTCATACCAGCCCAACGATTGGATCGCTTGCTGGAAAGTTGAGCCATTCAAAAAGAGATTGACACACTCCACTGAAGGGAGCAGTTTCTCAACAAAATAATGTAGCGTTAGGCTGAGGAGACCTTGCATCTACCCTAGAACATCGATGGTTCCCTCAAAATCCTACAGCAGACCCAAAGAAGTATCATCCTATCAGCTGAGGGCCCAGCTACAAATAAATTGGTCAAAGAAGCTCAAAACGTTGCAGCACAAAGTACATAATTCATTCATCCACTTAAAACTTCCATTCAGGCATTGAAGGACAAGATGTGGGAACCGAGACTAAAGTGACTCAGGATGAGTCACTAGATTATGTTGGGGGCCTGTTGGGATGGGGTCCCTTAAGGTTAAGTTTTGTGTATAATTTTGGTTAAATTTTGTTGAAACAAGTTGCGCTTAGAAGTCAAGGGGATTTAGGGAAGGCCAAAGCTCCTTTATAATTTTAATGGGTAAAAAGGGAAACCATGAGTCTCAAACCATGGTTTGAGACCATGTTATGTGCGTGTCAAAGTCATATAAATATGTAATAAATTGAGTCGAGTAAAGACAATTAAATTTTAGTGATTTTATTCTTATGTTGATGTTTTGATCTAGTTTGTATTCGGTCTGGGTAGAAAGGCTCCTGCTGGTTGTGTGAGTAGAGACCTAGTCCTGAGTTGTGTGCAAGGAATCTACTGATGTGTGTGCAGAGGGAAGGAATTATATTGGGTTGAATACTTATCAATAAAGAAGAATTTTTGGTGAACTCTGTTGCAATTTCTTTGTTTATGCATGACTATGTTAATTATATGTTATATGTTTTTGTTGAATGCACATTTATCTGAGTTAATTATCTATGATAAGATATCTTTGTGCATTTAAGGATTACATCTGCGCTAAGGATTTTACTGGAAAACTATCCATGTGATTATGTGAGTATTGTTTCTGCTCTGATATCATAGATTTGACTGAGGTATAATAATTTGTTGGTGCATATCTATTAAGGGTTTCATCCGTGATTAGATCTGGTTCCTGTGAAGTTTTGCACAGGCTGATAAGCCTAATATCCGATAAGTAAGGTTAAAGCACACATCAAGCGCTCCCTCAGGGTGCGAAAACATGGTTCCAACACCCACCCATACTACTTCGAGCGAGACTTTTCTCTGCGCAAGTAGAACATGGCCAAAAGGGCCAATAGTTGGAGGGTTTTGTTGGTTGCACATAACACTCTCAACCTAGATCAGGACCCCTCAAGATAGAAAATTTCATCTTTCACTTCATCCTTCTTCCCTCCAACCTCTAATTCCTCCACCAAAACCCTTTTTTGTGAAATCATCCTCATCACCACTATGAGCAACCATCCAAGTGAAAAATAGGCCCTCCAAGGGTTATGAGCTTGACTGGAGGTGCTTTTCACCTATCACTCACCTAATTCCACCTTTTCCCACCTTTCGGTACCTTCCTTCCATATTATTCACCCTTATATCCTTCTCGCCCTGCTTCTTGTAGCACTTCAGGACTTCCTGTAGCAATACATAGATCCTCTAGTAACTTCATGTAGCATCGTTGTAGGTCACCATTTCCACTCCAGTTTTTCTCCTCATTTCCATTTGAACCTAGGATAGGATGCATTTGACCTCCATCTATGAACTCATGATCATAAGAGAAACCTAGGCCACTTTAAAGCTCCTTCCTTCCTTGCTGCAAAAATAGAGTAGGTTTTAGTATTTTATTTCATCTCAGAATTGGCTTGAATAGGAAAACAATTTACATGCAAGTAGACGTTAAGTGAAGTAGTAGATAGAGGTTTAATTTATGGTTTGATGAAGTGTGTGAAGATACAATATTTTATTTATTGCAAATGAATGGATAGTTAGATGAATCATTGCACATAACATAGTTTCATTTTCTGAAAATAGTTGTTTATGATTTTCTTTCAAAGTCAATAGCGAGTAGAATATTGATAGGTACTCCCTTTATCTTATATTAGACGTAATTCCCTGCACCACATTAGCTAATTTCACTTTAGTCGAGTAAAAAGAATGGCATGTCAATATTACTAATCAAAAGACCTAGTTGAGGGTGGCATGAGTGGAATCCATCTAATGTGCATATAGTATTGCTACCTCTAAGTTTGTATGAACCCAAATTTGATAATTAGATTTGAGTAGAACTTGGGAGTTGTATCACTCTTGGTTAAGTACCAGGGCTCACCACCAGCTCTCTGAAAAACCTCCATGACATATCTAAGTAGGCCTTAGAGAGAAAAATAGAAGAAAAAATAAAAAAAGAGAAAATGATAAAAAAAAATGAAAATTGTTTTTCATACTCTAATGAATGTGTAGTCATCATAGAAAGAAAATTAGCAAGGAAGAATGAGCAGGACAACCTACACATTTTTATCCAAGCAGTAATGCATCACGTTAGTGTTCTATAATTTGCTAGAGATTGTGAGAACTAATCGCATAGGCCAACATCAAACCAACATTGGAATCTAGGACCTAGCCTTCCTAGATTCAGGGATGGTTCTCTCTATAAGATATAGCTTTGTTTAAATAAGTTTTAGGCTAGTTATGATAGTATTTGGGTTTTGGGTTTGTTTTGGATTTTAGAAGATTGATTGTATTCAATTTATTAATATCTATTGGGTAATGGAGTCAAAATATAACTGGATAGTTTCATCAAATTTTCACAGAGTAAACACAGGGTAAGCTAGGAATATTTACTGGATCTCTTGAATTTATAAATGGATTTATGGTAGAAATATGAATAGATTCAGTAGAACGAAAGAGAAATTAAGAATTATTTAGTTTAGCTTTCAGTGGAAAACATAATGATCATAAAGACAACTAGAATAAGGTACTCAAAAGTAAATCCTATTCATCACGCTTTATGCTTTACAATTAGAATTTAGATGTTTACAATGAAAGATGACAATGAAATAATACTAACCGAATAAAAAAATCACCAGTATTTAAGGCACAAGAATCCTGTGAAGGAAATGAAAAGGGAAATGAATGAAATGAAAGTAGTTGGAAAATATGCTATGGTTTAAAACTTTAGGATAGAAATTAATAATCAAAATTTAAACCATACAAATAACTCTTCCATAGGTGCATTTAAACTAGCAGCCAATCAAAACCTTTAAAACAAAATGAAGCTTTTCTTTTTCTTTCTTGCTTCCCTAATGTTTTGTTTTGCCTCCTTTGTTTAGAGCAGCTAACACCTAACATTTTATTTTTCCTTCTTTGTTTAGGGCATCTAATACCTGACATGTCATTTACATGGATGCCTAGAAATAATAATCTTCCTAAACATTTTAACTTTTTCATTCTTTTGCATCCATATCCTACCTTATCATTTTGAACTTATTCAACTACTTATGCTAACTTATAAAAAAAAATGATGTTACAACAACTTCCTTGGTTCAGATTAAAATATTGAACCAGTTTTTTTTTCTATGTAACTAATCAGTCTGTTAAGATTAAAGAGTTTGACAAATTATTTTTCACTACCTATTAACAAGCAATTTAAACCTAATTCAATCATGCTTAAACTGTATGATTGAATTTTATTGAAATTTTGTGGCATTTTAAACAAGTTGCACACAATTTGTTTTTAGAAATAAGATAAACTAAGAGTAGTGGCATTTGGATGTGCAACACTTTCATAATTTTTTTTTTTAATTCTTTTGATGGGGTTCACATCTTATATTTTATTTATTTATAACATATATACCCTCTTTTGATTTTTTATCTTATCTGCTTTTTCATTTATTTTTAAAATTATTTGTAGATTGGAAACCATTTCACAAAATAAATTTGACAGATAGAATAAACTCAGTCACCTTGAGATCCTATGAAATATAGGAACCTAACCGTGGCTCCAATTGGGGATGGCACTTCCATGCATTGAAGTGTCAAGAAGCTATTATCAGTAGCGTTATCCAATGGGCATCTAAGCAATCTGTAATGTGATTCCTTTTCTTCTTTCAAATATTATGATGGTTTGTTGACCATGGCTTAGGGCCTTCTCTGTGGGCTTCAACCTTAATCAACAAAACATCCAATACAATCTATGTTGACTATGATATTTACAATGATGAAAAAATAATCTTTAGACTAGGAGAAGTAATTATTCAAAATCCTTCCATTTATAGAACCACTAGGTAACTCTGTTCCATCTATATCTGTGAGAAAAAGTGCATTGTCACCTCTAAAAGAATTTATAATATATGTTCCCATCCATAGATTATAAAACTTGTTATACTTCCCTTTGTATTCTCTCCTTGCATCCCATTTTAAAACCTTGTCACCAATAGCAAAATCAGCTGCCTTGGTCCTTTTGTCAAAGATTTTCTTGATAATTTCCTGGATGAGTTGTGTTCTATTATATACCTCTTCTCTTGTTTGTTGCAACTGAATGGTTTGATGGATCGTTCTGATCGCATCATTTGGTTACACTTGTAACTCTTGCATAAAGTTGATCACTGGATGTGCTAGAGAAGATGGAAAAATAGCATCCATTCCATAAACAAGTTGGTATGGTGACATACCAATGGACTTCTTTGTAGTAAGCATGTTAGCTCAAAGTGCACTGAATAAATTATTGTGCTAGGATTTTTTATTCTATTCTAATAATTTCTTGATGATGCTTATGAGAATATTATTGGATGATTCAGCCAATCCATTACCTTGTGGGTAGTAAGCTATTGAATTTCCTAAAGAAATATGATATTTATCACGAAATTCAACCATCTTTTGGACTTAAAGGCTGTTGCATTTTCAGTGAGGATTTTCCTTGGGAAGCCAAATATGGACAGGATATTGGTCTCAAGGAACTTGGTGATAACGGTATGAGTGGCATTTCTGGAAGGGATGACCTCTATCCACTTAGTGAAGTAATATGTGGCTATTAAAATCCACTTGTGTTGGGAAGAGGGAGGATGAATTTCACCTTTCAAATCCAAACCCCATTGGTAGAATGGGATTTCAATAGAAATAGGTTTGAGAGGCAAGGGTAGGAGTTTCTTTATACCTTCAAAAATTTGGCACTTGTGACAAGTTGTGACTTTCTTGTGGACATCAGAAAATAGGGTGGGCTAGTAAAAGCCAGCACTGAGAATATTATTAGTAGTAGTCTTCCAATACAAGTGGCCACCACAGTTTCCCTCATGAAAATAATTCATATTGTTGATTGCATCATTCTTCAACAAAAAATTGAGTAATAGGGCACCAGAATATTTCCAATAAAGGAAATTATCAATGATGCAAAATTTTACTGCTTTTAATTTCAGAAATCTAGCTTTTGTAAGACCAGGAGGAGCATTTAAATTGAAAATTACATAAAGTGGGTCTGCATACTAGGGAGAATATAAAAACTCTTCATTTATTTGTGGAGTCGTCTGCTCCTCTTGATCATCTAAAGTTGCTACCAAATTTATGTCCAGAGCTTGAAAATTGGACTCAGTCATAAGTTGTGCAAGTCCTTGCCCTTTAATAAGTTTGGTAGGTTTTATTTCTAGATCATACTGCAAAATAACTGCAATCCATTTTCCTCTTTTTCCATCTGGTCCATTCTGCGTTAAAATATCCTTTACCACGGCATTAGGTACATATGAAATTTTATGTGAATGCAAATTATAAACTCTGAAATATTTAATTTCTTTGACTAGTACAAAGGCCTATTTTTCCATGATGTTATACTTGAGAGAAGAATCTCTTAAATATTTGCTGAAGAAAGCTATTTCATGCTCAAATCCTTTAGTATTTTTCTATAGTAAAACAAATGCAACAGTGTGTTCAGAAGCAAAAGAAAATATTATAAAATCTTTATTAAAATATGAACTGATCAACACTGATTCTTTATTTAATGTCTGTTTTACTATGTCAAAATATTGCCTAGCTTCTATGCTCCATTTTATTTTATAATCTTTCTTGAGCATATTTCTTACGTTTCTAAGAAGTTCAGCAATATTAAGGATAAATCTTCTTAAAAAATATATTTTCCCTATGAAGGATTGAAGTTCTTTAATATTTCTTGGGGTATTGATATTCAGGATTGTTTCAATTCTCTTGGGATAAATTATAACTCCATCTTTTGATATGATATGTCTTAACAATTTACCTTCTTCTAGCCCAAATAGTGTTTTCTTAGGAGTTAAAGATATGCCAAATTTATTTCATTTCTCTAAGACTCGTCTCAATTGTCTCAAGTGTTCTTCATCAGACTTTGAATACACAGTTACATCATCCAGATAGATTACAATAAATAGGCCAATCTCTTCTAAAAAGGCAATGTACATTTCTCTTTGGAATGTGGCCCCAACATTCATCAGTCCAAAAGGCATTCTCACATACATGAAAGTGCCCCTTGGAGTGGTAAAAGATGTCTTACCTTGATCTTCTGGATCAACCAAAACTTGCTTATAGCTAGAGAAACCATCTAGTAATGATATCCTAATTGACCCTATCACCTTTTGTAAGATATGGTCTATTTTGGGTAAGGGATAGTAATATTTTAGGGAAACCTTATTCAGATTTCTCAAATGAATGCACAGCCTGATTTATCTAGTTTTCTTTCTAGTTGGTACTATGTTTGACACACATTTCAAATATCTCAGAGAGACAATTATTTTATCATCATACATCCATTTAACTTCTTTCTTAACTAAAGGTAAAAAAACTGGATTTATCCTCTGAATTTTCTATTTGAATGGCTTTTGTTCTTCTTTAATTGGAAATTTTTGTTGAATGATGTTGGAATCGTAAAATTTTAGATCCTCATAACTCCAAGAAAACACATCAACGTATTCTTTTAATAGGGCTATATATTTCCGTTTGGTAATAAGAGGTAAGGTTTTTGACATTTTAGTCATCTTTGGGTTTTGTTCAGTACCTATATTGCATTCCTCAACTTCTGCTCTAATGGGCTCAATTTTAGGATTTTTTGCTACATCATTGAAGTCAAAAAGGTCTTCTAACAGAGCTAATCCCTAAGGCAAAACATTATATTTTAGTTGAACCATTTCAAAATCTTCCTTTTCAGGATCTAATTCATGAATTTGTAATTTATGCATACTTTGATCTAAATGATTATTTACATCTAATCTATCAGACTGTTTTACCGAATGATTATATACAATTGTTTGATTTTCTACTTGATATTCTAGTCTCATTTGATCTTTTTCCTGATTATCCAAATCTAATTGTGTTTCTTCAAACTCATCTTTTGACATAAAGAAGTTTTCAATCTGTATTTCATTCCCGAAAACCTTCCAGTATTGCATGCTATCTCATATTGTAGGTCGATGTTTAATTTCATTTGTGGGTGGTTTATTCGGGTGAGGTATTTTGCAAGTGATTGCAGAAACAACAAGACTATCAGCTATGACATTTTGACTTCTTGGAATTACCATTAGATCATATTCCACAAAATTATGTAAGTAATCAAGCACTGCATTTCTGTAGGCTCTTAATCTAGGGTGTTTAGTAGCATATTCTCCTTTTACTTGTTTGATGATTAATTCGGAATCTCCCTGCACAGTAATTATTTTGGCACCCAATTTCTTAAGTAATTGTAGGCCTAACATCAGAACTTCATATTTAGCAATATTGTTGGCGCATTGAAAATTGAGTTTATAGGAATACCCTTCACAATGATTATTAGATGGATTAGATAACCAGATTCCTACTCTAGAGCCTTGTTTAATACAAGCCCCATCAAAGGTCATATTCCAGAAGAGTTCTAAAGTAGGAGTTAATTTTTCGATTAGAGTTGTGTTTTCAGGTGTATCCGGGTAATTTCCAAATTGGGCTTCAATTTCAGTATCATTGAATAATATGAATGAATCTAAATCTGTGTGAACATAATATAGAGGGTAATTATGAGGTTTTTCTTGACTTCTTACCATATATTTCATGAGAGTTTCCCTATACAACCTTCTTTGCTAGCCAAAGACTGGAATTGTAGAAAAAGCCATATCTAGTTGAAGGGTTCCTTATAACTTTGCTCCCCAAGAATGTTACACCATTTTTTGGTCATCTAACCTTTTATCATTAGATGGACCCAAGTACACCATGTAAGACCAGTTTTACCTGAAGTAAAACTGCTTTCACTATGTTAAAATAGGAAACCCCAAAAGGAAATATTAAACAAACCTATATTTGTTTGATTTTCCTCATGGAATAATTAATTAAACCATAATTTAATTATTATTCCCAGTCATTTTTAACCCAAAAACAAAGAAATTAATGAGATAAACCCTTAGTTATCTTGTTATTTTCTAGGAATAATTATTTAAATCTTATTTAGATAATATTCCTTGTTAAATATGACCAAATCACCCACCATTAATCAAATAAATCATTATTTATTTGATTATCTCCTAACCACTTCCTTAAAAAGATAAATAAATCATTTATTTATTTATTTTCACTAATCAAGGGATTTGACCCAAGTCAAACACCCTTTCCCTCCAACAAATATAATAAAATATTCCATAGAGGTGGATCTAGATTTGGTTAACATTATTTTAATCATTCACCAAGATCTAGAATGACCCAATATTTTGTTATAAATAGGAGGGTTTTCCCCATCATTCTTCACCTTTTGTTGCCTACTAGATCACTCTGGATCTATACACTTGGTCTCATTTCTATCATTTTCTCCCATTGAGCTCTACTTTCTGCATTGGGTTTTCTACATCTACAAGAGAGAGAAAGCTTAGATCTGAAGTGCTGAGGACTACAAAGAACCCATCCCATTGAGGAGATCTGGATACACCTTCTTGTTTCCTCCCAGGTGCCCTGTAATATATAAATTCATTCAAAAATCGTGTTCTTGTCTTGTCTGTTGGATGCATGGAGCAAACTCTTTACTTTACTGCTTAATGTCTTTCCATTTATAGATCTGTTTGTTGCAGCATTTTTAACTACTAATCGCAGATCTGAAGATGTTTGGCAGCCTCTATTGTTGTTAGGGCTATTAGTTATGCGTAGCTAAAGTGGTTCTTTTTCGTACACTTCGACGAAGAATACATACTAACAAATGGCGACTCCACACGGGTTTTAAATTACGACCGCTGTCGTTTTTCCTATTCCTGCATATCCAGCTACTTCAGGCCCTAGGGCTTCTTTTCAGCTGCTTATTTTTCCTCTTTTTATGTCATTTTTCTCACCTAAAACCCTAAAATTTTAAAATTTCTAACTTCCATGTGTTTCTGGCCCTATTGCGCAGGTAAGCGACACCAGCCGCAACTGAGACGGCAACTTTTCTGAAAATCTGCCGCCGAGACAACCGGAACGCAGGAGTCGCACTTTTTGGCCCTAAACCTGCGACCTGGACCTCCAGGTCGCACTTTTTAGCCTGTTTTCTGCGACCTGCACTCAGATCAGGTCAGAAACTGTGACCTGCCACTTTTCCAGCAATTTTTCTGCAATTTTTCTGGGTTCTGCTACATCTTCTGTCAGGGTTTTCCAGCCTCTGTCTCAGCCCGCCTTGACCAAGATCTGATCTGTTTTTACTCATCTAAGTGGGAACCCAGCCCCTTAGGGCTTTAGTACCCTCCACTTTTTGTGGAAGAGTTTTAGTTGGTTCAGCCGTCGGTTTCAGAGCTTCAGCCCCCTCTTTTCCAGATCTGTTACCTCCCTTTCAGATCCATTGAAATCAGCCTCGTCTCCTTTCAAATCACCTCTTGTCGTTTTGTTTGGACCTCCTCTGAAGGCCTCCGCCTTGCCCCTCCGGTTTTTTGCTGATTTCCTTCCCTTTTTCCAGCCACCTTGCCTCTGTCTCTTGGCTGTGATCTGCACCTCTTGCCTGCAGCTTTATCCTCCAGATCTCTGTCCCTTTTGACCCTAGATCTGTTGAGCTCCCTTTATGTGTGTTTTCCATAGTTTTTCCCTTTCTTTTCAGCATAGTTGTGAGAGACCCACCTTCTTGGGTTAAATAGATGCATACGTAGCTGTTATTTTTCTGTTATTTCAGTGTTTTATTCTGTTCTCTGTAGGTTTATTTTCAGCTACGCAGCACACTTTTTTCTTGCTCTCAACAACGGAAAGGGTTTAAAAATTAAAATTAACGCACGCCACACACCGACCCTAAGTGAAGAAGCGCCTGGTTAACACCGCCTGGCAAAGACTCTAAAATCAATTGTCACTGCACCTTATCTGCCCTTGACCTTTCTTGATTCTGTCCCTTTCTGCCCTTGTCGGTTTCCTTCTTCTTGTCATCATTGCGCCCCCAAGGCGCCTTTCCCGGAGACTTCTTGGCCTTCACCCTCAGTTTCCGGTTGATCGACCTGCTCCGCACCGCCGTCGTCGAGCCAGTCCACCTTCGAGTCCGCACTCCGACTCCTCTCCTGATTCATCGGGTCCTCCTTCTCGTTCTGGTTCTCCCCCTGTTACCTTCACTATGTCTGGTCCAGGGCCTAACGCTAGCGGTTCTCCCGGCCCCAATGCCGGCCCTACTTCTAGCGGAACCGCCACAACCACTACTCCGGCCACCCCTGTGCTGCCGTACATTGCAGGCCTCAGCCTCCCCGATTTCCATCAGTTGATTAATGACCCCATTCACCATAATACTACCTGGCCCGCTATGCCCACCAAGCTACCCTTTGATATCCCTAAGTTTGAGGGCCTTAATGGCGAAGACCCAACCAATCACGTCCGGTCTTTCCACATGTGGTGTTCCTCCAACTCCATTACCGATGACTCCATCCGTCTTCGTTTGTTCCAACGCACACTTACCGGCGAAGCTTCTAAATGGTATGTCGAACAGGCCACTTCCTCCCATACCACGTTCGAGACTCTTGCCCAAACCTTCTTGTCGTACTTCCAGCTCCCTCTCCGATACGGCACTGGTACGGAGCTCTTGACTTCATTTAAGCAATCCTCTTCCACACGCCTTTCTGCCCATGTTCAGGAATGGCGACGAAGACGGAGCTTATGTCGAGCCCCTCCCTTTGAAGATCGGGTTTACATGGACTGGTTCCTTCGCACCCTTCCATCTCCCATCGGCAAAGATGTCGCCTCTCACTTTCCTCAGACTGAAGAAGCATCCCTCCAAATAGCCTTAAAATATGACCTGATCTACGCTCAATCCGGTTATGTTTATACCGTCCTTCCTGACATCCCCAGGCCCGGTGGTGCTAACGCCCTGGGGGCATCTCATTCCACTGACGGTATCATTGGATCTCTTTCCCATCCATCTGCTCACCCTCCTATGGGTTATGGTCTTCCCCAGGGAGGGGCCAGCACCTCAAGCACTCTTCCCCCTCCCGGCAACATGTATCCAAGATACGGCATGCCTCCTCCTTTTTCCCAACCTCCTGCTTACCTCAATGTCGCCCAACCCAACCCTTACCTTTATCCACAGCCTGGTGCGCCAGCTCCTCCAGCATATGCGCTTCCGCCTCCCTTGCCTCCTCACAACCCGCAACAGCACTTACAACCCCCTCCAGGGCAAGTATTTGCACAGCATGGCGCGATTAATCCCCCTTCTTCTCAAAGAAGGCGGAGAGGCAACCAGAACCAATCTGCCCCTGGTAACCGAGGACCCAATTCTGGTATGGACCCTAACACTAGCAACCAGCAACAGGGCCTTCCGCCCAAGCCGGATAGGCCGCTTCGCACAAACAAGCCCTGTTCGTGTTGCGGTGTTTATGGTCATTACACTCATTAAGGCCGCTGGGATTTGCGACAAAGTTACACATAGGTCCTTAATGAGACCTAAACATTTAACTTTACTTGAATCAAATGAATATAGATATTTGTAGGGCCTAGTGATGTCAAGACCTAAATTTTCCATTACAGCTTTGGGCATTAAGTTGTGTGAAGCTCCTGAATCCAACATAGAATTCTGTAGGATTTTATCATGTATTTTAAGCTGACATAGAAAGGAGAGACTACTCCTTGTAATTTACCATCTACTTCTGGACCAAACAACAATTAAGGTTGATCATCATTCATATTGAGAGTGTCAGCAATTTCCCCTATCTTTAGTACTTCCATTACCTAATATTAGCAGTATTGTCAAAAAAAATTATTCTCCTAATATTATATTTTTTGTGAACCTCCATAATGAAGCTTTCAAATCCCTATTTATATTCTTCATATTCATCTGATTCAAGCTCTGTTTGAGCTAATGAAAATAGCTTCTTGTCTTCTTCTGTGAGAAAAATAGTATCATTATTTTTTAAACCAAATATATTTATTTGGTTTCTTCTTTCTCTTGAATGATCTCTCCATTTTCATTAACATAATTATCTTGAAAAGGGGGTCTAATTTTTTGGTCATGTACCCTTTGTTTAATATGTGGTTTATTCCTTCTATTGTTTTGATTACGGTTTTGGGGAGGGTTTTGATTTTCCGTTGAGATGTTTCTATCTATCATCATTCATTCCATTGCCCTCATTAAAGAATATATCTTGGCATTAGTGTTGGAGGTTGTTGCTTCTTCTGTTACGGTAACTCTCTTCTCAACTCTCATCCTAGCTCTTTTGGCCAATAATTTGGCTTCTACACTAACTACTATTTTATTCATTTCCTCTAAAGTGTCATGATTCCTCTCTCTTACGTAATAAGCTATGTCTATTTCAAAACCATCTGGAAACTTAATCAACACTAATGCTTCAGGTGGTTTTATGCGAGTAGGAATATCATTATAAATAGAGTTGAATCTAGCACAATAATCCTGCACATTTTCTCCGGTTTCTCTTTTTAAATTTTTGTATTCTGATAGAATTTGGAGGGGGTTCTTTTTATCTTTCCATCTATCTAGAAACTAGAACTGTAGAACTGCTAGATCATTGATGGAAGTAGTTGGTAAAGCTCTAAACCATTTCCTAACCTTGCCTCCAAAGTTTTGAAAAAATTACCTCATCATAACATGATCATCATCAATCTCATATCGATCAGAGAAATCATTCATTATGTCAACATGTTGTTGAGAAGTAATATATTGTGTGTTATTGAATTGGGGTATTTTGGATTGATAGTCTTAGGGCATAGCCACTATATTTTGAGGAAGAACCAAGGGAGCATAACGTGCAACCATGATTGGGGGTGGAGGGTTGACAGGTAATGGATTAATAGGTGGCAAAGGATGAAATATATGTGAAGGAGAGGAGGGAAGAAGTGATGGAGATGAGTACCTTTGAGTTTTTATGAGAGGATAAGTAGTAGAATATTCAGAAGGGGTTAGAATCACATATGTTTGTTGAAAAGTTTGAGATGTAATGGATGAAGTAGAAATATTTAATGCATAAAATTCTACTAATTGTTGGATATAGGCATCTGTAATTGCTGAAGTGAATTCTAATACAAAATATTTAAGGATATTAAAATCCTGGACAATTTTTTGATCAGATTTTAAAGAAGAAAGACTTTTAGGTGAATCTGGATGTAGAATCGATTGGTCAAGGACAAGTGTATCTTCCCAATTTATGGATTTTCTTCTAAATAGGATTTTCTCAAACTTTAAGTCAAAGTTGATATCTTGTAAGGTATCAAGCTTAACATGAAGGGATTGTGTTCTTGGGAGAGGATTATTACTTCCTAGGCTTTCTAATGAACTTATCAGTTTAACTGATTTCTTTGAAGTACCTTTGGTTATTCTTCCAATCCTTTGAGGATCATCCACTATTCCAGGAGGTTTGGGATTAGGATGAGATCGTGTATAAGGTCTCTTGGAAGCTAGTTTAAAAAAACAAAAACACACACTATAAAATGTAACTCAAACTTTATCTACAAAAAACTAAAAGATATCAATCTCTATGGGATATTATTAGAGTGATTATTTAACCAGAGATTGATTTTGAAATAAATTATGATTGATTTCAATTCATTCCCCAATGGAGTCACCATTATGTTAGCATTCTGTAATTTTCTAGAGATTGTGATGACTAATCACATAGGCCAACATCAAACCAATTTTGGAATCCAAGGCCTAGTCTTCCTAGATTCAGAGAGGGCTCTATATATAAGATATAGCTTTGTTTAAATAAGTTTTAGGCTAGTTATGATTGTACTTGGGTTTTGGGGTTGTTTTGGATTTTGGAAGATTGATTGTATTCAATTTATTAATATCTATTGGGAAATGGAGTCAAAATATAACCGGATAGTTGCATCAAATTTTCACAAAGTAAACATACGGAAATCTATGAATATTTACTGGATCTCTTGAATTTGTAAATGGATTTAATGGTAGAAATATGAAATAATTTAGCAGAACTAAAGAGAAATTAAGAATTATTTAGCCAAAGAATTATTTAATTTGGCTTTCAGTGGAAAACATAATGATCGTAAAGAAAACCAGAATAAGATACTCAAAAGTAATCTTATTCATCACACTTTCTTCTTTACAATTAGAATTCAGATGTTTACAATAAAAGAGGACAATGAAATAATACTAATCAAAGAAAACATCGTAGGTGTTTAAGCCACAAGAATCCTATGAATGGTTAGATTATTATTGATGCTCTACTGCTTTGGAAAAGCTTACAGTACTCCAAAAGGCAGCAATGATTCTGATCTCAATCAATCAACCTTTGATAATTCCAACGCTGAAGTAATTATATAAAAAATTACAAAAAAACAATCTCTAATAGATTTGAACTAAAAACTCTAACTATTACAAAATTATAGTTTCGGTGGAATGTGCTGTGCAGAGCAGGTGATGATGTAGTGGGGTAGTTTAGGACGTGGATCACAATTTGCTGATGTGTTGGTAGACTAAACTAAGTGTTGTTCTGGCAGATCTGTTGTATGAACGCCCTGTGCTCTTTCAGTTATAACATAATCTTCTTTACCGCAACACATTTTCCTGACTAGACCTGTAGCATTCATTTTCTACCCGAGTCGTTTATGCTGAGTTCAATTTTTTTTTTGAATAAAATAGTGTAAAAAACCAATATACCAGACCTGAAATCTTTTAAATTTCAATTTTGAAGTCGCATCGCATCCGCACACTTCACAAAATTTTCAATTTAAGTTTATGAAGAATGTGATTAATGATGTGATGTGAAGTGGGATGTGGTGTGGAGGGATGGTAGGACCAGACCCTAGTGCAGATCGAAGTTTTTAAGTTTTAGTTATAAGCAAGTCGGATGTAAACACTAAAAAATGTGAAGCGAAAAGCTTGGGGAGGGGGTAAGTGACAAGGTAGGGAAAAAGTGGGACCAGACTGCAGTGCAGGTTGCAGGTTTTAAGTTTTATTTATAAGCTGTGGGGTTAACATCTAAAATTTGTGAAATTCTGGGAGAGGGAACTACCCACATCACACATCGCATAATTTAGAACTTGGAAAATAATGTAAACGCTTAAAACCGAAAAGTGTAATTTGCACTATTTCGAGGATGACGTGTCGAGGAGAAATGGAGCCCACTGCAATCAGCGTAGTTTTATGCAGTAAAGTAAGGTTTTATGATGTTTTCATAATATATTAATGTATTTGCAAAGGTTGTAAAGTGGGGGGCGAAGTTGCTGAGGTGGGGCCAACCTGTCACATGGCAAGTTAAAAAATAGATTGCGGGCCCTTTCAAAGGTAAGTTAAAACATATGCGATGTGACGTATTGCAAATTGGTGATGCAAAAAATTGCAAATAGGCGATGAAATTTTTTAATTTTTGTTGCGATACGAAACATGTAAAATCTTTGAAATGCGATGAGGGCCCAAGTTTAATCTTGATCAGGGAATAAGGAAGTGGAGTAAGTGAAAAGCGATGAAAAGGTAAAGGTGGAAGGGTAAAGAAGAAAAGCAGAAAAATGGGTAAGTTTAATTATTTTCAATGGAAAATGAAATTAAAAAGAAAGTGTGGAGGGGAACGAGTCCCACTTCATCGTATATAATCCTTCGAAAGGTTTGTAGGAGACGAAAATGTAAATGTTTTGGGTTTTGTTCTATGGGAAAAGTGATTTTGAATGTGCGGGATTGTAATGAAATGTGTGGAAATATGTGAGTGGTGAAGGAAATGAAAAGGAAAATGAATGAAATTAAAGTAGGGGGAAAATATGTTATCGTTTAAAACTTTAGGATAGAAATTAATAATCAAAATTTAAACCATAGAAATAACTCTTCCATAGGTGCACTTATACTAGCAGCTAATCAACACCTTTAAAACATAATGAAGCTTTTCTTTTTCTTTCTTTCTTCCCTAACGTTTTGTTTTTCCTCCTTTGTTTAGAGCATCTAACACCTAACATTTTATTTTTCCTTCTTTGTTTAGGGCACTTAATACCTGACATGTTATTTACATGGTAACCTAAAAATAATAATATTCCTAACATTTTTATCCTTTTCATTCTTTTGCATCCATATCCTACCTAATCATTTTGAACTTATTCAACTACTTATGCTAACTTATCACAACAAATGATGTTACAACACCTTCCTTGGTTCATATTAAACTATTGAACCAGTTTTATTTTCTATGTAAGTAATCAATCTGTCAAGATTAAACAATTTGACAAATTATTTTTTACTACATATTAACAATCAATTTAAACCTAATGTAATCATGCTTAAACTGTATAACTACATTTTATCGAAATTTTGTGGCATTTTAAACAAGATGCACACAATTTATTTTTATAAATAAGCTAAACTAAGGGTAGTGGCATTTGGATGTGGAACACTTTCAGAATTTATTTATTTTTCTTATTTTGATGGGGTTCACATCTTATATTTTTTTATTTATAACATATATACCCTCTTTCGATTGTTTATGTTATCTCCTTTTTCATTTATTTTGAAAATTATTTGCAGATTGGAAATCATTTCACAAAATAAATTTGACAGATAGAATAAACTCAGTCACCTTGATATCCTATGAAATATAGGACCCTAACACATCCATACTCAAAATTATAAGGAAGCCTCCCTACATCGTCTTTATTCACAACATCATCTCATGATTTCCAAGTGCCATTTCAGTTGTTTTAGCCAACTTTCTTGAATTGCTATAGGAGATTTTTGTATTGCTGCAATATGTCACATGATTTGTTAAAATACATAGGTAAAAGGTTTCTCTACCTGTAAGAAAGGGAAAGGAATGAAAGGATTCCTACCACCCATCCATTTCATCAACACGTCTCACCCCTCTTTTTCCCCTTCATTTTCCATAATTTTCTATCCATAGTAGCTAAACATACTTATTTTTCCCCTTAGTCACTACCAATAACATTTCCAACACCACCACAAACCTCTCTTTGAATTATCATGACTCTATGATGTCTCTAAAAGATGTAATGATTAGGTTTATGAGTCTCTAATACTGCTACAAGAGACTACGTAGTCCTATTCCATTCTTCAGAGACACCACAGGCCCAATGATTTATCACCCTTGAAGAAGGTCACTGCACGTCACAATGCTCCACATCTCCAAAATTAGCCCATACAAGAAAACCATCTCTTTTAGCTATAGTATCTTCGATAGAATATTACAAGGTTTCTTATCCACCAACAACAATTGCAGAAGCATCAAGGTATCTAATAGTAACGTCAAGAGCACCCAAATAAACAACATAAGCCACAAAATATCTAATAAAATCTTCAAATTCAATAACAACAACATCTATGGTAAGGCACCAGGTATGCATGTCATCAACCTCACCCTTCAAAATTATTATAATCATAAAATAAAATAAAAGTGTAGGAGGCAAAGGAATTTATAACCAATCCTAGTTAGTAGAGGACCTCGACCAAATGTAGTAAATTACTTCATTTTTTCCACAAAGGCTCCTACACATTTAAAACAATACAAGAGAAAGTTGAGAAGGATTTGAAAATTGGGTTGTTATTGTTCACTCATGATAGAGGAAATGGAGTATGAAGGAGTAGATGGTTCCACCTCTAAATTGCACATTGAACCCCCTTACATAAACCTCAACATAGGTCACTTGAATCAAAGGAATTCGAGTTTATCTTGCATGCAATATCATTTAAAATTATCAACAAGGACCTACCATCACCACATAAACTTGACATAGATTCCAGGCTTCCAAAACCTTCTACTACAATAACCTATAGGCATTTTCAATAGGAAACAAACAGACTCCTAGTCTCCTACTAGAGACAAACATATTACTATAGGAGGATGAATTTTTTCCCATAACAACCACATAGGCCTTGAATGACTTAAAAGGAAAGGGGATATTCAAAAAGGAATATTTATTCAGAATTATCCCTCACTCTCATTTCATAAAAGTTCTCAAATTATCCCAGTTATTTAAAATAATTTTTTGTATTACATAGTCTAAATTAAATAGTGAAGCGGTTGGGATATATGATTGTTTCCAAGCATAAAGTTTGAAAAATGGCGACGGATTTGCATGGGGTGATTATTTGAAAGTCTTATCCTTTCCTATCCTTAAAAAAAAACTATACATCTCTCTTCTACTACAGGATTTCTTATAGTAGGATAAGATCAATTCTCCATTCGACAAAATTTTCTTGCTCAATTCTGTGAGAAATTGTGTCAAATCATGGGATGAGGTTTTAATAAATTTAACCAAGAAAAACCTATAGGATTCATCAAAACCCTGAAGTCAGGGACATCGTGGAAATTTTCAATTGGTTGGAGTTATTTAAAATGTTGAGAGGTTATGATGATGAGTTTTCTTTGGACTTTCTCCTGAATCTCCATCATCCCGAAGGAAATGAAATGTTTACCATAGTTAGAGGTTTTATTTGTATATTGATAAATATGTCATTAATAGAGTTAAAAACCCTTCCTGAGGGGATTAAATGGAGCAAGGAAGAAAGGCATGATGAAACCATTGATAATATATTATTTTTCCTCCATAATGAGCATCCTAAGGAAGATAAGAATGGAATAAGGAGATAAATATTACCAAATACATGGGATAAGGTTTCATAAGACATCCTAAAATACATTTATTGTGATCCTATATTGAGAATTATCTATGCCTACTAGTTCATAATCCTACACTAGCTCATATTTGAAGCTAATTCACCTTTCCATGAATAAATGAGAATTCCACATTTCCTCCAATCAATGAAGGAAATGAGAAAAAAAGTAAAGGAAGGGAAGCATAAATTTTTGGATCATCATGGTATAATTAGGCTAATAGTCATGGATTCCCTAGAGCATTTGAAAAAACATATCTCCTGGGAAGATCTCATAGATATGGAAAGGAAATATTTTCTAGAAACCCAAATAGAGTTGGAAGAAGAAAAAACAAAGGAAGAAATAGAGGAAGAAATAAATGAAGAGACAAAAGAAGAAATTGATGGAGAAGAATAAAAAGAAAAGAGTTATTAGAGCCACCAATAGAGAAATAAATAGATGAAATGGAATTGGATAAGTTGGAGCTCGCAGAATTAGGATTCCACAATAAAGAACCAACACCACAAAAAAAATTAGTAGAGCCTCAAAACGACATTGATTCACACATAAATCCAACTAAAGGGAGGAAAAATGAGGCATAATAAATCACCACAACACAAGGGAGATAAAATATAAGGGAAGAGGTTTCAAATACTTTAGCATGCATAAGAACTCCAACAAAGCCCCAGGTAAGTGGAACAAGATAACCTCATATTTATTTTAGAATAATAATAAGTAATAAACTATAGTTTAATGAAAAACCCAAGCCTCTATCTCCCACTCCAATAACCATTGAAGAATCACATAGACTTTAGAAAGAAGAGCCTCAAAAGGAAGAAGAGAAGATACCAATGACATTTCCTAGAGAATGGAGATGCAATTAGAAGCAGAAGAACCAATCGCTTAACTTGAAGAACTATAGGATAAAACAACCAAGATATAGGAACAATTTGTAGGTCTACAGGTGTTAAACACCAAGCTACAGGAACATACAATAATGCCACATGAAGCTTCAAAAGGATCCTCTTCCTACTACTCCTATGTTGAGGTAGGTAAAATACTTAGTATTCACTTAGCAGAAATATTATTCTTTGAAATTTTTATACAAAAAAAATATCTCCTCATTATCCCAGAGGAGAAGGAAACTTTGGCTGGAAGAAAGACCTAAGTTGCAGGCCTATTTTCTAGGGTAACACACCCGAGAAATAGACAAAAGGACTTATAAATTTTCCAATTTCTCAGCAAAAATTGCTAGTCCCTAGGTTAACACTCTGTGTAATATTCCCTAATTTTCACATGATATTTGGAATATTAGAGTTCTTAATAAACTTAATTAATTAAGTAAATAAAATGGTGGAGGGACCCATAATCCTCAAAGATCAACAAAATCCACTTTTGATGTGTGTATGTGGATATTTCAGATCTAGATCTACATAATGGAGTAGTAGAGAAACTACATAATGTGAAAGGAGTGGAGATCATGTCTCATTAATGAGATAAATCATGGAGGTTGATACAGTCAACTAAGATCTTGGAAGGAATCAAATATAAGATCATAGAGAATTTATGATGATATGATGGAGGAAGTGGTGCATTAATGCACAAATGATGGAGAGGGTGATCCTTGCATTCACACATGATGGAGATCATGAAGAGACAACACAGTCAACATGGAGACCTATGTCCACATGTACAACACCGTTATGAGGAGGTTCAAGGCATGAGAAGGCTCATAATCTATATAAATAATATGAAGGCACAATAGAAGGCATGTTGGAGATTATTATTGATGTATGATCTGTTTAGATCTATAATTTTCATGTGACTTTCCATTCTTTCTTTGGCGGTTTAGCTAAGATTGCAAGTGTTGTTTAGCACTAGGTGTTCCTGGTTGGGAATCCTGCCTCTTTCATTGAGTAGCTCTTGAAAAGTATTTTACTTCATTCATCATCAGGCATTGGTGCCATATTGTTCATACTTTCTGCAGAACATCCATATTCAAAAATTACACATTTCTAAAGATCAGTTTGAGAGGAGGTGGTTGTCCTTCAATATTTCAGTTGAGGAACTGGTGAAGGATTCATCCTATCACCTTGAGCTTCAAGATCAGCCTTCCAGTGATTTATATCTATATCAGGCATTAGGCCATCTATTACTCATCTCCCAGTAGCAGCAATCCCTTCAAGAATTGCGCATCCCATTCTTCTAGATCCAAGGGAGAAGGGAAGTTGCTATCATTTCAGCTAGTAATCCAGTGGAGGACCATTCCTTCACATTGTATACATTATTTCCATCATTTATGAGCTAAATTTCACATCTTAGCAGTAGGCTAGAGAGCCTCCTTCCTTTACAGCACAACTTTCATGAGAAGTTGTATAGCAACAACTGGAACCTTCTTTGGAGGATTGAGGAGCTAGATCTTGAGCTTCTAGCTTGAGGATATAGTGAAGGGATCAACCCTTCAAGTTTAGATCTGATCTTGTGACATATTTCAGCCATATATTTGTCAGATGTGCATAACCCATCAGTCAAAGGATCAAACTCTAGGAGGGTGATTTCCCAAAGTTGTAGATCTGGAAAATCCTTTCTGGGCTATCTTAGGTATCAATCATAGAGCCCAGATCTACAATATTAGAATCATCAAAGCTCCATATTTCTGTAGGTATGCATTTTATTTTTCAGCCTATAGTCATATATTCATTATTTTTTGAAGGGAAAATGCAATATTTTCTTGCAGCAGCTCGCCAGTGACGCAGTGCCTATTGTGGCATGTTTTCAGGGTCATTCTAGGCCATCTCTTTGGCTAGATTACCTCATATTTTGTACACTATTGTAATTGAATCTTCTTCACATAATAAAATGGCTCAGATATTCTATCTATATCTGTGTTGATCATAAACTTGCATGTAAATTTTCTATGTTATGAATATTGTGTTTATGTATCAATGCATTATTCCATTTTGTGATATTACAGTGGTATCAGAGCATGATCTTTGGCTCATCTTGTGGACATTTTGACAACATAAGAAAAGCAGATAGTAGAAATCTACTATGGAGGGATTAATTTTTTCCTCATCTTCCTTTAGATCTATGAAGGATCTCTCTAAGGATATCAATGAAGAAAGAAGAGAAAGGAAAAGTGAAACCTAAAGAAGGTTTCAAGATTAAGAAGGTACCAACACTTCTTTTCAGCAACAAAGAAGACCGGAGAAGAAAATAGCTTCACATTATTCCACTAGATACACTTTATTTGAGAAGGAGGATTGGTCTAAATATGATGAAGGATTGGGGCATGAGACCCTAAGTGAATATCTGTCTGAATACAAGTCACAGCCTAAATCATTGAAGGAGAATCTCTCTCTTCAACAGCTTCGACAACTCAAAGAAGAGAGGAGATCCAGAAGCTACAATAGAAGAAAGAGGCATAGATTATTTTTTCCTACATTTGATGGACCTTCCACAAGCACCTTTAGGGCTTGGAGGGAAGAATTATTTACATTCTTTCTAAAATATCCTATATAAGAAAGAGAGGTTGTGGAGTTTGCAGCACTGCACCTATAGGGTGAAGAAAGAAATTGGTGGTTCAGTCATGTATCACACATGGAATTGTCTACTTATGCAAATTTTAAGCAAAGAATAAAGAAGAGATATGGTAGAAAGAAACCAGAGACATCTCACATAGAGAAATCTCCCATCATCAAGGAGGTAGTGCATGATGATTCAAGAGAATATGTTCTCATTATTAGTGAAGAGGAGGAGCCTCTACCACCATTAGCTGCAAATGTCATTACATCAAGAGGAGGATCACTTGCATCTTTGCAAGATGCTCTTGAGTTCTTGACATTTGCAACCCCATGCATGATTGATGAGATGCACGAGGAGGAGGAAAAAAATACTAGCGCTAGTACAGTTGTATAAGTGCAGCCATCACTCTTACCGGTAGTTGGAAAGACCTTTGCACCGGAAGAGGAAACTCTTTTGATATTGCAAGATTTTTATGAAAATCAGTTGATCCAAGGTATGCAACCACTTTCATCTCATATTGTTTTAGTACCTCTTATTGAAACTTATGGAGACATGCCATCAAGTCTATTGCATGACCAAGGGTTACAACAACATGGTGATTGGGAACAACAACATATCATTGTGTAGAGGATCCTTTATCTAGTCAAGGAAAAGATGAAGAGCTATCCCAGTTCATCATTGTTGAGCTGCATTCAACCCTTTGAGTTGAAGTGTATAGTTTCAGAAGATGGGATGAGCATGATCCTATGTACAATGGCTGGCTATGAGTTTAGCATTGTGTCTTGCTTTGAGACAACACATGTATCACCTTGTAGATCTACAACGCTCTCAATGAGTAGCAGTGAGAAGAAGAGGACCCATTCCTTATGGGAGAAATCAAATGGTAGCTTCATTGATGAAGTAATGGAGGAAAAGATGGTAGATGGTAGACATCTTGAGATGAGAAATATTTTCTCCTTTCTAGATGATACTTTCTCAATGAGCATCTCACATCTCAAAGAGAGACTTATACATGCAACAGATCCAAAACCTTATTGGTTTTGGAGGGCCATTGATGAGAAGAAAATCTCATGGAGAGATCTCATTAGAGGTTCACCTCAACATATCATGGAGTAAAAAGTACTTCAACAATTCGAGGAGGTTGGTGTCCTACAATGGGAGGATGCCAAGTATTTGCAGAATGAGATCCATCATTCTCATTGGGATGAATGGTTGATGATATGTAGCAAGGGCTTTCCAAACCACTTACAGATCTATGATACATGGAAGCAAGAAGCATAGTTGCGCTGTTTTCTCTTGGGTGAGAATGGTTACCACTCAATGAGTCATATTTTTTTGATTCATGCCTTACACATCACTGGAATAATGCAGAAGAAGAACGCATGGTTACTTTGGTTGTTGATGAGAGAGTTTTGACATCACATGTTATATCTTATGTCCTTGTATTTACTCTTGTTTGGGATATGTGTCATTTCTTTACATGTATTTATGTTTGGGATGTATTTCATATTCATGTATGTACTTGGGTTTGGGAGAATGTATAAATCTCACATGATGTGGGATAAGGGAGCTTTTTTGTATTATGTTGATGAGACATTTCACATGTCCTTACTATATTGTTGCTCCATGACTTGCACTTAGGTCCTTGTAATTTGTCAGATTTGCAAGACCAAATGAACAAAGGTAACATCAAACCAACTTTGGAGCCCTAGGACCTAGCCTTTCTAGACTCAAAGAGAGCTCTCTCTATGTTTGTATACAAGATGTAACTTGATTGTTTTAGGTTATTCATTTGAGAATAGTTAAAATGATAGGGTTTGTTCGTTTTGTTTTTTTCGGTTGGGCTGGTTGTCAAGAAGAACAGAAAGAGTAAGAGGAATTCAAACCATTGGGCTATAGGGTCTGCGAAAGGCTTGAAAAGTACAACAATAGATCAAGGGTATTTCATAGGGCAAGTTAACAAAGCCAAATGGATCTTAATAGCTTAGGCGGGTGTGGAATGAAAATTAAGTTGTGAATTTAGTAGGTTTAAAGGGAAATTAAGAATCCTTTAACATATACTATAACAAGCAGAGTATTTAAGAGAACTATGCTTAAGAAAGAATCAAAGGTCAGGGCACACCATAAACTTCTTTGACCTAGCTTTATCAAGTAAACTTTGAGACAACAATCCAGCAAACTCTAGAGTAGGAAACTCCTAAATTCTCTAGTTATTTACCTTCAGACAAAGAAAACATTTAAGGTAACAAATAAATGATGATTAAAGAGTAGGGAACTCCTAAGTTCTTCAATAAGACTTTAAACACCTTTAAAATAACTTTCCAAGATAGACCAAAGGACAGGGTGAGCCATAAACTTCTTTGGCCTAAACCCTAGTAGGACAATTTCAAAGGGAGGCTTCAAAAATAATGTTTCAAGCTACACCAAAAGACAGGGCATACCATAAACTTCTTTGGCTTGACTCTATTAAATCATTTTCAAGAAAACAAGCTAAGTGGAACCAGAGGGAAATTAAGAATTCTCCAAGCAGACCTAGCAGAGGAAAACATCTAAACAATAGAAAGTAGAAAGAATTAAGGTACCTCTCAACAACATATCTTAATCTAAATTTTCTACTTTTTCATAAGGGAAAAGAGGAAAAATATGGAAACATAAGGAAAAAAATACAATATCATAACAACATCACCATTTAAACAAGTTCATGAATCCTACGAATATGCTTGCTCCATTGATGTTCATGCCAAAGCAGTCACAAAAGTCCAAAGCCAATTTCTTCACAACTCCAAGTCTATGTAATATTTATCTCAATAATCAACCAAAAAAATTATGAAGCCTCCATGCAGTATTTATCTTCCAAGTGAGGAGGTAAACCCTCTCCAGGGTTTTATAAGTCATTTATTACATATTAAATGCATTTGACCTTTGAGACCATGCAAGGCCCAAGGAAAAATATCCAAAACTCATTAATTGCAAAAATAACTCCTAGCATAACTATTTGAGCTAATTTTGGCAAAATATTGACCTTAAGGCTCCAAAATATATTTTTCAATAACTCATAGTATGGGCACAACTCCAAGGTACAGAGGCGCAACACCAAGCCAAGTGCACAACGCTAAGACTGGAAAATCATTTGTTTTGTAGCTGAGCTTTGGAGGCCTTCCCGGTGTCCAAATGAGATCCATGATAGCTCATTGGAAAGCATGTCCTGTTTAGTTTCCATATCTTCCTTTAGTTTTAAAAATGGTTATCATTTTCCTGGTCAAAAATCACTTCGCCGAAGACTGATAAATGCACAATGTTGGAAATACTGAGGGGGGGGGGGTGAATCAGTATTCCTTTCAATTAGAGCATTAATTAATCTTCAATTATTATCAATGTTTGTACAACGATAGTAGCAAACAAGAAGAACACAAATACACACAGTTTTTAAGGTGGAAACCCACTCCGGGACAAAAACCACCTAATGCTTTTCTAATAATTCTTTAATATTCAACTCCAATTGAAAATAAAGCTCCAAATTCCTAGAATCTAGAAAAGCATTCTTCTCCAGCTCTCACTGGATGAATGCTCCAATGCCCAAGATTCTTTAGTAGTCAACTGAATGGATGCCCCAACACCCAATGAGCTACAACTCACCCTAGCACCACCCTACCACCCTATAAAAGAATAAAATAAGAATGGACTCTCGTACCAGGGAAAATGGTCCACTTTACAATGATATAGAATGATGTAGAAGAAGAAGATATACTAGACCATAACCCCAAATTTGACACAACCACCTAATGATGATCCTAGACCTCCCAACATTGCCTCTTCAACCCTTGGCAGATAGACACTAGTACAATTTTTACAATAATGTATTTACAATGACTTAGTACAATGATACCTTTACAATGATTGTATGCAGTGCTGCCCACTTGAAGACTTCATAGGATGAACTTATTGTTGTTGTTATGCACCTTGGTTGATGCTATTTTCATGCTACCCTCTACTGCACCTTTCTTTGCTTTTCTACCCTAGAAATTCTTGTACTTTGCAACCCTTGACAACACATGATCTAGCTTTTTCTTTGCCTTCTAGGAGCTTGATATTGAATCTGGTGTATCTCTGTTATTTCAGATCCTCAATATCTGATTTTTGGTCTTGTAGTATTCCTCTGAGTCATATTTCCAATTCCACAGGTCTGACCCACTTTGGATTCTTCAAGAGAGAGTTATACCCAATCTCTCACAATGCCCTAATTATGGACTGTTTTAGCAGAGTGCGCTTGTATAGCGTGCCATGTGTCACTATTGCTTCATTTGGCTCTAAAATTGATAGAAAAAAAACTACATATTGTGCACTCTCTACCAATTTTTATGGAATTTCAATCTGATACTCAGAGAGAGATTTATGAAAATTTTACCAAGGTCACTTCTTTGAGATGAATTTCAGGAGCCTGCAAAAACCTTGACTTCCACAGATCATATCTCCAAAAATGTTGTGCACCTTGATATTAAATTTTTACATAAGCTTCATCAGGATTTCAGCTTCACCTCATAAAAATTTCAGCTTCTGAACCTTTGTAGAAAAAAATTTAGAGTGAAAATTCCACGATGACCTATTTTATATGGTGAAATCCCTTGCCTAAGGAGGAAATGAAGATCACAATTTATAGAAATGCTTAAGTTGAGAGGGGCTTCAACAAGTGAGCGTGGGAGGGATTTTAGGAGCTTAAAAAGTATTAATTATGACTTTTCAATGACCCATGCCCCAACCACATGGGGTTTTAGCCCACTAACTAGGTGTACAAACTTCAAACATGAATATCTCTCAAACCGTGAAGAATTACATGGCGTGCCATATATCAACGGAAACATCTCGACAAGTACAAACCATCAAAAGCATTATTTACCCAAAATATATTAATTTTGTAGGTCAAAATTCCCATGCAATATAGGGTTAGCCCCTGGTGCTGCTTGGGTTGACATCAATTACAACTACTGATCAACAATCTCCCCCTTTGGCATTGATGGCAACACAAGTACTCCCCCTACGATCATGACACCTCTTCCTACAACATTCTCTCCCCCTTTGACATCAATGGCAAAGGGTAACTCCCCCTGAGACAAAACCATCCTACGGACCTATACACACTCCCACTCCCCCTGACACACAACCGTCCTACAGACTTGTAATCTACTTCCACTACCCCTTTATATTCTGAAAAAAAAAAAAAATCTAATGAGAACTTGGGAGAATCCCAAGCTTCTAGTGAAGATATTTCAATGCTGGCGAATATTTAATATGTGATTCTTTTGGTGCTGCTTGGAATCTTGCTACTTGTCCAATTGCTTGCATAACATCTAGTCGGGAGGCTGTTACATATAGAAGACTACCAATCATAGATTTGTACAACCTTTGATCCACATCCTTAGATGAGTCGTCTATGCTCAATTTGAAACCTGTTACCATTGGAGTAAGGATGGGTTTGCAATCTTCCATTTTAAATTTCTTGAGAATTTGCTTGATGTACTTGGCTTGACATGTAAATATTCCTTTCTCTAGCTGAGATATTTGAAGCCCTAAGAAGTATCTTAGCTCACCAAGTAAAGAGATCTCAAAATCACTTTGCACCTTTGTAGCAAACTTCTTACTTAGTTGATCATCATTGCTACCAATTATTGTATCATCATCTTTAGCTATTAGACATGCTTTAGTTGCTTCATCCAACACATATATGTCGTTTGGAGCTTGACTTGTTGTAGCCATAATTTCACCATACATGCCTTTCCTAATTTCACATTTCGTGGAGTTGAATAGTATTGTGTGTCCTTGATCACACATTTGTCCAACACTGAGCAGATTGTGATTCATGTTTTCAACCAATAGAACATTCTTGGCTAGAGAATATTTGATTCTGAGAGTGATAGTACTTGATCCTATAACATTTGAAGATCCATCATTTCCAAAGGACACGGTTCCATCCTTCTTCACTTTTAGAGATACAAATTTATTTCTATGTCTAGTCATATGCGTTGAACAACCGCTATCAACATACCACACATCTTTGTTCTTTTGAGCCTTGAAAGCGAGAGCACAATTATCATTCTTCTTCTTCCTCCATGTTCGTTCGTTTTGTGGCTTCGAAGATTCTTCTGGAGGATTTTCAAGTCTGCAGTCTTTGGCTATCTGTCCAAAGTTTCGACATTTGTAACATTCAATATTATTTCTTAAATGTTCAAATCTATTGATGTTTCAGGCCACAGGAGGTTCATATTTGTGAATCTCTGGAATTGAAGCTTCACATTCTAAGATAATGTGACATTCTGACTTATATCAAAATTTTGCACATGAAAAATAGTAACCATAAAAAATATGTTAGTACCTGGATGGAAATTTTTGTCGAGGAATTGTCTTCCAAGGTTGTTCTTGCGAATCTTGTCCAATGAAGTCTACATGCATGTCAGATCTCATAGGTTCATTGTATTTTGTTGTAGAAGGTCCTGCTTCTTCTTCTTTGTAACTGATGCCAGTTTTTTCATTGTAAGATCGTTGATTGTTGATGAGTTCTTCCAATGCCCTTGAGCTGTTGGCATAGTTTTGGATAGTTTTTCCTTTCTTCACTTCCTCACGCAGCGAGACTACTTGGGATTCTAATTCTTCCCTTTCTTGGTTACTTTCTTCCAACTTCTTTTGAAGTGACTCTTCAATGCATTTGTGTTCTTCAACTTCAATTTTGAGACCTTGAACTTGTTCTTCAAGAGTTTTGGAACGGATCTTCTCCACCTTGAGATCTTTTATAAGCTTGATTGCTTCCTTATAAAATTCGTCTATGGTCCATCCTTTTTCTTCATTGTTTGATACCTCTTGCTTATTGTGCTTGGGTTTATTGTGCTTGGCCATAAACAATACTCTCTCATTGGCTTCTTCTTCACTATCATTGTCTTCATCGGATGATGAGCTATCTTCTTTAGAGAGAAAGTTCCTTTTGGATCCTTTCTTGTTGAATTTCTTAAAGCCTTTCTTTCTCTTTGAGTTGCCATTACTTTTGTTTGGACATTTTGCTGCAAAATTCCCAACCTCATTACAGCTGAAACATATCAATGGAAGTTTACCTTTGAATTGTCCCTTACCAATTTTTATTTTTCTCGTGAAGTAAGCATATTCTTCATCTGAAAGACCTTCTTCATCATCTCCCTTTTCTTCACACTTGCAGGTGCATGTCTTTTCAATTGAAGGTTGTTTATCCTTATTGGTTTTCTTAGATGCAACGAATGCAGTTTCTAGATGCGAAGTACCCTCTTCTTCATCAATTCTCATTTCATATGCTATGAGAACTCCATGTAATTCCTCTTTGCTGAGTTTGTCCAGATTTGCACTGTATTCTAAGACCGATACCTTTGGGTTGAATCTCCCTAGTAACATTCTAAGAATCTTCCATATAATAGTCTTCTCGTCAACTGGCTCTCCCAATCCTTCCAGAGTATTGGTTATTTCATCAACGTATTGGAAGTATGCAACAATGTTGCAATCTTCTTTCATTATGAGTTGCTCAAATTTTGCTCTATAGATTTGAAGCTTTGCTTCTTTGACATTTGAGTCACTTGCATATATATTCTCAAGCTTGTCCCATAAATTTTTGGCAGTTTTACAACCCAACACCTTATGATAAGCAGATTCAATAAGTCCACTGATAATAATATTCTTTGCTTTTGCATCATTTACCAAATTCTTCTTACCTTGTTCATATGTGGTTGATGTAAATCCATTTTGAACAGTGTCCCATACTTCGTAACCTTGCGCCAAGAGATAGACCTCCATTCTTCCTTTCTAGAGTGCATAATTATTTTCATTGAATAGAGGTACACCATTCTTGGTATGCTCCATGACCTCCTTCTAGCTATTAAACTGCTATTGAAGGAACCAAACTCCAATACCAATTGTTGGAAATACTAACGGGGGGGGGGGGTGAATCAATATTCCTTTCAATTAGAGCATTAATTAATCTTCAATTATTATCAGATGGTGAAAATTCCACGATGACCTATTTCATATGGTGAAATCCCTTGCCTAAGGAGGAAATGAAGATCACAATGTATATAAATTCTTAAGTTGAGAGGGGCTTCAGCAAGTGAACATGGGAGGGATTTTAGGAGTTTAAAAAATATTAATTATGAATTTTCAATGACCCATGCCCCAACCCCATGGGGTTTTAGCCCACTAACTGGGGGTACAAACTTCAAACATGAATATCTCTCAAACCATGAAGAATTACATGGCTTTCCATATATCAACGAAAACATCTCGACAAGTAGAAACCATTAAAAGCATTATTGACCCAGAATATATTAATTTGGTAGGTCAAAATTCCCGTGAAATATAGGGTTAGAACTTGGTGCTGCTTGGGTTGACATCAATGACAACTGCTGATCAACACAGAGCGCTAGGGCCAAAAAGAGGGCAGAAAGGTGATTTTTAGGTAGTTTTTGGCCCTTTTGAGGGACCGGTTTTGCTCCAAATGATCTAAAATTTTCTTAGGATGATGAACTTGGCATGAGGAACATGAAAATTCAAACCATTTGTCAATTTATAACCCCAAAAAAGAGCACATCACTAGTTGCGTTGCGCGTTTGGCCGAATTTCTGCTAGCCAAACTGTCAAAATTTCAAAATTTGCACCAAAGTGAAAAAAATGGATTTTAGCTTGCTGATCATGTTTAGGAGGCTTGGAGGGATGCATCAGCAAGGATATTGAGCTTCTACTTCTCCTTTTCCTCATTTAGAGCCTGAATCTTTGCAAGGGATCATTTGAGCTGGCCCCTTGCAATCATGTTTCTCATGGCATAATGTCTTGCCATCTTCCTCTGCATGTCAGTGTCTCTCTTGGCCTTCTCTAATTGACCCTCTAAGTGAAAATTGGCTCTCTCTTGCCAATATTATCTATCATAGCTGATTTCCATGGCAAGCAGCTTAGTTGGAGTGAGCTACTTGGCCAATTCTACTTATTTCTCTCTTTCCCAGGTTAAAGCCTTCTTCAACCCAATTGTCCTTGGACTCTTCCTAGGAAGTTGTTCTTCCTAATATTCACTATCATAAAAAGTGCCCAAGGTCTCATATAGCATATCTTTGGCCTTTCTAACCTCTTTCTGAGCTTTAATTGTCCTGACCTCACTGATGGGATGCTTTGTCTCTAACTCTTGGTTTTCTAACTCAAGATAGTTGATCACATTCTTTGCCCTACCAAGATTAGCTTGGAGCTGACCAGTATTGGCATCCTTGCTCTTAATCAACATATTGGTGATCCTCACTTCATCTTCATCCTCAAGGTCAATAAGTTGAAACTCTTGTTCAATTTCATGTTCATTCTCCTCTTCAACAATGACCTGCTTTGCAACCTTTTTCTTACCCTTACCAAGTTGTTTTGCTGGTGAAGAATGCATGTCCCCTTGCACCTCAAGTGCAGCAAACACATGCCTGTAGCCCCTCCGGTAGGTCAAAGGAAAAGGCTAAATGTAAATCACCTCAGTGTCAAATGTCTCAATGTTCCCTTCACTTCTTGATGCTCCGGTGTCATGAAATGACGGTGACGGACTGTGGAAAGGAGATGAGGAAGGATCATCATGAGGTGACTGGATGTGAGTGGATGGTGATGTATGAACAATGGGAGGTGATGGAGAATTAGGAATGGGAGGATGAGATGAGGAAGGGATATCTTGCTGATGATGGCCAGGTGGAGTAGTGAAAACCTAATGGGCAATTAAGGTATCCCATGGAATGTTGTTTTGCTGGAGATGGTGCATAACCACCATCTTGATAAGTGAATGATGGAAAAGGCTCTGTATTTGTTGAGATTAATCTCTCTTTTTCACAATGTAGGCCATTTTTCCAATGCTACAGAAGAGATAATATGGTATATGCAATATCCTTGCTCTAGTGAAATGCATAAGAATCCAGATGTGGTATGAGTAGAGGTGGGAAAACCTTCCCTCACATGTGAAATACTTCATTATTATCCTCATCATAGGTGCATATCTATCAAGAAGATGAGAAAATGGGAAGATGGAATTGTGGTGATATTTATATCTAGGTTTAATGTATGGTTCAAATTAACTCATGTCTAGGTTTTCTTTCTTGAACCACTTTTCTCCTACACTTGGTATCCCCGTAGCAGTAGCAATGGCATTAGTGGACATCTCAAAGGTGACCTCGACAAGATTAACTTGTTTGTCATGAAAATTGATAATGAATAATATTGTTATATCCAGGTGGTTTTGGACTTACTGCACCTTCTCACAAAATTCAAAGCAGCCTACATGTTTGAAGTAAGAAACAATAAGAGGAGATGCCATGAATTCCCTTGTATTGAGGGGTTCAAAACTGTTTATATTCCCTCCCTTGTGATTGCGCCTCCTTGGCATTTGTGCCTCACCACCACTGTCTTCACCCTAAAAAAATTTAAACTCTCTTTTGAAAACCCTAGGGATAATGTGAAATGAGATGAAGCAAGGGTAATGAAATGGCAGCTTTGCAAATGAAGGGAATGAGTGAATGAAGGGAATGGATGTTGGGGTAAGTAAGATGAATGGAAGCCCTCAAGAAATGTAATGAACCCTGCTCATGACTGATTTTATTCAAGGAGAATGAAGTAGGGATGAGACAGTGATTTCAAGCTTAAAACTTAGGTTTTTCTTAGGGTTTCATTCCATTCAATTAAGAATCATAAAATAGCTTTAAAAATATGGCTCATGCTATGTACTTACCATTTTAAGATTGCTTGGATGTCTGTGGCAAGATTTTGAAGGTGATTTGGAGTGATTTGAGTGGTTAGAAGAGTGAGAAACCCTCTCTTTCCAAGTGCGCAGTGCCAATCCCAAGCATGCAATGCCAATCTAAGCGTGCAGCACCAGTGAAATTTTACACAGGGTCTTGTCGGGCAAGAGCACAATGTCGGTGCAATTTTACATAGGGTCCTGTCGGGAAAGAGCGCAACACTCTGGCAAGGGCGTAACGCCTTCAGAATTTGCATGGAGGAAAAATTCGAAGGGCGCAGTGCCAACTCCCATGCTCGCAATGCCAATTTGAGTGTGCAGCACCAAGAAAATTTTCCCAAATTCGCTTAGAAAACTCACAAATTCTTCTCTCCTTGAAACTTCTAATGCTTTTCAAGGCAAAAATGATCCATATGAAATGTAAAATGGGCTTTTATAGACTTAGGAATTTAACTTAACTTTGAAAACCCACTTTCTAATGTCAAAAGTCCTTTTTCTTTTCTCACTAACCCTTTTACACTTTTTTGCATGCAGGTTTGCTAAAGTCATGAAGTTCACTTTTAATTTTCTCCTTGAGGCATGAAAAGTTCACTTTGATAACTTTGGGGTTTAATCACATAGTAGCATCCTCAAAACCTTCTGTAGTTTCCACCATAACACTCAACTTATCTTTTCCACCTTCTCTAGCCACTTTCTTCAAAACCTTAATTTTCTGCAGTTCTTCACAACAATCATCAGTGTTGTCTTCTAAGTTCTCTATAGCCCTTTTAAGTTCATTCATTTATTCCAATTCACCTCACCTTTTTCCACATTTCATCAATCAAATCCAATAGTTTTTCTTCATGTTTGGCCTTGTGTGCTTCCTCCATGTCATTTTCTTGCAAGTGATCATTACTTTGGCACTCAAATGGACCATAAATTTCATAACCCAGTCATATAGAAAGCCAAGTGTTTCCTCTTTCCCTTGCTATAAATTATTTTCATTCAGGAGTAGAAATTCTACCTCATCAGTACCTTCTATTGATAAATATTTCAACACTCATGCAGAAGTGCCAAACTTTGTCTATTTTTCTCACTTGCAGACTCTGAACTAAGGAGATAATCCTCTTTGGAAACCTTTATGTCCTTGAATAACCATGTCTTGACATTTTATTACATCTGAGCCAAATTCTAGCAAGGAAAAGTAGTGCCTGAAACATCCAAGGATGGCCTTGAACAAATGTAAAACCCTAATGACCTAATGGGAGTGTCCTTTGACCTGATTTTGAGTGGAATTTGACTTGGAGATTTTTAAGTGAAAACAAAGCATTGTTATAGGTTATTATGCCCAAAGTGACATGGGGATGATTCAGCACTAGGAAGCCCTAGAGGGAGGGTGGAGTTTATTGACAGGGGAAAAATGGGGCAACGAGGTTGTAGGCATGGAAGGAGGATGAAAATGAAAGTTTTAAGCCCTTAATGAGTCTTTTAGGAGCAATAGGGTGACTTTGAGATGGAAAAATTGATAAAAAAAAAAATAGGTTTATAAGGATAATGAAGGCGGTGAGATTTTTGAAACTCAAGATTTTCAATGAATATTGTTTTCAAAAATCTAGAACCATCCTATAGTCATCTAAAGGTAGTGAAAAATACTGATGCCTAATAGTGGCTCCACTTGGGGAGGGCAACTCCTTTTAAGAGGTGTCAAGAACCTCAGATCTCTGATTTTGCAGATGAAATGCTTCACATGCTTTCTTATTTCCTTTTTTTTCAGTTGCTGATTGGTTGTTGTTCTTGGAAGCTGTGATATTTTAACATCTGAAAAAAAACATGTTTTCTTCCATATCAACTCTACCTACCCATCATACTTTTCCTAACACTTTCTCTTCATTGGTTTGCATTTGGATTGGCAAACCCTGAACATCATCTTTTCTTTTGAAAGCATAAAAACTCTACTTCTATGCTGATATCATTCAAAAGCTCAGATTAGACTGATGAGCTCTTTTATTCTCTACCTAATCTACTTATCTATCAAGGTTAAATAGTTTGACAGATCTTCATTCTCTAATCTACTAACATGAAATTTAAAACATGACCAAATCAAGGTTAAGAAATTTGATTTGTCATGAGCTGTGGAATTTTGGATAGGCTGCAAACACATTATATTGTAAAAAAGTAAAACTGAAAACTGAGGGCTGTAATTTGGAATTTTTTATGCATCCCTCTGTTTTCTTTTGGTTCAAATTTGAGCATTGAAACCAAATATCTTTTCCTAATCTAATCTACTAATAAGACAAGTTTAAATGGTTTGAAAAATATTCCTTCATTAACTTATCAGCAGAAATTTAAAACATGTTCAATCATGATTAGGCTGTATCATTGAACAAGATTTTTCTTCCTTAAAAGTAATGGCATTTGGGCTTGCACACTTTCAAAGATATTATTTTTTGTTATGGGGCTTTACCTCTTCTTTTTATCTTTCCTCTTTTTCTTATTTTCTTTGTTTTTGTGTTTCATTTTTCTGATCTTTAATTCAAGAAATGTTATGTATAATGAATAAAGCTTCAAAATAAGAACTTCAAGAGAAATAATGCTTGAGCATCCTGCCATTGACAGGACCTCCAAATACTTCTATTCCACCCATCTCTTCTAGGAAAAATGCATTGTTACCTCTTGCTGAATGGATGATGTACAAACCTTTCCATAGATTTTCAAATTTTCCATGCTTGCCTTTGTCCTCTCTTCTTGAATCCCACTTCAACACTTTGTCTCCAATCTAGAAATCATTGGCTTTAGTCCTCTTATCAAAGATTTTATTGATATTCTCTTGTATTTCTTGTGTTCTATTGTATACTTCTTCCCTTGATTGTTGCAATTGAATGGTTTCGTTCAACTTCCTTTGTATATCATTCTCCTTTGATTGTACCTCTTGAATAAGCCTCATCACTGGAACTCCCAAGGATGTTGGAAAAACCACATCCATGCCATACACTCGCTGATAGGGTGATTAATTGATTTCTTGCTTGTTAATCTATCTACCCATAGTGCATGCACTAATTTTTTGTGCCATGACTTTTTGTTCTCTTCCAACAACTTCTTGATGATATTTACCAAAAGTTTTTTAGAGGACTCAACCAACCCATTACCTTGAGGGTAATAAGCTGTAGAATTCCCTAATGTGATGTGATATTTGTGGCAAAATTCCACCATTCTCTTGGACTTAAATGAAGCAACATTATCAGTGATGATTTTTCTTGGACAACCAAATCTAGACAAGATGTGATTTTCAAGGAATTTGATGATTACTGAGCCAGTGGTAGTCCTTGAAGGGATGGATTCTATCTATTTGGTGAAATATTCAATTGCGATTAGGATCCATTTGTGTTGGGCAGAGGAGGCGGGGTGTATTTCTCCAATGAAATCTAGACCCAATTATTGAAAAGAAGTTTCAACACTGATAGGGTGCAAAGGAAAAGGGTGTAGTTTTCTCTTTCTGTCGAAGATTTGGAATTTATGGAAAGTCACTAATAGCTTGTGGATATCAGGGAAAAGAGTGGGCCAATAGAAACCAGCTCTAAGGTTTTTTTTGCCAGTGGTTTTCTAATAGAGATGACTTCCACATTCTCCTTCATGAAACTCATGCATGATTCTATCTACATCTTCTTCAAGTAAACATTTAAGCAAGATACGAACATAATGTTTCCACTATAAAGCTTTATCTAGAATGCAAAAATTTAAAGCCTTTAGTTTCAATAATCTAGCTTTGTTTTGGACAAAGCAGGAAGAGCATTTAGATTAAGAAGCACATATAATATATTAGCATACCAGTTCCTCTTGTTCATCCAAGGAATGAATCATGTTCATGTATAATTCTTGAAAGTTTGCTTCAACCATTATTTTGGCTAGTCCTTGCCCTTTGATCAGCTTCGTTGGCTTGATTTCTAGATCATACTCTAAGATTACAAAAATTCGCTTACCTCTATTACCATCAAGATCCTGAGCTAGTATGTCCTTAACAACTGCATGAGGGACAAAATAAATGACATGTGAATGCAAGATGTAAACTCTGAAATATTTTAATGCTTTGATTAAGGCAAAAGCATGTTTTTCCATGATGTTATATTTCAAAGGATAATCTCTAAGTGGCTTGCTGAAGAAAGCTATGGGATGTTCTTGTCCCATTATGTTCTTTGTAGCAATACTATAGCAATCGTGTGTTCCGATGCAAATGAGAAGATGAAAAAGTCCTTGTAAAGTCAGGGCTGATTAGAACTGGTGTTTGGGTAAGTGCTTGTTTTAACATTTCAAAGGATTGCTTAGCTTCTGTGGTCCATTTGACTCCTATTTCTTTTTTTAGCATGTTTTTAATGTTTCGTAGGAGTTTTGCAATGTTTGGTATGAACCTTATTAAGAAGTTGATCTTTCCAATGAAAGATTGTAGCTCTTTGATGTTCCTAGGGTGAAAGATTTTTAATATCCCCTCAATCCTTTTTGGGTCTATATTAATCCCTTCTTCAGATATGACATGGCCTAGAAGCTTTCCTTCTTGAAGGCCAAACATAGTTGTCTTGGGATTAAAAGATAAATTATACTTTCTACACTTTTTGAAGACTTTTCTTAAGTGCTCTAGGTGTTCTTCATCGGTTTTGTAATAGATAGTTATGTCATCAAGGTATATCACAATGGAGTATCCTATTTCTTCAGAAAAATAAATGTCCATGGCTCTTTGAAAAGTGGCCCCGACATTCATTAACCCAAAAGGAATTTTGACATACATGAAGGTGCCCCAAGGTGTGGTGAAGGCGGTTTTGTGTTGATCATATAGAAGTACTAGCACCTGATTATACCCTCAAAAACCATCAAGAAAATATATTATTTTAGATCCTACCACCCTTTGCAATATGTGATCTATCTTAGGTAAAGGGTAGTTTTCTTTCAGGGAGGTTTTGTTTAAATTTTGAAGTCTATGAATAGCCTAATTTCCCCTATTTTCTTCCTTACTGACACAAGGTTTGAGAACCATTCTGAGTACCTGAGTTGGACTATTATTCCAACATCATACATATTTTCTATTTCTTTCTCAACTAGAGGCATTAGGACAGGGTTTAACCTACGCAATTTTTGCTTGAATGGTTTTTGGTTTTCCTTGAGAGGAATCTTATGCTTAATGATGATTGTATCATAGGACTTCAAGTCCTCATAGCCACATGCAAAAACATATTTGAATTATTTGAATAGCTCAATGTATTTATGTTTTATAATATCTAGTAATGTTTTGGACAACTTTATCATTTTAGATTCTTCCTCACTGCCTATGTTGCATTCTTCTACATCTGTTTTGGTGGATTCCATTTTTGGCTTCCTAGCAACATCATTGAAATTAAACAGTCCTTCTAAGGAGGAAATACCTCTTGGCAATAGGTTGTCTTTGCATTGCAATACCTCAAGGTATTTTTGATCCAGATCCCCACACAATTCTATCTCATGAGGGTGTTCTAGTAGATTTACATCAACAACATATGGTGGCTCTGTTTTTTGTGTTTGTTCCTCATCAGGGCAGTCCTCTTGAGGATCCGAGTCTGGTTTTGGCATTTCAAATTCATTTTTGGATTGTAGGAAGTCTTCAATGTGTTTGTCACCTTCGAAAAATTTCTGATAATCTATGTTATCAGGGACTATTGTTCTGCTTTTGATCTTTACCGTGTATTGTTCATTGGCATGAGGTAGTTGGCAAGTGTTGGCAGCAAAGGCTAGTTCATTTTCAAGGCTGTTTTAACTTCTTGGGACAGAGGTAAGTTCATATTTCTCAAAGGTTTTCATAAGGTCTAAGATAGCATTTCTATATTCTCTTAGCCTAGGATTTTTGGCTGAATATTCTCCTTTGATTTTCCTAATGATTAGCTTAGAATCCCCCTGAATGTAAATATTCTTAGCTCCTATATTTTTCAGCAAGTGTAAACCTAGGAGAAGAGCTTCGTATTCTGCAATATTGTTTGTACATTCAAAATTCAGTTTGTAGGAGTGACCTCCATTGGTGTTGTGTATCCAAACACCCTCTCCTGAACCAGCTTTTCCACAAGAGCCATCAAAGCTCATGTTCCAAAGAGTTTCAATTTCAGATTCGCCATTGTGTTTTTGTTCATGGCTGCTAGGGTTTTGTCAGTTATGTTCTTCATTTTGTGTTTTCTTTGACTGTTCTGACAGGTCTAGCTCTTCCTCTCTTTCAACTACTTGTTCATTAATGCTGTCTTGATTGTATAAAATAAATGAATCAAGGTCTGAATGGATAGAATAGAGAGGGGTGTTGTTTGGATTATCTTGGCCGCATACCATGTATTTCATGTGATATTCTCTATACAATCTTCTTGTTTGGTTAAAGACTAGAATGGTAGCATATTTCATGTCCATTTGGAGGGTTCCCTGGAGTTTGGCTCCCCATGATCTAGATAAAAGCATGCAATATTTCGGGGGAATGTCAGCCACTATAATATCCATGACTAGGCTCTTAGCTAGTATTTGTGACAGATTGACACATAGATCTTTGAGTAGGCCTAGAAATTTAACTATACTTGAATCAAAAGAGTACAAGTCTTTGTATGGTCTGGTTATTTCAAGGCCTAATATTTCCATCACTACCTTTGGCATGAGGTTATGTGAAGCACTGGAGTCTAGCATGGCATTGTGTAGGATTTTGTCATGACTGTTCAGACTGACATAGAATGGAGGCACAACTCCCTCTTGAAACTTTCCCTCTACCTCTGGTCCAAAAAAAAATTCTATCTTGTCACAGTTAGATTTAGAGTATCGGTGTCATTTCCTATGTTTAAAGCTTTCAAAAATTGAGATCTATATACATCTTGAGTCACTAATTCAGTAAGGGGTATTGCTATTTTGATTTTGGCAATTTCACTCTCAATATTGAATGGTGCTTGAGCTCTTGGCAGAGTTAGATTGGTTTTATCATACATGGTCTTTTTAACAACTTTAGTTTGCTGAGTTTTATTCAAAATCTCAGTTGAAATAGTTTTTTTAGGGACACTAGTTTATGTACTAGGGTAGCTTTGGTCATCATCATGTTGGATGAGTTTGTTTTGCTTTGATTGGGATTCTTATCCATTATGTTTGCATTTTCTGCTATCATTTTTAAGAATATTTTCAGGGGTATTTTTAGCAGAAATTTCTAGTTTGTTCCTCTTGGGGGTATCTTGGGTTTTCCTACTTCTGAGGTCATACTGCCTATGAACCTCCATGATAGCATTTTCAAACCCTAGCTTGTATTCTTCAAAATCCTCGTATGTTCTTTCAGCTCAGTTTGAGGAAAATAGACCTTGTTCTTCTTCTGTAAGAAAAAAAACATCCTCACTATCAAAGCCTATTAGATTCACGTGGTTTTCTTCCGGCTCTTCAGTCTCTCTTTCCTCTTCATCTACATACTTTTCTTAAAAGGAGGTCTAATTTTTTGGTCATTTTCTCTTTATCTTATTTGAGGAGGGTCTCTTCTGAAGTTTTGGTTTGTGTTTCTATTTTGAGGATTTTTTTGGTTTTCCCTAGGGGGTGATATTTCATTTAGGTTAATTCTCTCCATCATTCTTTCCATTACCCTAACTAGATTGTCAATTTTAGCATCAAATGTTGAGGCCACAGTTTCTTCTTTGTATGTATTCCTCTTTTTTGTTCTCATCCTAGCCCTTTTAGCAATTAGATTGGATTCTACACTTACTGCTCCCATTTGCATGTCTTCTAAGGTGAGGGGATATATTTCTCTTAAAAGGTAAACCATGACGGGACCAAATCCATCTGAAAAATTTACTAGGGCTAGGCCTTGTGGGGGTTTCATATGACTAGGGAGTGCATTGTATACACTATTGAATCTAGTGTAGTAGGCTTGGACACTTTCCCCAACATTTCGTTTAAATTTCTCATACTCTAACAAGATTTGAAGAGGATTTTTATTATTTTCCCACTTGTTTATGAATGTTTGATGAAGGGAAGGGAGATCAGGAATGCTGTCAGTGGTTAATCTCTTGAACCATTTCTTTTCTTCTCCTCCTAGAATTTGGGCAAACATCCTCATTTGTATGGTCTCATCTTCTATCTCTTGGTATTCAAAAACATCATTCATCTTGTCTACATGTTTTTGGGCAGTTGTAGGGTTAGTTCCATTAAAGTGAGGGATTCTAGACTGATAGTCCTATGGCATAGGCAGGAAAGGTTGTGATAGTACCAACGGGGCAAACCATGCTGCCATGCTTTGAGGTAAAGGAACCCAAGGTAGGTTTATAAGAGGAGGGTTTATGAGAGGAGGTGGAGGATGAAATGGAGTGGTTTGCACAACAGATGTATGAATGGAGGTGGCAGATGTACTTGGACCAACTAGCAGATTTTGAGTAGATTTGGAATGAAAGGAGTCAAAGTGTTGGAGAATTTGAATATCAGGAGGGGTGAAAAGAGAGGCTTCTCTTCTAGGACTCTGTTGTAAGCTTGTAGGCTCAAAGTTTGTATGTTCTATCCAAATTTGAGACTTAGACTTGAATAGGTTTCTTCTATGGTATAAGTCAAATTGGGTATCTTGCAAGGATGTGAGGTTTTCAGGGATAGAACTTGCTTTTTGAATTGGTCTAACAATAGTTGAATCTTCATTCCTTGAAGTTTTTCTTAAGATTATTTCTAGGTCATCAACTATGGTAGAAGGGTTTGGGTCAGGGTGAGATCTGGTGTAATTCTTTGTGAAGCCAAATTTTAGACCCACAACACAGAGAGGCTGAAAGTTTATAAGAGTTTTGAAAAACAAAACTATCTGTAAGAAAATAGAATTCACATAGATATGTGACTAGGCCTTATAGTGTTAGGAATGATTGATACATTCCCAAAGGAGTCTGTGAGAACCAGTGGAGTCAACAAGCCTACTAAAGACTAGTGGAGTCACCAGGTGGATGATGCTAACTATTTTGAGGATTTGTTCATTGTCCACCATTAACAATTTGATACCAATATTGCAAGGTTTTTGGGTTGTCTGAGTTCTTTATGTAACATTAAGTCTTTCAATAAGTGTTCCCAGTATGGTCGCCATTATGTTAGTACGGCGAATCAACCAGATACCATTCCTGGCTAACACTTGATTTATTTAAGTTTGATAGGGGATTTGTGAGTTCTTAAGGAATATTTAAGATGTTACTTACTCAGATCCCCAGTGGAGTCACCATTATGATAGGTCCCTGTAATTTTTCAGATTGGCAAGACCAAATGAACAAGGGTAACATCAAACTATCTTTGGAGTGCTAGGACCTAGCCTTCCTAGACTCAGAGAGGGCTCTCTCTATGTTTGTATAAAAGATGTAACTTGATTGATTTATGGTATTGATTTTAGGCTAGTTAAAATGATAGGGTTTGTTTGTTTTGTTTTGTTCGATTGGGTTGGTTGTTAAGAAGAACATATAGAGTAAGAGGAATTCGAACCATTGGGCTATGGGGTCTATGAAAGTCTTGAAAAGTACAACAATAGATCAAGGGTGTTTCATAGGGCAAGTTAACAAAGCCAAATGGATCTTAATAGCTTAGGTGGGTGTGGAATGAACATTAAGTTGTGAATTTAGTAGGTTTAAAGGGAAATTAAGAATCCTTTAACATATAATATAACAAGAAGATTCTTTAAGAGCACTGTGCTTAAGAAAGAATGAAAGGACATGGTGCACCATAAACTTCTTTGACCTAGCTTTATCAAGTAAACTTTGAGACAACAATCCAACAAACCCTAGAGAGCAGGGAACTCCTAAATTCTCTAGTTATTTACCTTCAGACAAAGAAAACATTTAAGATAACAAATAAGTGATGATTAAAGAGCAGGGAACTCCTAAGTTCTTCAATCAGACTTTAAAGACCTTTAAAATGACTTTTCAAGATAGACCAAAGGACATGGAATACCATAAACGTATTTGGCTTGAATCCATTAAATAATTTTCAAGACAACAAGCTCAGTGGAACCAAAGATCAATTAAGAATTCTCCAATCAGACATAGTAGAGGAAAACATCTAAACAACAGAAAGTAGATAGAATTAAGGTACCTCTCAACAACATATCTTAATCTAAATTTTCTACTCTGTCATAAGGGAAAAGAGGAACAATATGGAAACATAAGGAAACAAATACATCATAACAACATCACCATTTAAACAATTTCATGAATCCTGTGAATATGCTTGCTCCATTGATGTTTAGTCCAAAGTAGTCACAAACCTCCAAAGCCAATTTCTTCACAACTCCAAGTCTATGTAATATTCATCTCAATAATCAACCAACAAAATTATGAAGCTTCCATGCAGTATTTATCTTCCAAGTAAGGAGGTAAAACTTAGCTAGGGTTTTAGAAGTCATTTATTACACATTAATGCATTTGACCTTTGAGACCATGCAAGGCCCAAGGAAAAATATCCAAAGCTCGTTATTTGCAAAAAAAACTCCTAAAATAACTATTTGACCTAATTTTGGCAAAATATTGACTTTAAGGCTCCAAAATATCTTTTTCAATAACTCCTGGTAAGGGCGTAGCTCCAAGGTACAGGGTGTAGCGCTAAGACTAGAAAAATCACCTGTTTTGTAGCTGAGGTTTGGAGGCCTTCTCGGTGTTAAAATGAGCTCCATGATAGCTCATTGGAAAGCATGTCCTGTCTAGTTTCCAGATATGCATTTAGTTTGCAATATGGTGACCATTTTCCTAGTCAAAAATCACTTCTCCTAAGACTACTAAACACGCAGCGCCAGTGCGAAAAAGAGGGGAGAAAGGTGATTGTTAGGTAGTGTTTGGCCCTTTTGAGGGACCAGTTTTGCTCCAAATAATCTGAAATGTTTTGAGGATGATGTACTTAGCATGAGGAGCATGAAAATAAAAACCATTTTTCATTTGAGTGCTCTAAAAAAGAGTGTAGCGCCAGTGGCACTGCACGTTTGGCCCAATATCTGCTAGCCAAACTGTCAAAATTTCAAAATTTACACCAAAGTGCCAAAAATGGATTTTAGGTCACTGATAATGTTTGGGATGCTTGGAGGGACACATCAGCAATGATATTGAGCTTTTAATTCTCATTTTCTTCATTTAGAGCTTGAATCTTTGCAAGGGTTCATTTGAGATTGGCCCTTGCAATCATGTTTCTCATGGCATAATGTCTTTCCATCTTTAGCTACATGTCGATGTCTCTCTTGGCTTTCTCTAATTGACCCTCTAGCTGAAAACTAGCTCTCTCTAGCGAAGATTCTCTATCATAGCTGATTTCCATGGCAAGAAGCTCACTTGGAGTGAGATTCTCGGCTAATTCTACTTCTTTCTATCTTTCCTAGGTTAAAGCCTTCTTAAACCCAATTGTCCTTGGCATCTTCCTAGGAAGTTGTTATTCCTCATATTCACTGTCATAAAAAGTGCCCAAGGTCTCATCTAGCATAGCCTTGGCCTTTTCGACCTATTTTCGAGCTCTAATTTCCCTGACCTCACCGATGGCTTGCTTTGTCCCTAACTGCTGGTTTTCTAACTCAAGATAGTTAATCACATTCTTTTCCCTACCAAGATTAGCTTGGTGCTCACTAATATTGGCATCCTTACTCTTGATCAACATATTGGTGATCCTCTCTTCATCTTCATCCTCAAGGTCAATAAGTTGAAACTCTTGTTGAGTTTCATGTTCTTCCTCCTCTTCAACAATGACCTACTCTGAAACACTTTCCTTACCCTTATCAAGTTATTTTTCTAGTGAAGAAGGAATTGCCCCTTGTACCTCAAGTCCAGAAAACACATTCCTGTAGCCACTCTGGTAGGTCAAAGGAAAAGGCTCAATTTCAATCATCTCAGAGTCATATGTCTCAATGTTCCCTTCATTGCTTGATGCTCCAGTGTCATGAGATGAGGGTGAAGGATTGTGGAAAGGAGATGAGGAAGGATCATCATGAAGTGACTAGATGTGAGTGGATGGTGATGTATGAACAATGAAAGGTGATGGAGAAGTAGGAATTGGAGGATGAGATGAGGAAGGGACATCTTACTGATGATGGCTAGGTGGATTAGTGAAAACCTCATGGGCAATGAAGGTATCCCATGGAATGTTCTTCTGTTGGAGCTGGTGCATAACCACCATCTTGATAAGTGAATTATGGAAAATTCTATGAATTTGTCGAGGGTATTCTCTCTTTTGCACAATGTAGGCCATTTTTTCAATGCTATGGAAGAGGTAATATGGTATATGAAACATCCTTACTCTAGTGAAATTCATAAGAAGCTGGATGTGGTATGAGTAGAGGTGGGAGAACCTTCCCTCACATGTGAAATACTTCATTATTATCCTCATCATAGGTACATATCTATCAAGAAGATGAGAAAATGGGAAGATGGAATTGTGGTGATCTTTATACCTAGGTTTAACGTATGGTTAAAAGTAACTCATGTCTAGGTTTCCTTGCTTGAACCACTTTTCTACTACACTTGGTATCCTCATAGCAGAAGTAATGGAATCAGTGGACATCTCAAACATGACCCCGACAAGATTAACTTGTTTCTCATGCAAACTGATAATGAATAGTCTTGTTAGCTCTAGGTGGTTTTGGACTTGTTGCACCTTCTCACAGAATTCAAAGCATCCAACATGTTTGAAGTAGGAAACAGTAAGAGGAGATGCCATGAGTTCCCTTGTATTGAGGGGTTCAAATCTATTTATCTTCCCTCCCTTATGATCATGCCTCCTTGGCATCTGTGCCTCACCACCACTATCTTCACCCTCATGCATTTTAACCTCTATTTTGAGAACCCTAGAACTGATGTGAAATGAGATGAAGGGAGGGTAATGAAATGACAGCTTTGAAAATGAAGGGAATGGATGTTGTGGCAATAAAGATGAATGGAAGCCCTCAAGAAATGTAGTGACCCCTGCTCATGACTGATTTTCTTCAAGGAGGATGAAGTAGGGATGAAATAGTGATTTCAAGCTTAAAACTTAGGATTTGATTAGGGTTTCATTCCATTCAATTAAGAATCATCAAATAGCTTTAAAAATATGGCTCATGCTATGTACTTACCATTTTAATATTGTTTCGATATCTATGGAAAGATTTTGAAGGAAATTTGGAGTAATTTGAGTGGTTAAAAGAGTGAGAAACCCTCTCTGTCCAAGAGCACAACACCAAAGCTGAGGGTGCAGCGCCGGTGAAATCTTACACAAGGTCCTATCGGGCAAGAGCATAGTGCTCTGGCAAGGGTGCAATGCCAACTCCTAAGTGTGCAACGCCTTCATAATTTGCATGGAGGAAAAATGCCAAGGGCACAATGCCAATTCCTAAGCACATAGCGCCAAACAAATTTTCCCAAATTCGCTAAGAAAACTCACAAATTATTCTCTCCTTGAAACTTCTAATTCTTTGCAAGGCAAAAATGATCCATATGGAATGTAAAATGGGCTTTTATAGACTTTGGAATTTATTTTAACTTTGAAAACCTACTTTCTAATGTCAAAAGTCCTTTTTCTTTTCTCACTAACCCTTTTACACTTTTTTGCATGCAGGTTTGCTGAAGTCATGAAGTTGGCTTTTCTTTTGCTCCTTGAGGCATGTCAAGGTCACTTTGATAACTTTTGGGTTTAATCACATAGTATCATCTTCAAAAACTTCTATAGTTTCCACCATAACACTCATCTTATCTTTTCCACCTTCTCTGGCCACTTTCTTCAAAACCCTAATTGTATGTAGTTCTTCACATCAATCATCAGTGGTGTCTTCTAAGTTATCTATAGCCCTTTTGATTTTATTCATTTATGTTTAGTTCACCTCAATTTTTTCCATATTTCATCAATCAAATCTGATAGGCTTTCTTCATGTTTGGCCTTGTGTGCTTCCTCCATGTCATTTTCCTGCAAGTGATTACTACTTTGGCACTCAAATGGACCATCAAGTTCATAACCCTATTCATATACAAATCCAAGTGTTTCCTCTTTCCATTTCTATAAGTTTTTTTCATTCAGGAGTAGACATTCTACCTCATCAATACCTTCTGCTGATAAATATTTCAACACTCCTGCAAAAGTGCCAAACTTTTTTCTATTTTTCTCACTCGCAGACTCTAAACTAAGGATATAATCCTCTTTCGAAACCTTTGGGTCCTTCTTGAATAACCATGTCTTGAAATTCTATTACATCTAAGCCAAATTCTAGCAAGTAAAAGAATTTCCTAAAACATCCAAAGATGAACTTAAACAAATTTAAAACCTAATGACCTAGTTGGAGTGTCCTTTGACCTAATTTTGACTGGAATTTGACTTGGAGATTTTTAAGTGAAAACAGAGCATTTTTATAGGTTATTATGCCCAAAGGGACATGGGGATGAGTCAACACTAGGAAACCCTAGAGGGAGGGTGGAGTTTATTGACAGGGGAAAAATAGGGCAATGAGGTTATAGGTAGGGAAGGAGAATGAAAATGAAAGGTATAAAGCCTTAATGAGTCTTTTCGGAGCAACAAGGTGAATTTGAGATGGAAAACTTGATAAATAGAAAAAAAATAGGTTTATAAGGATAATGAAGGTAGCGATATTTCTAAAACTCAAGATATTCAATGAATACTTTTTTCAAAAATCTAGAACCATCTTATAGTCATATAAAGATAGTGAAAAATACTGATGAATAACAGGAGGGAACAAGAATCCTTGTTGCTTTGGTTACTTTTGGGAGAGTATGGGCTGATTTATTCCCATACATTTCATGACATTAATGGAGGATGGCAACAGGAGGCCTTATAGCATTGGTTTCTGTTGGGGGATTATGGTCATTGTACTTGGTATAATGATGATGTGATGGGGCATCAAGATGCCTTATTAAGGTGGCTTCTATTGAGAGAGTATGGCTCTCATATTCTCATTGATGTTGATTTGGAATGGCAACAAGAAGCATTGTTGTGGTGGCTTCTTTCGAGAGAGTATGGCTCTCTTACTTGTTTTCATGATGATCTAGCATGGCAACATAAGGCTTTGCTGCATTGGTTGTTATTAGGAGAATATGGTTTGACATTGTTTATGTTTTCCCATATGTCTCTACTTATTGTCTTTCACTATGATGATGTGATGTTTTATTCTTGCATGGTTAAGAGGGCTAATGATGAGGGCATTGATAGATGTAATATACTCTATGTATCATGGGTTAGAGAGATATTTCATGAGTTGGGACTTTCCACTTTGGGAATGAACCACTTAATTTTGTGTATCTCATGTGTAGAGGAGATATTTGGTCATCATATGGTTTCCACTTGGAGATTCATTGATGCGGAAGGGTATCTAACTATTCAATTCGAAGCCATTCTAGACATTCTAGAGAGGTAGTTTTGGAGCTGGACATTCATGACACATTGTGACAGATGGGGAGGCCTTCCACATGAGGATTCCATTTGGAGGGAGGATGTTTGTTCTAGCATCCACTTTTGCAGTTGCTTGTAGACAAGCAACATTTTGCTGGAGAGGACTGTAATATTCCCAAATTTTCACATGATATTTGGAATATTAGAGTTCTTAATAAAATTAATTAATTAAGTAAATAAAATGGTGGAGGGACCCATAATCCTCAAATATGAATAAAATCCACTTTTTATGTTTGTATGTGGATGTTTCAGATCTAGATCTACATGATGGAGTACTAGAGAAACTACATAATGTGAAAGGAATGGAGATCATGTCTCATTAATGAGATAAATCATGGAGGTTGATATAGTCAACTAAGATCTTGGAAGTAATAAAATATAATATCATAGAGAATTTATGATGAGATGATGGAGGAAGTGGTGCATTAATGCATACATGATGGAGAGGGTGATCCTTGCATTCACACATGATGGAGATCATGGAGAGACAACGCAATCAACATGGAGACCTATGTCCACATGTATAACAGAGTTATGAGGAGGGACAAGGCATGAGAAGTCTCACAATATATATAAATAAGATGAACGCACAATAGAAGGCATTTTCGAGATTATTATTGATGTATGATCTATTTAGATATGGAATTGTCATGTGACATTTCATGCTTTCTTTGGCTGTTTAGCTAATATTGCAAGTGTTTTTTAGCACTGGGTGTTCCTGGTTGGGAATCCCACCTCTTTCATTGAGTAGCTCTTGAAAGAGTATTGTGCTTCATTCATCATTAGGAATTGGTGCCATATTGTTCCTACTTTTAGAAAAACATCCATATTTGGAAAATGCACATTTATGAAGATCAGTTTGAGATGAGGTGGTTGTCCTTCAATATTTCAGTTGAGGAACCGGGGAAGGATTCATCCTTTCACCTTGAGCTTCAAGATAAGCCTTCCAATGCTTCAAATCTATATCAGGCATTAAGCCATCTATTACTCATCTCCCAGCATCAACAATCCCTTCAGAAATTGCATAGTCCATTCTTGTAGATCCAAGGGAGAAGGGGAGTTGCTAGCATTTCAGCTAGTAATCCAGTGGAGGACCATTCCTTCACATTGTATACATTATTTCCATAATTTATGAGCTACATTTCACATCTTAGCAGTAGACTAGAGAGCCTCCTTCCTTTATAGTGCAATTTTCATGAGCAGTTGTGTAGCAGTTGCTGCAACCTTCTTTGAAGGATTGAGGAGCTAGATCTTGAGCTTCTAGCTTGAGGATCTAGTGAAGGGATTGGCCCTTCAATATTAGATCTAATCTTGTGACATATTTCAACCATATATTTTTTAGATCTAGCTTCAGATCTACATAACCCAACAGTCAAAGGATCAAACTCTAGGAGGGTGATTTTCCAAAATTTTAGATCTGGAAAATCCTTTCTGGGTTATCTTGGGTATCCATCATAGAGCCTAGATATAGAATCTTAGCATCATCATAGCTCCAGATTTTCATAGATATTAATTTTCCTTTTCATCTTAGATTCATATATTCATTAGCTTCTGAAGGGACAATGCAGTATTTGCTTCCAGCAACTCTCCAGTTATACAGTGCCTATTGTGGCATGTTTTCAGGGTCATTCTAGGACATCTCTTTAGTTATATTACCTCATATTTTGTACATTGTTGTAACTGAATATTCTCCACGTAATAAAATGGATAAGCTATTCTATCTATATTTGTGTTTATCATAAACTTTCATGTACATTTTCCTTTTTACAAATATTGTGTTTGTGTATCAATGCATTATTCCATTTTGGGACATTACACCTTGTTTTTCCTAAAGTGAAGGGTTGTTGTATTTTCATAAGGTCTGAAGGTCAAAAAATGAGTTTACTAACTAAAATCCCACTTTCCACTCAACTGTCAGCTCAAAAATCTTGAAACCTATGCCTCAGTCCTGAATTGGGACATTGCTAACCCTATTTAAGACACATGGAAAGGGAAAGAACAATAAATAAAGGAAATTTCCTAGTTCTTGCATCATTGGAACTCATGGATGAATTGGCAAGGATGAGCCTCTCTCCATCTATAAATTGGAGTCTCGGCCATTGTAACAAAGGTCGAATGGTAGTCAAAATTTTGAAGATCTCAAGCATCGTTATGCTACTAAGAAGTTGAGAGAGAGAGAGAGAGTGGAGATGAAGGACTAGAGGAGGCTTGATCTAGACACAATAGTTGTAGTCATCCTTCTTCTATAACATAATATAGTTTTTTTTTTATTTTTTCTACTTGATGGTGTTGAGATTGTATTTTTTTTTGCATGTTGGTTCAATGGCGCAATTGATAAGTAGCTTAGATGCATGCTAGTTTATATTCTTATATTTTTTAATTCTTTTGGTTGTCAAAGTTCATATGTTGTGAAGATTACACGTTGTCTTCTTTATGTGCAAGTTTTGATCTAGGACTTGGCAGAGAGGTCTTCCACTTTTCCACACTCAAATCTACAGTAGAGCTACACAAAGGACTGAGGCAACCCTTCTCTTTTCATATTTTCAATCATGGGTTAATATGAATATATGCATGTTTCTTTGTGACAATTGCATTTAATCTCAATAGTCTCCCTTGGGTCCTGGGAAGACACGAGAGGGTATTTAATCCACAACTACCTATGTAATAAAACCTATAGAAGAAATGGTGACTCCACTAGGGACTAATACTTAGTTCCTGATTGTGATATTTTAGTTCCCAAAACTTGATTTCTCTCCATTCCTTCCTGTTCATCTTTGTTCCCATTTTGACCACTCAATATTATTCCCAACCTCTTCTACTTTTCACAAGTTTTTATCAGACATTGACTGATTTGTTTAGAAACCTCTATCTATGTAATGCACCTTGACTGTTCAACACATGACGTTATAGCCCCCCCTAGTCTCTTGGATAAAGCATTAGTCCTACTACTAAAGCTCTGATTTTCCTTATGAGAAGCATTATTCAGAAAATATCTTGACATCGACCCAGTCCTTTGGATTCTTGGGTTGATAGGTTGCCTGTAGTCTATCCTGGGATATGCAACTGTGCACTGTGTTTGGTTAGATTTTTGTATTTCATTTTTATTTTTATTAAAATAAATTAATTTCATTTTTTTCAGGAAAAAGAAAAACAAAATCTGTTTAGCTTTATGTTTTAGCTAGTTTGATCCTGTATATATTGGGTTAGTTTCTAGAGAGCATTGTATATCTACATTTTCTCTATGTGTTTGAATTACATTTCTGATGTGTGTTACTAAAATGATGGAGAGATAACCTCTCCTCGTAAGAAACTCTTTCATAAAATGAAAAATTTAAAGCATTTTTATTACATGGATTGTGTCATAGTCACATTAAACTCCATAGGTCAACACCTCCTTCGAAGGCACTAATACAAGTTCACATAACATACAATCTTGGTAGAATTAATCAACAACTCTTTTTTGAGCTTACACATAGATTAGTTTAGGCTATAATATTGGGTTTGGAAATGGTGAGTAAACTGCCCAAGATCACGAATGTTATGAAACCAGCTCCAAAAATAGAAGAAAAGAAAGATCAATGCCTTAGAATTCAACCACTTCGAGGGGGCAACCTCATTTACTTTACATAAATGAACAATTCTTGTATGATACAAATGACAAAACCTCCTTCTATATATAGGAGTCCATGTGGTCACAATATAATCCTAACAGACCTAATAATAATAATGTAATGACATGATAATAACAATATTTGGGTTACAGGGGTACACCAATAACAATAAGGGGGTTACACTAACAACAATAAGGGACTATACTAGTAATATAGGGACCTAACTTGCCTCTCTCCCTCAAAAAAATTTTGTCCTCAATGCTTGAGTAGCTCTTGATTTTTCTGTATAAAATTATCATCCTCCCATGTAGAATCTTCAGTGGGTAAGTTCTTCCACTTGATGAGATACTATGAAATTGATCGATTTCGTAGCTATCGATTTCTTGTTTCCATGACTACTTGGGGTTCCAATATGATTTTTCCTTCCTCATCAAGTTTTGGCAATATTGTTTGAACTAGAATTTTGTCACCCTTCTTTAAGCATGAAACATGGAAAACTGGATGCACTTGTGAAGAAGAAGGAAGCTCCAATTTTTGTGCCATGGTGCTAATCTTTTGCAACACCTTGTAAAGAACATAGTACTTTGGTGATAATTTATTATCCTTCTTAGCTTATTTGAGGGACATTTGTTTGTATGGTTGTAGCTGTAAAAAAACCTAGTCTCCCACATCAAAAATTCTCTCATTGCAATGTTGATATGCCTGTTGTTTCATTCGATTTTGTGCCAAATTTAGGTTATCCTTTAAGAGTTTAAGAACTTCTTGTCGATGCTCGATGTGATCTTCCACTGCTTGAACCTTAGAATTTTCTATTAAACATAGCGTGATGGATGGTGGATGATATCCATAAAGTGCCATAAATGGGTTCATTTTTGCTGTAGTATGGAAGGAAGTGTTATGCCACCATTCAGCGAGAGTTAACTACTTGCCCATTGTGTTTTCTTATCAGATACAAAACAATGAAGATATCCTTCCAAACATTTATTCACTATCATAGTTTGACCATCAGATTGAGGATGATAATATGAGTTATGAGCTAGCTGAGTATCCAAACAAAAAAATAATTATGTCCAAATATTTCCAATAAAAATGGGATCTCTGTCACTTACAATAATCTTTGGGTTTCCATGTAGGTTTTGAATTGATTCCATAAATGCAGTAACAAGTATACCTGCTTTAAATGGATGAGATAATGCACAAAAGTGTGCATAATTGGTAAGTCAATCAACTACCACAACGATGACACTCTTTCCTTCGGACTTAGGTAAACCTATGATAAAATCCATTCGAATATCCTCCCAACATTGACTTGGAATGGATAAAGGTTGTAGAACAATCGGGGTCTTAATTATCTAAACTTTATTTTGCTGGCAAACCAAACATTCCGCCACAAAATTTTGAATATCAGATTTAAGGCTATCCCAAAAAAAATCTTTTTTCACCTTGTGGTAAGTTTTTAAAAATCGTAAGTGTCCTCCTAAAGGAGAAGTGTGAAATTCCAAAAGAATTTTTTGTTTTAGTTTGGAATTCTTACAAATATATAAGTGATCTTTGTACCGTAAGGAATCATTTTTCCAACTAAATGTATCATATGTACTAGGATCTTGCTACAAATTTTGAATAATTTTCCTCACTTCTTCGTCCTTCTTCCATTCATCCCTTCCTTTGTTTATCCAATCTGGTTGGACAATAGAAATGGCACAAAGCAATGCTTCCACCTCTTGATCCTTTCTTGAGAGTTCATATGCAACAACATTTAGCTTCCCTTTTTTGTAGACAATTTCAAAGTCATAACCCAACATATTTGTGACCAATTTTTTCTTCTCTTCTGAGATAGTATTTTCTCCAAAAAGTGTTTAAGACGGTCATGATCAGTTTTTACCTTGAAGTGTCTTCCCATTAGGTAAGGTCGCCATTTATTTAGTGTATGTAGTATTGCCAAAATTTCCTTCTCATAATAGCTTTCTGTAAATACTTTCCTTTGATTGGACAACTTTCAAAAGCAATGGGTCTTATTTATTGCATTAAAACAACGTCAATTCCATTTCCTGAGGCATCACATTCCACAATAAAGGTTGATGCAGGAGCATCAAGACCTTTTTCTCCATTTGTAAATATGGGGTGTGATAATATAAATTTGTAAATATGGGGTGTGATGGTTTTTAATATTTTATTAATTAATTTGAATTAAATAGGAGAAGGTGAGGATTTATGTAAATATCTTTTTATTAATAAAAGGATATGAGGAAATTTAATAAATTGAAGGATTTTAGGGATAAAAACCTATCCTTTAGGGATGTTGAGAAATTTAGGGGTTTGTTGAAGATTTTAAGGGATTGAGCATTTAATTAAGTGATTTTTAAAATTGTATAAATAGGAAAGGGTTTTGTGAGAAAAAGACATTGAGATTGTGAAAGGGTGTGAGAGTAGGCTTGTACAGCAAGGCTGTAAGCCTTCAGCAAAATTGTAAGGGCCACAGAATTGAAATATCTGGCCAGCAAAAGTTGTAAGTTATTGTTTTGTTTCAGTATATTGAGTTGATTGATTTTGAAAATTGTATGCGATCCAATTTAAATGTATATATATGGATTGAATTATCGATGGTGGAAGAATCGATTGAAAGAATTGAATTTTGTAACGAACTGATAGTTCGATTTGTAAATTCGATGTTGATATTTTTATGAAACCCGCAATTCAAAATTGTTGAATGTAGAAAGCACAGAGTCGGTGTTGAATCTTTGCTGGAATATTTGTTTCCTAGTTGAAGTTCACGCTTTTATATTCGTCATATTTACTTAGATATGATGAGAATTTTGATAAATCTGACATATCAGTCATAAAATACCGGTTATGCAGAGATTAGACAGTAAGAGAAGTAACTTACTATAGATATTCTGGTATTAATCACTGCATACACCAATGAAGAAATTGTATTTCAAACTCGATTCTAGCATCACAATGAAACGCAGGAATAAATTTAAAGGCAGAAGGTTTCACTGAACAAATCAGCTTTAGAAATCGACTTTGCAGGGTTCAAGGGCGATTTAATGGGACGCTATGTAACAATTGCCAGGAATTCAAGTGACAAGTCGAAAGTCTCAATTTGTGAACGAAATAGTAATTACCATCACTGTGCATCAGTATTGAAGAACCGATGAGCGTGAATCCAACCGGGAGTATGTGCGTTGCGCACTTATAATCAGACAGTTACAATTACAGTCGAATTGGAAGAGTACGCTTTCTGCAAAGAGGGCGAACAGATCTTTGCCGCAAAGAGGAAGCGCTGGAAGAATTATGTTGAGAAAAGTGTAAATTGAATTTAGCTATTTGAAATTGTATATGGAACACTGGAACACTGTTGAATTGCGAATTTTTTTCCACTGATATAATGTTATCGAATGTTAATGCTCAGATATTGCTGAACCGTACTAGAGAATTTGAAGTGCATTGCCAGACAGTAATTACTAAGAGTTAAATTGAATCGATGTGTAGAGTCGATGTGAATTCAAGTTGAAAGGAAGAGCAGAAAATCCTGAAGGCGTTTGAAAAGCGTAGAGGTGTAATGAAAGACAGTGTTTATGTTGAAACAAATGGTGAATCGAACTGAAGAAGAATGTATCATTGGAAGCAGTTGTCAAAGGTAATGTAGAATCTGGCCTCACCGTTTTTCATTTGAAGGATATAGCGCAAGAAATTTCATTTGAAAAAGGCGCCATCTCTGTAATAAGCAGATTATACACAGTGTTAAGAAGAGATAACCCACAGGTATGATAGTTGTTATTTACATTCTGGGAGTGGTGGTATAACAGAAATAAGAAATTCGAATTGTGTTATGTTGAAATGGTATTGCCAAGATTCGATTTTTAAGATATGCATAAAAGGGCGCAGTTCAAGTCTTCAAATTAAAATATGGCACATATGAATGATGTCTATTAAATTGATGAGTATATTGCAGAAGATTTGGCATATGGAAAGTAAGTAAATTAAATGAGCGTAGATCGATTTGCCATATGAGTGACCATATTGTGTTATTTGGCATTTGAATTCTGGGTTTGTAGAATAGTAAGGGCGCATTCTTGAATCAAGCCATATGTGAAGGAGAAGTATTAAGATTTCTTATGGAAGCATTTAATGTTTGATGTGATTTGAATGATGATAAGTTTTCTTTGTAAAATGAAAATAGTTTCCACATGATAATGGCAAAGTGTGAGTTTGCCAGATATTAAGGATTTGATTTGGGGAAAAAGTTGTGATGTAAGTTGATATGCAACAGATGTTTAAGATCCTGGTATTTGCATGCCTAGCCCTGCGTCATTTTGGTATCAGAGCCGGAATTCTCTGTTGAAATGTTTATTTTCTGAATGATGACAAGAAGGTTTTGTTGAATTGAAATGTATTCTTGAATGTGTGATGAATGATGAAGATCTGATATGCAGAATATACAATTGCAAGTGAACAGAATGCAGGTAAAGGAGATCAGATTCTAATCTGACAACCAGAGTACAACTGAAGTTTGTCGGATAAAGCCAAAAGATTGGAAGAGAGGATCAGATTCTAAAATCTGATTGACAGTGAATTTTTGCAGAGGAAGCATAAGGATTTGCTGGAAAAGATTTGCAGGAATGATGAGATTGAAGTACAGGAGAGTGGAAGGACAAGATCAGACGAGATCTTGGAGGTAAGATTATATGTTTTTGAAGAATAGAGTATTTTAGCCTTTGCATTGAAATATTATTGCAACTCCCAAAAGGAAATTGCTAACAGATAAAGGAAGCTGGTGAAAGTTTCTAGGTGAAAACATAGAGGTGGCAGAACCTTGAGGAAATCCAATAGAGATTGGATAAGGAAGACAGTTGTAAACAGGTAGATGAGTTGAAGCCCAGGAAGAGCAAAGAGAAGTGCTCAAAGGAGGTTTCAGAGATAGAGAACCAATTGCTTGCCAAAAGACTGAGTGAGGAGAGCTTGGTGAGGTAAGTGGCGGCAGGACAGGACTTGCTGTTGAAGAGGCTTTAGTTCAACTCATAGTAAAGTGAGTCAGGGACTCATAGAGATGGAAAGGATGATGACTAGTGACAGTCGTAACAAAGGTTCTGAAATAAACCACAGCAGAGGACAAAAGAAGAAGGATGCCAAGGCAATTGGCATACAGAGACAGTTAAGCAAAGAGGAATATGAAAGGGAGAAAGCTGAAATAGCAGTTCAGCTTGAAGTGTTAATGGAGATGTTGCAGAGAAATGAGGAAAACCGGAAGCATGGTTATGTCATGAGAAAGAAGTTGAAATGGCAGAGACTACAAGAGAAGTGGAATCATCAGGTAAATATGCAGTTGATAAAGGAACTAAGGGAACTTGAACAGGTTATTGATGCCAGACAGAGGATAGAGAAGCTTGAAACAGTTGAGCTACAGCAAAAGGAAGATGCTGAAGAAGATGTTGAAGTTTCGATATGTTACCCAGAGAGTGGACCATTACTTTTTGAAAGTGATGAAGAACTGGAGGAGTTGAATCATATGAATGATTCGAAGCAGCCGGAAGATTTGATGACTGAAACATCAAACAAGACCGTAAGGTCTTGTGATTTTAAAACTGATGATTTGTGTGTGATTGCAGGTTTGGAAGAAGATAGACAGTCTTTTAAAGCTGACAAAGATGTGAAAGAGTACCTTCCAGAAGATGAAAATTTTGAAGCAGAGGCTGGAAAAGAATCAGTTCACTACAGTGGAAAAATGCTGGAAGACATCATTGAAATAGCTGATGAGAAGTGGAGACTAGCTGACAGTCTCAAGAGTTCTTTGAGTTTGGATCAGCATACTGATATGCTGACAGAAGAAGAGAAATCAACACAACATACTGAAGTGTTGCTAAAGGGAAAAGAGGTACAGAGGCCTTATTTTTTATTATTATAATGATTGTCTTATGATTGAAGATGTTGTTGCAGACGCTAGAACATATTTGGCACAGGTGGATAGTCAAATGAAAGAAGAAGAGGAAGAACATCTACTGAAGGATGTCCAGGATAGATTGCTGATGAAGGATGACAAAGCAGTTGTCATAAATGATAATCAAGAAGAAATTGCAGATAAAATTGCAGGTGACAAGCAAAGGAATGTTGCAGAGGGAAAGGAAGATTGGGAGGCCGCAACATTCATAGTGACAGCTAGAGCAACATGTGAGGCAACATTTATAGTAGCAGCAGCAGAAAAGGAGCAATCAAGAGATGGAAATAATCAGCAGACAGAGGACATACTGGACAGAGAAATTGAGTTGATAAGGAGGTTAATGGTAAAAACATCCCAGAGAAAGACAGCCGAAAGAAAGAAAAGGAACGACAACAAGAGAATGACAGTGAAGGATTGCAAGAGCAGAGCAGGTGGAGCACTACAACACAAAATATGGAAACCTGGAAGACAACAACAGATGACAACAGCAGTGAAGCAATCAACAAGCACGGAAAGATTACAAAATAAAATTTGGGATCCAGGAGGAGATATCCAGACTTATGACCAGGTGGTCATGAATTTTATTACATGGGGAGTCTGAAGCAGGAGCATCAAGACCTTTTTTCTCCATTTGTAAATATGGGGTGTGATAATATTAATTTGTAAATATGGGGTGTGATGATTTTTAATATTTTATTAATTAATTTGAATTAAATAGGAGAAAGTGAGGATTTATGTAAATATATTTTTATTAATAAAAGGATATGAGGAAATTTAATAAATTGAAGGATTTTAGGGATAAAAACCTATCCTTTAGGGATGTTGAGAAATTTAGGGGTTTGTTGAAGATTTTAAGGGATTGAGCATTTAATTAAGTGATTTTTAAAATTGTATAAATAGGAAAGGGGTTTTGTGAGAAAAAGACATTGAGATTGTGAAAGGGTGTGAGAGTAGGCTTGTACAGCAAGGCTGTAAGCCTTCAGCAAAATTGTAAGGGCCACAGAATTGAAATATCTGGCCAGAAAAAGTTGTAAGTTATTGTTTTGTTTCAGTATATTGGTTGATTGATTTTGAAAATTGTATGCGATCCAATTTAAATGTATATATATGGATTGAATTATCGATGGTGGAAGAATAGATTGAAAGAATTGAATTTTGTAATGAACTGATAGTTCGATTTGTAAATTCGATGTTGATATTGTTATGAAACCCGCAATTCAAAATTGTTGAATGTAGAAAGCGCAGAGTCGGTGTTGAATCTTTGCTGGAATATTTGTTTCCTAGTTGAAGTTCACGCTTTTATATTCATCATATTTACTTAGATATGATGAGAATTTTGATAAATCTGACATATCAGTCATAAAAGACCGGTTATGCAGAGATTAGACAGTAAGAGAAGTAACTTACTATAGATATTCTGGTATTAATCACTGCATACACCAATGAAGAAATTGTATTTCAAACTCGATTCTAGCATCACAATGAAACGCAGGAATAAATTTAAAGGCAGAAGGTTTCACTGAACAAATCAGCTTTAGAAATCGACTTTGCAGGGTTCAAGGGCGATTTAATGGGACGCTATGTAACGATTGCCAGGAATTCAAGTGACAAGTCGAAAGTCTCAATTTGTGAACGAAATAGTAATAACCATCACTGTGCATCAGTATTGAAGAACCGATGAGCGTGAATCCAACCGGGAGTATTTTCATTGCGCACTTATAATCAGACAGTTACAATTGCAGTCGAATTGGAAGAGTACGCTTTCTGCAAAGAGGGCGAACAGATCTTTGCCGCAAAGAGGAAGCGCTGGAAGAATTATGTTGAGAAAAGTGTAAATTGAATTTAGCTATTTGAAATTGTATATGGAACACTGGAACACTGTTGAATTGCGAATTTGTTTCCACTGATATAATGTTATCAAATGTTAATGCCCAGATATTGCTGAACCGTACTAGAGAATTTGAAGTGCATTGCCAGACAGTAATTACTAAGAGTTAAATTGAATCGATGTGTAGAGTCGATGTGAATTCAAGTTGAAAGGAACGACGGCAAATCCTGGCGTTTGAAAAGCTGAGAGGTGTAGTAATGAAGAAACAGTGTTTATGTTGAAACAAATGGTGAATCAAGGCGAAGAAGAATGTATCATTGGAAGCAGTTGTCAAAGGTAATGTAGAGAATACGGCCTCCATAGTTTGCATTTGAAGGATATAGCGCAAGCAATTTCATTTGAAAAAAGGCGCCATCTCTGTGTCAATGATTATACACGAGTGTTAAAGAGATAACACGAGGTATGATGTGTGTTATTTACATTACGGGAGTGATTTAATATAGAAATAGAAATTAGAAGATTGTGTTATGTTGAAGTATAGTATTGCGAGATTCGATTTTTAAGATATGCATAAAAGGGCGCAGTTCAAGTCTTCAAATTAAAATATGGCACATATGAATGATGTCTATTAAATTGATGAGTATATTGCAGAAGATTTGGCATATGGAAAGTAAGTAAATTAAATGAGCGTAGATCGATTTGCCATATGAGTGACCATATTGTGTTATTTGGCATTTGAATTCTGGGTTTGTAGAACAGTAAGGGCGCATTCTTGAATCAAGCCATATGTGAAGGAGAAGTATTAAGATTGCTTATGGAAGCATTTAATGTTTGATGTGATTTGAATGATGATAAGTTTTCTTTGTAAAATGAAAATAGTTTCCACATGATAATGGCAAAGTGTGAGTTTGCCAGATATTAAGGATTTGATTTGGGGAAAAAGCTGTGATGTAAGTTGATATGCAACAGATGTTTAAGATCCTGGTATTTGCAAGCCTAGCCCTACGTCAAAGGTTTTTGTGAAGTCTGGCATAGCTAAAACCGGTGCTAGGCACATTGCCTCTTTAAGATGTTCAAAGGCCTTGGTTGCTTGAGGAGTCCATGAAAATTCATATTTATTCAATAATGTTGTTAGAGGAGACGCTATTCCCCAGTAATTCTTAACAAACTTGCGATAATACCCTCTGAATTTGAGAAATCCTCACAACTTCTTTATGGTTGTGGGGACTTTCCATTCCTCAATGACTTTAACTTTGTTAGGGTCTACCTTAACACCTTGAGATACAATATGACCCAGATATTCCACCTCTTGTACTCCAAAGAAACATTTTGATGCTTTTTCATATAATTTTTTCTCATCCAATAGTTTGAGCACCCTGTCAACATGTTGAAAATGATCCTTCCAAGACCTGATGTAGATTAGTATATAATCAAAAAATACTAGAAAAAATGTTCTAAGTGTTTGAAATGGAATTCATCAACCCTTGAAATGTATAAGGTGCATTGGTAAGGCCAAAAGGCATGACCAAATATTCATAATGACCCTCATGAGTTTGAAATTTTGTTTTTAGAATATCTTTAGTCTTCATTCTAATTTGATGATATCCTGAACGAAGATCCAATTTGGTAAAATAAATTTCTCTATGTAGTTCATCCAATAATTCATCAATCACAGGAATGGGAAATTATCTTTAATAGTGAGCTTATTGAGCTCCCCTTTAATCCAGACACATGCGCCATGATCCATCCTTCTTGTCCACCAATACTACTAGAGAAAAGAAATAACTTTGAATAGGTTGAATTATACCAGCCTCTAAAATTTCTGCAATGATACATTTAATTTCTCTCTTTTGGACATAAGGATATCTGCAAGGCCCGATGTTTGGAGGAACACTTCCCGGAATCAAATGAATAGCATGATCATGATCACAAATCGATGGGAGTCATTTGGGAGTTTCAAAAACCTTGGAATGATTATTCAAGACTTTTTGGAGATATGGAGAAATAGATGATTTTGATGTTAGAACTTCTAGTGAGCATAATTTTCCAATTACGCCTCATTGTTCTTTCTTTTGAAGCTTTGTCATGTCGTTAGAGCTTATTATCTTTCCCGAATTCCCTACGATACCCCGTAATTCGACTTCCTTTCCTTTTGAAAAAAATTTCAAGAAAAGTTCTTGAAAATTAAAATCTATTGTCTCCAAATATTGTAACCATTGTACTCCTAGTACAACATCAACACCTCCCATTTGAATGGAAAGCATTGGATTATTTAGTACATATTCCCCCATGGTTAGCTTGATATTATGGAATTTTTCAGAGCAGTTTATAGTTCATCCATTTGCAACCATCACTTGACATTCTAGTGCTAGGTATAGGAAAAAATTCAATTCCTTGACTACCTTACAATGAATAAAATTATGGGTACTACCTGAATCAATTAACACTATTATATTTTTCTTCTTGATATGTCCTTCTATCTTCAGAGTTCGAGGAGTGGTAATTCCTTCCAATGCATTACACAATATGGTCGGACTCATTTCTTCTTCTTCTAATGTTGGTTCTTGGTGTATATCCTCTTATTTTGAAGTTTCTTGTTCATTTTATTCCTCCTCTTCACAATCTATGTAAAATAATTTCTTCTCAGCGCACTTATGCCCTTTAGTGTATTTTCTATCACAACTATAGCAAAGCCATTTTGCTCTTTTTTCTTCGAATTGTTGTGGTTTCAACCTTGTAGGTTGTGGAAGTCTAGGAGTACCAACACTTCCATCTTTATAGATGTGAGTGGTAGGCTTCCTTATCGCCATAATTTTATATTCAATTTTTCTTGCAAACCTAAGTGCCTTATCCAATGAATCAAGTTCCCAAACACAAAATTCATGTTGGATGTTATCCTTTGAAGTCCATATGAAGACATCAATCCTATGTTCCTCTAGAATATAAATAATCCTTATATTCAATTTTTGGAAGTCCTCAATGTGCTCCACCACTGAACCCTTTTGTTTGAGATTTATCAATTGGCTAGAGAAGGTGTTGCTCTTTGTATCCTCATAATGTGATATCATTTCCTCCGTAAAAATTTACCAAGTGACAATTTTTTTATGGGAGAAAAGCCATTGATACCATACAAATGTATTTTTTTCTAAATGTAAAGTTGCAATGCATACCTTTTGTGTGTTTTTCACATTATTTAGATCAAAATATTGCTCCATCTGTAGTATCCCTGTTATGGGATCCTTGCCATCAAACTTCGTGATATCCATCTTTGGAATATGGTGGTTCTTCCATCCAACATTAGAGTTTATGAAATCATGATTAACATTTATTTTGTTCTCATCATGATTTTCCTCTACTATATTCTCGCCATTAGGAAACAATTATTGTATCAACTTTGTCAAACCTACCATGTCTGCTTTTATATCATTCTTCATGTTTTCCATTTTTTCATCAATCTTTGCTTCCATGTCATCCATATTAGCTTCCATGCCATTCTTTAAACCATCCATCTTAGCTTGCATGTCTTTATTCAAACCATCCATCGTAGCTTCGACGCGTTTCTTCAAAACTTCCATTTCATTTTTTGTTGCTCTTTACGAGAGCAAAATTTGATGCACTTTCTCGTGTAATTTTGGTATGCCATGTTGAACGTCTTCGTCTTCATGAGTCACAGTAGAGCCTTCTGAAAGCTTAATGGGTGTTGAATTCTTTTTAGGGGGAATTTTAGAACTCAATACTCATAACTATTCTACAATATGCACTTGGAATCAACTTAGACTGATTCTTCAAACAAGGCTTATGAAATTCAAAAAAAAAATACACACCTTTTTCTTGCTTTTGAGGAGCTTGATATTGAAAATAAATTATCTCTATAATTTCATATATTCAATATCTAAAAATATGCCCTGTCGTATCCCTCTGAATCTTCTTTCAAATGCCACAAGTCTGACCTGATTTGGATTCTTCAAGGAAATGTTATGCCCAATCTCCCACAATGACCTAATTATGGATTGGCTCAGTAGAGCGAACTTATAAAGCATGCCATGTGTCAGTGTTTCCTCCTTCGGCTTTGAAATTGACACAAAGGAAAGTGGATTCTGTGTACTTGTGACCACCTTTTACATAATTCCAATCTCATGCTCAGAGAGAGATCTATGACGATTTTCGCACGGTCACCTCTTTGAGATGAAATTCGGGAGCCTGAAAAAACCTCAAATTCCACAGATCATATCTCCGAAAATATTTTGAAACAAGATCTGAAATTTTTATAGGACGTTCCTTAGGATTTTGGATTCACTCTGTAAACATTTAATCTTCTGAAAATTCATATAAAAAATTTTATAGCGAAAAATCCATGATGACCTGTTTAGGTTAAATTCAAGAGCCTGAAACAAACCCTAACATCCAAAGATCATATCTATGAAAATATTACGAAATAGGATTTGAAATTTCTACATGACATTCCTCAAGATTTCATATTTACTCTGTAAACATTGCAGGTTCTGAACCTTCGTAGAAAAAAATGTATATCGAAAATTCCATGATGACCTATTTGGAGCAGCGAAACCCTAGAATCAAAAGCTCTGATACCAAATGTTATGAAACCGGCTCCAAAAATAAAATAAAAGAGAGATCAATGCCTTAGAGTATAGCCACTTAGAGGGGGAAACCTCCTTTACATTACATAAAGGAAAAATTCTTGGATGATACAGATGACAAAAACTCCTTCTATATATAGGAGTCCATGGGGTCACAATATAATCCTAGCCAACCAAACAATAATAATGTAAGGGAAAAATAATAAAAATATTTGGGTTATAGGGGTACAACAATAAAAATAAGGGGGTCACACTAACAACAATAAGGGACTAGACTATAATATAGGGACCTAACAACAAAACTGAAAACTAGTGTCATTAAAGAGAGAAAAATCCTATTGCACTCATATCATCTGGGACCACTCCCATAATAAAGGATTTAAGTTTTAGACAACGTTGGAGTGCGAGAGAAGGAAATCCACCTTTGATTGCATATATAGTGGGTATTCTGTACATTTGGTATCACCTTAGGGATATCGAAACTCAGTCAGGGACTCAGGTTTCCTGCCCATACAACATACTATTCACAACTGTGACAACCCCGATGGTGTCTGTGTTTTGAGCTAGACTTAGTGGCGAGAACTTTTAGGGACAAAAATAAGGTGATTGGGGCGATCATCAGAGTACTTGGCCCCTTAATATGAGGTTCAGGTGAATCTCAGGAGTAATTATAACTGTACATTTGGTTGGATTTATCTTCTAGCCACTTTGATACTGGGTTTCATATCCAAAAGGTGGTGGTTATTAGACAAAGTTATATCCCCTAGCTTCTTGCTGATTGTCTTTTAGAGTATTTTTTTATTTTTAGGTGCTAGTTTTTTATTACTGAGACTATAATAAATATCACTTTAATTTTTGTTTTTTTGATAAAATATATTTGTCACTGTGGCTACATTAAGCCCTTGTCATCTATATAGATGACAAAGAGGCCTTCCTCCACTAACCTAGGAGGATCTGCCAAGCCTTGGTGATCCACATTGCCCCTTTTCGGAAAATAAATCTCCAGTGTCTAACACTGAATCACATGGCACTTTCCAAGAAACCATACTACCCGAGAACTTATTTAAAGAAGGAGTAGTAACTCCTTATAATCCTCCCCTCACTGATATTCTTGGACCAATGTTTCTTTAGGTAGCTCCTGTACCTATCATGTCTTCATCTATTCCCACATCCAATATTTACATGGTGACTAGTGGGTCGTGGTATTTTTTGGAAAATATTTCTCTACCATCACTTCCCCCGCCTATTGTTAGTTCTACACCACTGATTAGTCACCCTACTAGTTAGATTATGCCTAGTATAGGAAACTTAGTTACACTAGATATGAGTGGAGTCTAGTACCTCCCGGTCCCCACCCCTTTTTTGTCTACTCTTGGACCTACGATTGTTTCTCCTAGTAGTGATGCTAGCTCGACCGCTTTCAAAAACCCTTTTTTTTGTAAGCCTTTGCTAAGTTCAAACCCCCATGATCAAATGCTTGGGAGAAATTTTCCCAACATGAATATACTAGTAGGGGGGATTTATGTGCCCCTACCATCTATAGCACAACTTGGTTCATTGTTTATTAACTTGATTCCTCCTAGTGGTCACTATCCTAGTGTTATTCATGTGCCAATTTCCAATTATGTGGCCAACAACATCTCGCAACCAAGTCCTGTTGCATCGATTTTGGCACCCCCTCCTCAACCCCAGTTGGTTCAAGGGGGAAATTACTCTCCAGGGTGTAGCCATTATTCCCCCCCCCTTAGACTAATATCCCATACGGATCACCACCTTATATGCCTGCAACACCATAGATAAGAATTTTTTATCCGATGAATCCCATGTATCTTGTTGGAAACACCTTGATGGGGGGACTCTCAGGTCCTTCAGGTCACCCAACACCACCTTGGTAAGATTCAGGGGCACCCAAACCTCTGCCATTTTGTTAACACTAGATATGCCATATATATATAGGCTAACTAATGACCCCATCAATCACAACTTTCTTTGGCCTCCTATACCACAGAAGATACCCACAGATATTTCAAAATTTAAAGGGAAAGAAGGGGATTACCTAGTTATGCATGTCACCACCTACCATTTATGGTGTGTATCAAATTCCATGATTTATGGTAGCATCCATCTCATACTCTTCTCATTCACCCTCATAGGCAATGCTTCCAAGTGGTAAATTGAGTTGATACGTGTGCTAGTCAATAACTTTAGTGCCATGGCAATGGAATTCTTAAAACACTTCCAGCTTCCTATCTGCTATGAGACCGTAATATAACTCCTTGCCACTTTGTTCCAAGACACTCCAACCCACATATTTGATCATATCCATTAATGGAGACATAGACGGAGGCTTGTCAATGCCCTGATTATGGATCACCTATCAGCAGATTAATTTTGAAAGTCACGTATTCCCCATTTTTCCAAGGATTTTTCCTTAGCTAGTGCGGTCATGGAAGACCAATCCATTCATTGTGCCCAACATATAGACTTGATATACTCACAATTTGAAATAATTTATGATCTAATCCCCCATTTCCCTCGGAATTCCAATGCTCCTAGTACTAAAAATCTGAAGAGCATGTTGACGGCCTCGTCGAAGAAACCTCTAGGGCTGTTGTAAAAGAACTCAGTGGGAAATCTGGCTAGCTATATCTTGTTGTCGATACCACCTCTAATACCCGATTGGATGCTCTTCCAACCTCTACGGTAAAATTTGTGCAGTATACACAAAAACCTAGCTGTAAGAAAGAGAAGAAAAGGAAAAGGACCTCTCCTTATCAGGAGTAGCCTGTTATGAAGAACAATCCCAATTAGAAAGCTAATGCAAAATATGAAAAAGGGAAAGAGAAAACTGTCAAATTCCCTTGAAAGATATATGATGAGGACCACATGACTTACAAATGTCCTCACCTTCAAGAATTCACAAACTTTATTGCACAAAAGGACCTTGGTCAGACCCATTTGGTCCTTCACAACCCTCTCCCTACTCAGCAACAACAACACCTCATATCAAACCTTCTGCAACCCCCACAAGGGGGAAATTATGGTTCACATCCTCCTTCCTATAATGAAGGATTTTCAACTGCTACACCTTTGAAACAATTGATCTACAAACATGAGCCAAAATTTATGGAACTCTAGTCACTAATATTTAGGAAGTGGCCTTGAGTTCAAATCCACCATTTCCTAATGATATTTATATCGAAAGGCCCATTTCTAACCTTGTGATTTGTCCCCCCGCAAAGGGATGCTTCATCATATGACACATAATACCTCTGCATGTGCTTCCCAAAACTATAGTATTGTAGAATATTTTGTGCAAGCACCATCAAACATGTGTGCCCTCAAATTGAAACAAACCTACCCAACACAAATGAAATCTATTCTTTTTGAAATTGGTGGAAATGAACCTCAGGATTCCATGCTAGCAAGTTTTGATATGGAAAAATGTAAGCCTCATCTTTCCCATAAACTTGTGTTTCAAGTGAAATTTGTGTTGAAATGCAGAGCTATCCATCAAACATTCATTGATGAAGGTGCTTCGACCTGCGTAATTTATAATTCATGTTGGCTCACCCTGGGTTCTCCCACTCTATCTCCACCATTGAATTCCCTTAAATAATTTGATGGCCACACTTTCATCCCGAAGGATACATTTCCAACTATCCCATCACTATGGGTGGGAAAACGAAAATGATGGATATTGAAGTTGTAGCTTGTCATCTCGACTATAATCTGTTTTTGGGGCATAGTTGGTATTATGTGATGACTTCCATTGTCTCTTCGGTATTCCAACTCATTTCATTTAATTTGGATCAGAAAATAGTCACAGTGGATCAGCTATCCTTCTATACCTAAAATTACTCCCCATTACCCAGTGGCACCATGCCCTTAATGTGTGGAATACCTAAGGTTCCAAAAACGGTTTGAATGGTCTCTACCATTCCTAATGGCCCTACCAATCCCTCGATCCTTTCGACCGCTTTAGAAATTAATTCCTATGGAGAATAAATGTCATTTCACCAATGGAATTTACTTATCAATCCATTCAATATATGTTTGATTCTTCCATTTCTTTTTTTATGACCAATGATACCATTTCCTATCCCATGATAGCTCCTTCTAACAATATCCTTGTTGGACACCTAATCCTCTATGGGTAGGTGTGGAAGGTGAACAGTCAAAGAGGAGTCCAAGTGACCTTAGAATGTGGAATCCAAGAGTCATGCCAATATAATATAAATGAACATATATGGTTAATAGAATGATATCTCACACTTATATTATCTCCTTGTGTGTGTTCACTATGAAATGTTTAACATGGTATCAGAGCACAGGCCATGGCCTCACATTTTCAGATTCTGTTAGCTCTAGTTTTAGATGTTGTACCTATTTTGTAGAACTGACAACTCCTCCCACATAGTAACCTCTATTATGGTTTTTCTTCTCTTAACATAATTTCTGCTCCACCGGTCTCCGATCTCTCGGCACCACACTACTCCTCTCTTCCAGAACAGTTTCGACTTCCCTCCAAAAAAAACCTAATCCCGTCCTCTTTGGTCCATCTTCGCATAGTAACCTCACTACACTCTGGTTTAATTCCCACTTCACACCCCTTCTCATCCTGCACAGTCTCATTCCCGTTACACAACATTCTTCTACCGAGAACCTTCGTGACCAAGATGTCTTGACGCTCTTCAAATGTTGATAATGGAGTAGATATTCATCATTTAAACTATAATTTTGAAGATCACGATCCTCAACTTCTAGGATTTGAAGGATAGCTCGTGTCGGAGAGAAGAAATAACCTAGGATGACCATGCCGACGACGGAGAGGAAAATGGATGGAATCCTCAGCTTTTGAGTGACACGATAAGTCCAAAAAGATGTGATGTCATGGACTACGTAGTGTGGCGACAGGTGGGTGGAAGTTCTCTTACCAGCTATTCACAACATCTATAAGAAAATGTATTTTCGCATTTTCAACATCGAAGGTGGACTCGGCGCCTAGTGGGAGACCCTCCGCAGTGGGTAAGGGTAACTCCTACCCATCATCACTCTTTTTTCATATATACACTGTCCATATATAACACCACACACCACTAAAATATCCTATCATATAACCTCTCTCATAATCATATATCCTACCACCAGTTCTCAACATCCACGTAGGAGTAAGCCAAGAGGGGTGGGGAGGAGTGTGTTGCTAGAATGAATTTCCTCCACTTCACTACATTGACTTCCATCCATGACACCGATTTTCCACCAACCTCATGGCAGGCACATTGTCAGGCGATATTCTAAGGTCATGACTGGAATAATATCCTATCGGTTGCTTTGAACTTGGGGTCTTGTTATTGCTCGAAAAGAAGAGCCTATGGCCTGCAAAACTATCTACTACAAGCTAGTGAATATGTTAATCCAAAAATATTAGATTTGTTGTGTGGAAATTAAGGCACAAGGCATTGTGAATTCACACCAATAATATAAGGAAGAATGGCTATGCTCATGACAATCGAGTTCATGTGAAGAGAATATATGTCTACTATATGTTGTAGTGTGAATTTGTAGTGGTTCATGGATAGCATGAATGATGATGTGCATTGAAGGTGCTCTTCACATATAGTGCTTGAAATCATGTCTTTTGTATTGGTATAGTATTGTTATTTAATTGCATTGACGGTTGAGTGTTGTGTTGAGTCTTTGAAGATAGTTATACATGCACCTTGGAATGATGGGTCTCTAGTGTTTAACATGTTTTTGGAGATATATTATAATTTTGCTGCAAACTTTTTGGGTTATTTAGGGCTAATCCTCACCTCAACCCATACTAAAAGAATCTTCTATAATTGATAGCAGTGCATTTATAGGCCTTTATTTATTGCTGAGACAATGGATAAAAGTACCGAGTTATCAAAGTTTATAGATACTCTTATAGTCTCCATTGTTGAATCAGAGGACGCAATCAAAATAAAAAGGCCACTCTTGCTGACATTCAAACATATCTACAAGATGATCAAGACAATATTGAGTTTCTACAACTCGAATCTCAATTCTAGAAAGAAGAGATACAAAAAAATAGACATCATTCTGAACCTATTTCTGTTCAGAACTTTGAGATGGACTCATATCAATAGAAAGAATATAAAGTTTAGGTTGATTCACATTCAGTGCATAATTCAAGGGAAGATTTGAATATAGAAGCAAAAATCAAACCTGCACTTTCCAAGCCCATCATCAAACCTTGGGAAGAGCTTGTCCATAACAAGCACATCACTGGTCTTAGATATGACAAGGAGTTGTCCTTTCATATTCTAGACTACTCCAAGCCCATAAAATTTCAGACTATCAGATTTCTTCATGATAGCTCACCTACAATTGTTCTAGATTCTTCTCCTATTCCACAACAACAACAACAGATTGTAAAATTCCAACACTATGATTGAGTTGGCCATATGAAAGAGCATTATTTTGATCTTCACCCATGCAAGAAATGTGGTTGACACACTCATTCTTCACATAGATTCTTCAAAAACAAGACTCCTGCGAGAAAAAAGATTCATCTTGGATGGATCGCTTCTTGGCAATGGGCATCAACAACGAAGAAGATGTTTAAGTCTTATATCAAAACTTGTTCTAAAGTATTGAACAATCTTGTAGTTGATTTTTTTCCATCATCTCACCTTGTATCTGAAAGGGGGGGAAATGGTTTTCATCTACAAGCTTCGAATCCACATCAAGCGAGCTTGAGCCACAACTTGTCATTCCAAATTCAGAGTTGTAGCCAAATACACAACGATTCAAGCGAGCTTGAGCCACAATCTTTCATTCCAAATTCAGAGTTGTATCTAGAGACACAGATGCCCATGAGCATGCCTTTTGTTGGTGGTCAGCCTTAAACCATTTATGTGAGGTTGAGCTTCTCCCTCTTCAAATAATTCAAGACACTTCCTCTAACAAAAGACTTCAACTTCTTTCTAGTTTTGGTAGAGTTTAGGGAAATGCATCAAGAATTCCAGAGTTGGTGGTCATCCATAAAACATCGCAGGTTGTAGAACTCCCTTCTTCTAGGTTGAAGGTCTACCTCTTTAAAATATGAGGAGCACTTCCTCTAGCAGAAGACCTCAGCTTCTTGCTAGATTTAGAAGAGTTTTGGGAAATGCAATAAGTGTTCCAGTGTTGGTGGTCATCCTTAAACCACCTCTTTATGCCAACATTTCAAAGATCTCATTTAACCTAAGTGATGCCATGCATACTTTTTATATTTGTATTACAAATCTCTTCTTAGACTCACACATAACCCTTTGGATTAAAGGGGGGAATTTTGGACACCTAATCCTCTATGGGTAGGTGTGGAAGGCGAACAGTCAAGAAGGAGTCCAAGTGACCTTGGAATGTGGAATCCAAGAGTCATGCCAATGTAATATAAATGCACATATATGGTTAATAAAATGATATCCCATGCTTATATTATCTCCTTGTATGTGTTTACCATGCAATGTCTAATAATACTTAATGAATTCCTACCTTTAGACAAATCTATTTGAGAGTTCATGTCTTTAGAAGAGTGATCTTGGGGTGATTCTCATCACTACAGTTCGATATCTGATTCAAATGCACCATCTATACAATTCCTTCCTTTTGACCCACATGATATTTTTCCTTCGACTTGTACGAGCATCCAAACTATGGATGCAAAAGGAAAATTGGGTGATCTTTCAAAGACTATGCTCATCACTATCTCGGTCAAAATAGTTATCGTGGAAAACATTCAGATTGGAGCAGATTGCAATCCTAAGGAAATTGCGAGTTTCACCTGCCTTTTCAAGGAATTCTGTGATGTTTTCGCTTGGTCTTATGAGTAAATTCCCGATATAGATCGTTATATTATCGAGCATGAGATCAAAACTTATGATAATGCCAAGCCTCTCTGGAAAAAATTTGACCCATCCATCCTGGCAAAGTTGCTGCAATGAAGATGGAAGTCGAAAAAAATTTACATGTTGTTTTCATCTATCTCGTTCCTTTAACTGAATGGGTTTCTAACCCAGTTCTCATAGAAAAAATCAAGGTATCATCTGTGTCTATGTTGAATACCGTGATTTGAACACCACTTGTCCATTAAAAACTATCCAAATCCATTCATTGACCAAATAATCGATGATTGCGTTGGTTGTGAATCTTTCTCCTTCATGGATGGCTTTTGGGGATACAACCAGATCGCTATTAAGCAAGATGACCAACACAAAACCGCCTTCAACTATCCTTGGGGCACATTTTCATATTGAAAGCTCCCATTTGGTCTCAAGAATGCTGGTACAACCTTTCATAGGGCCATGGACTATGAATTTCATGATATCATACACATTGTTCAAGCTTAGTTGGATGATCTTCTGATTCATTCCAAGAAATGTCTGAACACCTAGCTCACCTTCGAGTAATATATGTTAGGTGTAGGTTCTATAACATCCATGTGAATCCACATAAGTACGTGTTCTTTGTCGACTATTGGAATATTATTGGATTCAATGTCTCTAAACATGGATTTATGCACTTTCTCAATAAAGGATTACCTTACTTGTGGGATGATCAAGCTCAACGATCATTTTATGCCTTGAAAAAGGCACTCATCTCTACCCCACTATTCAATCCTCCCGACTATGTTTGTGACTTTCTCCTCTATTAGGAAGCCTCACCATCTTCCATTGGAATGGTTTTGGTTCAAAATCACGATGATATCAATGAGTAGTTGGTTTATTATCTCTCGAAAGGACTTTTCGGGCCTGAACTATGATACTCACATGTGTAGAAACTATCCTTAGCAATTTTTTTTGTTGTCAATCATTTCCAGAACTACATCCTGCTGTGGAGGAATATTTTCATTTCCCTAGAAAATCCCATGAGACACATGTTGTTTCGTCAAGTTATTGGAGGAAAATATTCTGAATGGATCATGGTCCTCAAATAATTTGACTTTGTTTTCGCTACTGCAAAGGCGAAGAAATACTTAGTCTTCACCGAATTATTGTCAGACCTTCCCATAGTCGATGCAGATGAAGTAGACCATGATCCCATGGCTGATGAATCTATCTATCTAGTTGAATATAATGATACATGGTATGGATACATTCTTGTTTACCTCCAAACACAATGGTTCCGCCTAGATCTATCATTAGATGACCGTCGTCATATCTGCCACTAGTCTAAGCACTACCTCATGCTAAATGATACCCTATATCACCGTGGCACTGACTTAGTTCTTCGATGTCATCTCACCCTTGCCGAGGAAGAATGCGTTATTAATGACTACCATGCTAAGGCATGTGGCAGTCATCTTTTTGGCATGGCTGCTACACTAAAATTTTTGTGTGCAGTTTACTATTGGCCCACCTTGTTTAAAGATTGTATCACTACGATCAAAAGGTGCCATCTACATTAAATCTACACTAAGAAAATGTGTGCACACACTGCCCCTCTTCATATGGTTATCTCCATCATCCCTTTGCTAAATGGGGTATAGGATTCATCACCTTTAATCCCATTTCATCTACTGGACACAACTACATAGTTGTTGTTCTAGACTAGATCACGAAATTTTCTTAAGCCATTCACACATTTCAGGCTGATGGAGAAATCAATGCTCTATTCTAGTTTAATTAGGTTATATGTCGATTCATTGTACCTTGTACGATGGTTACATACCATGGTTCTCATGTTAAAAAACATATGATGTATGATTTAACATCTTCTTTTAGTTTTTGGCAAGATCATTCTTCATCCTACTACCCACAGGCTAATGGTTAGGCGGATTCCATAAATGGCGTCATCAAGAACATGATTCTTCGGTTAGTAGGTAATCATAAAAACAAATGGCATCAAATTCTATATGTTGAGTTATGGGAATACTAGACCTCAATGAAAATCGCTACATGCTTCACTCCATTTCAACTTGTATATGACCTGGAGGAAATTCTCCTGATCGAGTGCTAGATTCCCTTCCTCAAACTAGTTATTAAACTCTTGCTCAACACTACTACCGAAGAAGAGTGCTTGATCTTGTTGAATCATTTGGATGAGACTTTTCAAGGTGTCGCACTAGATATAAAATCACATAAGCAATGAGTCAAACCTCAATACGAAAAAACTATCAAGCCTTGTTCTTTCCAAGAGGGTGATCTCATCCTACTCTAGGATCAGAAACACGATCTCTTAGGGGAAAGAACTCTTTAGCCACTATGAGTTGGTCACTATTCCATTAATAAGGTTATTCCTAAAGGGTCCAATGAACTTCAGGACTATGATGGAGTCCCACTTGCAGAGTGCCACCATAGACTCTATTTGAAAAAATATTTTTTCTAGTGCGCTGCTGGGAATATGCTTTGTAATTTTGTGTATATAATTTTTTTTTTGTGTGTGTCTAGATATTTTTGGATTTTACATGGGTATTTGTCTCATAAAATTTTCTTTTTTAAAAGATTTATTTGTCACCCTGACCATACGTTGGATATGCGGATGGTGCTAGTCGTCACACATGATACAATATTTCATTGGCTGCTTTGGGTTATTTACACACCTGAGTCAGAACTACTTAGTTCTGGGGAAGTATTCCTTGGTTTTACCACACAAAATATTGTTTATTACATGTCCGTTATCGAAATCGTTACTAAATTTTCATCTCATGACATCTCCAATATCATGGTGAGGTTAGACTCTCAACTAGTTTTTATGCACTTACCTAATCATTATCACATTCACAATCTATTCTTATTATGTTAGGCTTTAAGGGTCTAAATTTTGGAACAAAAATTCGAGTTTCTTACTTATGAACACATTCCTAGGGAATCTAATGCATTAGTTTATTCATGATAAAACTATGTATTGGATTGGCATCTTTCACATTATTTATGGATTCATCCATGAGTGTACATTGTTCATCATAAAAATTTACATAAAAAAAAAACACATACAACATTTAATCGCCAATATATATATATATATATATATATATATATATATATATATATATATCTTGTACAGTATTTTTACATAAAAAATTCCCAAAACTTGGGTGTTTTATAGAAAAAATGGCTCTGCTAAGCCTTGCTTTGACAGCTGATGGCGATCAGTCTACTCCTTTTGAGCCTACCTCTCATGATAGAAAATCACTTTGTTACACCCACTATTTGCCATTGAATATGTATTGGTATCTCTTTCATGGGAAGAGGTGGCACACCCATGCTTAAACCTTTGATGTTACTAGCAACCTCATGTAGACTCTGTGTGTCATATCCCTCTTTGGTGACTGCCATGGCCTCCATTGCTGCTATAAACCCTAGGTAGCTAATCACCTCTCCTCGCATGGAAAAAGTATCTAACAGATCACACAAGTGCCACATATGTGTCAAGAAAAAGCTTCATTTCAAAAAAAATTCACCCATAACCAAAAATAAATTGCATAAGCTTCCAAAAAAAAATTACTTTGATTTGTCCTCTTACCTAGTGGACCCCACCAAGTTCTGGGTGGAAATTCCAACTCTAGATCCCCTGGATATTTCATCCTAGAATATGAATAATCCTCAATTATAATGATTTTTCCTTCGAGCCACTCGAAGAATTATTCCTCAAATAAATGTCTGATCGATCCCCCTCTTGTCTGAGGTTCTAGGGCTGCCCACCGAACCTATTTAGAATCCCTGGGACTGAATGTATCAAGACTGATTCGAGGCCTCATCACAGACACTCTCTATAGTATGAATGACACAATAAGAGTAACATACACAAACTGTCTTTGGGCATGGGTATTACATGCTCTCAACTTTGCTTTCACTCAACGGAGGACTCATTCACACTAATCGAATACTTGCGGGTGCAAGGAATCCAATTCCAGTAGAACCTTCGATTTAGTAGCCACATGTTGGCTCTTAGCCCTTGCCAATTACACAATCATCCACGTAAAAAACCTCAATTATTTTGATGATATCCGAATGATCATAATCCTATTTCTCACTGGCTGACTACCCTCTATGTGGTGACCTTGGATCGAAGCCATAGTGGTCCTGGGATTACCTCTCCCTCCTGTCAAATTTGTTCCTGCATCTCTACATGACCAAATAGTGAGGAAATATATGTCATCTTTCTCAATAGAGAGATATTGGTCCCCAATCCTAAACAAGCCCTATTGTTCATCCCACCGTTGGATAATGTAACTCAAGAGGTCCTCCTCACTCTTCATTAGGTCAAGTTTGGCATATTTCAGCAAATGAAATATTCATAAAATTCCTAAGCATGCCATATCATTTAACATCTATAGTTCCTCATAGTCATGAGATATTTCTCACCAAATACTCATCTTAAATACTTGATCCCTACAATAAAAGGCTTCCATTAGTTTAAAACTATAAAAATCACCCTAAATATCAAAAAACATTTCTTTTTCTTAGGCTTGATTGGCGAATGTGGCTGCCTCTCATGCACGAGGTGTGCTAATGCCTTCCCCCTTCAAGGGAGAGGCATTTAAGTGCCCCAAACACTAGGAGAATGCGTTACCCTACCAAGACAATTAGGGTTTTCCTAAAAAATAATAAATGACCATTAAAAAAAAAAAATTGAATGCAGGATAATGATCAAATCTCTTACTTGGAACTCATAGACTGACGAATGGTTTCTCGGATTTCCCACAATCACTCATGAAAGTTGTAATCATTTTTCTCTCTATGGAACTCTCACAAATTGCAAATGGTGAAAATGAGGGTTGCCTACCCTTTTTATAGTCACCCCCAAGGTATGACTCATCTCAGCTAGTCTTTGAAATTGAATTTATTCATTCCTATTGTGTTTAAATATGCACCAGTGCACTATTTCGTTGATTTTTACATATGCACTGATGATTTGCTAGTGTTTTCTACAGATTTTACCACCTTTTACCTTAGATGAGAACAATTTTGTTTGGGACTTTTTCTGGCTCTTAAACTGAAAAACCCTTGAGTTTCCTTATTTGGGCTTGTTAAACTCTGAAGAAGAAGATTTAAGAAACTTCTTTACCTCTTTTTCTTGTTCCCTAAAAACTGAAAAAGACATATCGAGTCTTCTTCATTTGATTTATTAAAATTTGATGAATATTTATCGATTTTTTCTTCGTTTGACTTGTTAAAATTTCACAAATAATATATAGTTTACTTCGTTTCCTCATACTTGTAAGAAAATAGGGTAGATGTCTATTGATCATAGGTTTACAACTTTATTTAGAATCAATGGACTACTTACAGAAAAGGAATTGTGTTAGGTATATTATTAAACCTTTGTCACACACAGCTATCAACCATGACAAAGTTACCCCTTGGAGTTGTCTTTAATATCTTTTTAGGCTCTCTAAATATGAAAATACCATTAATTTTACCATTATACTTGTTAAAATTAATGATATGGAGGAAATTGGACAAAATAATGACTCAATATCTATATTCTGAAGGATATTTTGGAAGCAGTACCCTTGTCACTCGGTTGAACATGGCACCCCCTCAGCAAATTCATCTTTTTCAGCCTCTTGTTTAACCATACAATCCTATGAGTTTAGCCTTTATACTATGATTTTCCTGCATTCTTGTATCCTAAAACTCTTTAGTGTTATTGATTCTAAGCTTCCTGGTAGCGTTAATGTCGTGCATTCTATTGTTCAGGGATTCATCTATTCTCTGCTTCCTGTATCATCCATGCGATCATATGACTAAAATTTCCCTCTATCTGTTTGACCCAATGCTCTAATCTATCTCCAAAATAATCACTCTTTTACCGTTTCATGTCAACTGATGTAGGACATTTCCAACCTTTGATATATATCTTCTTATCAAGCTCAACTTCTTATCTAGGAATATAATCCATAAACATATAAATACCTTGGAATTTGCAGTCCTCAGTGGCAGGTTACCCTATGTTTGATTGGGGGTTTTCATCATTGACTCCCAGTTGAATGATTCTACGAGTGTTTGATGACAACATCCTTCTCACACTCACTATATTGTATGGAACATCTTGGAGACCATCATCCCTATTGGTGGTAATCCTCACGTCTAATACAAATTTTCATCATTGACTGGTAATCAGAAGATTTATCACATGTTAGACTTCAACTACTTCATTCACATGTGCATAAATATGTTGTTTAGATAACCGAAGACTAATACCTTGGGTAGAGTCTTACAACACTCTTCCTTGTATCCTCTCCCAAGCTATGTATATTATTTTCAGAGACAACTCGCCAAATTGATCATATTATGACACAAATTCCACAATGTGCCTATCAGTGGACATGACAGTCATACCTATTTTTGGTAAATCACTCTAACACAACTACTAAGCATGAGAAGGCTTGATTCAAACATGTTCTTATATTTTTTTAACATATGTTGCTTGTTTTAGACCTCCCACAGTTGCGAAACTCCAATCCTCTCTCTCTTTTGCTATATTTATACAATATTTCATACATATTATTCATCTCTGACCTCACACTTTAGGGGTCATATTTTATACATAAAAATTACCTCCTCATCAACTCAAAGGATAAGGACACTTTGGTTGGAAAAAATACCTAAGTTACAGGCCTATTTTTTAGGGTAACACACCCCAAAACCAAACAAAAGGAATTATAACACTGTCAAGTTCTCAACAAGAAGAGTTACTCCCTAAGTTAATGCTATATTTTCTTAAAGGGAATATTTACTGGATTTTCATAAGTTATGGAGGTAAAAACATGATTTGACTGAATGAAATTCCACTTTCCACTCAATTGTCAGCTCAAAAGCAGGAAACTTGCGCTTGAATATTGACTGGGGAAATTTCTAATCCTATCTAAGACACATGGAAAGCAAAACATCAATAAAGTTAGGAAATTTACCAACTCTTGCATCATTGGAACTAATGGAGGAATTGGCAAGGATGAGCCTCGCTCAATTTATAAATTGGAGGCTCATTCATTGTAATAAAGGTCGAATGGTCATCAAACGTTTGAAGAGGTCAAGCATCTTTATGCTCCCAATAAGTTGAGAGAGAGAGAGATTAGAGTTGAAGGACTATATGAGGCTTGATATAGCCACAATGGTTGTAGTTATCATTGTTCAATCATATAATATAGACCTTTTTTTTTTCTTTCTGTTATGTCTATTTGATGGTGTCAATGTTGACTTTCCTTACATTTTGGTTCAATGGTGCAATTGATATGTAGCTTAGATGCATGCTAGTAGTTTATATTATTTTTTATTTTAATGATTTTGGTTATCAAGGATAATATGATGTGAATATTACATTTTGTCTTGTTTATGTGCAGGTTTTGATCCCAGATCTCGCAGAGATCCCCACTAGGGCTACAGGAAGGAGTGAGGTGACTCTTCTCTTTTCACCTTTTTAATCATGGGTTAATATGAATATATGCATGTTTTTTTGTGATAGTTTTAGCTAATATAAAATATTATTCCTTGGGTCTTAGGAAGACTCAAGAGGGTATTTCATCCATAACCACCGATGTAATAAACCCTATAGAATAAATTGAGGAGGAAAAGGATATAACACACAAACTAAAGCATATTGCAGAATACAAGGGAGTTTTTGATGTTGGAATAATGGAAGAAGATATGAAAAAGATAAGAGAGAATATTTCCCTCGTCATATTTGATGAAGCCAATAGAAGAGGCCACCTAGAAAAGGAATATAAAAATTTGAGGGCCCAATCGAAGATAACATAGATGTTGTTGTAGGAAAAACGAAATCTAGCTTGCCACTCTGGAAATAGATTTGCGTACCATGAACCATATTCGTTTAGAAGCTGTGAACTATAGGCACACCTCAAATACCTATTCCCTATTTTTAAAATTTCAATGGTGCCAATTCCAAATTAAAATATTGGCACAAAAGGTTCTCCCTCTATAGAAAGTTAGAGAATTTCTTGACCTTTTCCTTTAAAGCAACAAAGAGGGAAAGTCCAAGATTGTAGAGTATTATATCACAACTTGGTGTTGCATGACATGGACACATGGTACTGAAATACCTATTTATTTTAGGCACAAGTTATGGGCTTGACATCGTGTGTAACAAACTTGGGTTAAAATTTCATGTAATAAATTTAATAAAGCAAAAGCAAGACCATGGTCATGGGACATGTATCCCAAACTAAATGTTGGGAAAAATATCCTAGTGGGCATCACTTTTTGTGTATTATGGATAAGGGAAATTAGCAAAGGATATGGAAAAGGCTTTGAAAGGAGAAATGTATTTTTTGCATTCATATATGAAAGTAAAGGAAAATAGGAGAAAAGGAAGGTGAAAGGTCATAGGTTGCATGTGAGAAGGAAAATAAAGGAAAATAGAGGAAAAATGAAGAAATTGGAGACATCAATAATAAAAAGGATTCAAAGGATTAGTTAATTTTTTTTTCAAGGTAGCCTTTTGTTATTTTAGTTTCATAATTGGTTTTCAGAGAGGAGAAGAGCACCAAGAGGAGAAAGAAAGTGAGGAAAGAAAAGGAAGGATGAGGAAGAAAAAGGAAAGAAAGGATCAAGAAAGGAAATGTTAAATCAAGTGACTTCAATGGGAATACTTATATGTAATATGTTTCAGGTATGTTTTCCTAGCTCATTTTAGCATGCATGGTATATGCATGTGGATATTTGGTTTTTTTTTTATCATTGGCATGTGATTTTTTGAGTTTCAACAGTGGGATTTAGAATTTCCTTCCCATTTCTGGATAGCCATGCTATGATTTGATTCATTATTGGTTGAGATTTGGATTACTTGAAGGTTTTGGATCTAGGTGAGGTGGTCTCAGAAAAACCCAAGGGTTTAGGGTGGAGCTGGTTTTCTCCGGGAAGCCCTAACCATGTGGGTGGAGACAGGAAAATTCCTCCTGGGATGGTGAAGGAATTATGAAGCATCCAAGCTCGGTTTTTTTTGTGATCTAGGAACTGGTTTAGGTGAGATCACAGTAAGGTGAGGGTGAAGGTGGTTTAACCTTTGGATTCCCTTGGTTTTTTATGGACTGGTTTATCTCATGAGATCCCACATTTATGCTTGGAATATGGCATAGGGGTGACTGGTTGAAAGAAAGATTTTGTTCAACCCAATATATGGTCGAGTGGTACGTGGAAGTCCCTTACTTGGTTGGTTTTTTGTATATGTTTAATACGAGCTAATTTTTTGCTGTCAGTGATGAGTAATTATACTTGTTACAATGTGGCTTTAATGGTTTTTTTATCATTGTTATCTATCTGATTATAAGCATGGTTTTATGACACATATTAGTAATGGCTCTAATCATGTTTTGACTAGTAAATGAATGAATAATGAATGCATGACCTAATTGGTCTTATGGAAACTATTGTCAGAGGGAATATTTGTTCTTGTTAAACCTCAGATAAGTGTCATATCCCTATGTTCAAATATGCATTCATGACATGTAGGTTGCATGCTCATCATGTGTTTGACGAAATTCCAGTCATGGTTGGGAGAAGTCATGTCAATTCCTTGTTGAATTTTTGGCTTGGAAGCTTTTTTTCTATGTTATTCATCATTTCTATAAGTTTTATTGAGTTCTGGGTAGGGGATTAATTCCTAGCACTGAAAACATGGCTCAGAATTCGGGGTCATTGGCATAGAACTAACTAGAAAATTCCATAGGCCCTGGGAAGAAGGCATATGGGAGTGAATAGAGAATTATAATTGCATGGCGGCCTTGACAAGTGATATATTTAACTTTTCATTAGCATAAAACTAAATGGAAAATTCCAGAGTCACTGGGAAGTAGACCTATGGGAATGACTAGAGTATCACAATCACATGGAGGCCTTGACAACGGATTGAGGCTCCAGGTCAGTGAAAACGAGAGTTAACTTAGGGGTAGTAGCCCTTGGAGGTCCTGTAGCACCTAAGGGAGGTCAGTAAAGTCTTAAGTTGTCAACTCCATTTCCTTAAGGTCATATAGGGGATTGAGTCTTATCATAATGACGCCCATCTCATGTTTACCCCGATAAAATTGGTGAAAGTGGGTAAATGTGGGAGGAGGAGGTTACAAGGTGGTATTAGAGTGAGTTTCACCCTTTTTGGTTAAAATATGATGTTTTCAAGGTTATGGTTGTCATGCATGAGTTCATGGTATACAATTGGTATGGTCATGCATGATGTTTTTATATTTATGCCATTATGATTATATATGTATCCTGCTAATGTGGCCTGATTTTGCAGATGAGATAAGCCTCCCTTGAACGTCAATAAGGTATGGTTTTGATTTTCGTATCTATTTGGTTTATATAACATGGCCTACTTCTAGGAAGAAGATAATAAAATATGTCAAGCAAAATGGTAGACTACATTTCCTGTGATCCTCCCTACATATTAGTTGGGAAACAAGGAGATGAGTATTATCCTGGTATAGTAGATACATTGATGAGTTTGAGCGTAGAGATCAAAATTTGCAAAGAAAAAAATGACAGGTTGGTGGACGCTCAATAAATACTTGCAAGGGCTTAAGAAAAATAGGTAGAGGTCCATGCAGCAATTCTTCAGAACTTGTTAGAATTGTAGAAAGAGGGACAGTTGAGGATCAGTCAAGAAGAGGAAGATAATACTAACATAGACTATGGTAGCATGTCTCGGTCCAGATATAGGTTGGATAATGGTAAGTATGGGCATCATTCTAGTTCCTCATCCAGGAGACATCACCATAGTCAGCACCACCATCATCCTTATAAGAGGAGTGAGTACTTTTCATAGGATTTCAATAATGTTAGGCCTCCTGCATTCAATGGAGAGATGAGGAAGTCAAAATTGCAGACACATGGTTTCTTGGGATGAAGAAATTCTTCAGATTGCATAGCTATTTAGAGAACATGAAAGCCAATATAGCCACCTTTAGTCTCAAAGGTAAAGAATATATTTGGTGGGAGGATGTGAAAAATCTCAAGGGATTTCAAGAAGAGGAGTTGGTTTGGTATGAGTTTGAGAGGCTTTTTAAGAAGTACTTATCTGAGAGATGCTATTATGACACAACTAAGGCATTTTATGAGCTAAATATGGGTTCTATGAAAAATTATGAGCATACTAGAAGGTTCCTAAAGCTATTGAGGTATGTACCGTACCTCAAGGATGAGAAGTCTAAGATGCAAAGATTCATCACTGGGTTCCCAGAAACATATATAGACCGAATTAAGTTTGATGAGCCTATATCATTTGAGGAGGCCATCTAAAAGATGAAGCACTGTTATGAGGAATGAAAGTAATAGGATGAGCCTAAGCATTATGTGAATGTAAATGAGAAGGTTAAATGGAAGTTTCCACCAAAGTGGGGAAGACCTCAAGATGTAGGTGAGAAAAAAAATGTTTCTCCTTACAATAAGTTTAATGAAGTTGAGAAGGGAAATGGGTCACAATCCCGAGAGAAAAAAAATAGTCTCGATGCTGGTAAGGGATCATTGTAGTTTTGGATATGTGGAAAATATCATCGCAAGAAGGATCTTCCATTGTACGAGGGTGACAAGCCTCAGATATATAGTTGTCGGGAGGAAAAAGCAATTGGGGATGTGGGTCATAGAATTCCTTGGATTTATGCATCTATGGAAAAAAAGTAGGAATATCACCAGGAATCCATTATTGTGATGGAAGGTAAGCTCTTTGTTCAAGTTGTTTTTATTTTTATTGATAATGGATTTAATTATAGTTATGTTAATCCTAACCTAGTGCACAACTGTGGCTTGAGAAAATAAGTGTATGCAGATTCTTAGTTGATGTAGTTGGCTACAAGTACTAAGAAGAGAGTTTGTTATTGGGTAAGAGCTTGTGTAATCGAGCTGAATGATATGCCTACAACAGCACATTTGAATGCACTCCCATTGGGATCATATAGTATGCTTTTGGGTATGGATTGGCTATATCTTCATAGGAATAAGGTGGATTTTTATGAGAAGGCTATTGATTTCCTCAATGATAATTGGAAAAATATAATCCTATAGGGAAAGAATAATCCTACATTAGTGACGATGGTCACTGCTATGTAGGCTAAGCGTAGTTGCAAAAAAGGGTGTGTAGGATGAAGAAATATTCAAGAGGTACCCTGTCTTGCAGTAGTTTCAGGATGTATTCCCAGCATATATTTCAAAGTTTCCTCCTCACATGGAAATGGGATTTTATATTGATTTGGTACCAGAAGAAACACCAACATCAAAGGCACCTTATAGGATGAGCACACCAAAGTTAGTGGAATTGAAGTTGCAATTGAAGGAAATGCCTGATAAGGGATCTATTAGGAAAAGTATATCACCTTGCGGTGCACCAATATTATTCATGAAGAAGAAGGATGGTAATCACAGGATATGCATTGATTACAGGTAGCTGAACAAGGTGATGATCAAGAACCGATACCCATTTCCGAGGACTGACAACTTGTTTGACTAGTTGAAGGGAGTAGCGGTGTTCTCGAGGACTGACTCGAGATCAAGATACTATCAACTACGAATCAAAGAAGAAGAAATATACAAGAATAATTTCAGGACCAACTATGGGAACTATGAGTTTGTTGTGGTTCCTTTTGGTTTGAATAATGCTCAAGCAAATTTTATGTGATTGATTAATAATATATTCTATCCTTATTTGGACAAGTTTTTTATTGTGTTAATTGATGATATATTGATATATTCTAAAAATAAGGAAGAGCATGCCGAACACTTAATAGTAGCATTGAGATTTATAACAGAGTATAAGTTGTATGATAGGGTTAGAAAATGCAGTTTCTCTTAGACAAAGATATGTTACTTGTGGCATGTGGTCTCCAAGTAAGGAATAACAATAGATCTAAAAAATATAAGAGATGCCATGGAATGGGAAGCTCCTAGGAATGTGGATGAGGTCAGATCAATTATGAGATTAGAAGGTTACGACAGGAGGTTCATCAAGAACCTATCACTCATTGCATATTCTATTACATCATTGAATAAAAAAGGTGAGAAATTTGAATGGATAGAGGAATGTGCAATCTATTTTTAGCAGTTGAAGCAGTTGTTGACAAACGCTCTAGTTCTTAAGATTCAAGATCCAGAAAAATAGATTGCGGTGTGTACAGATGCTTGCAAAAGAGAACTTGGTGGAGTCGTAATGTAGGAAATACATGTGGTGTGCAATGTGTCCAAGAAATTGAATGAGAACGAGCAGAACTATGTGAGACGTAATCTTGAATTAGAAGCTATTGTTCACGCCTTGATGATGTGGAGGCATTATCTTCTTGGTGGGAGGTTTGTATTGATGAGTGGTCACAGTCGATTGAGGTACTTATTTGACCAACTGATTTTGAATGTTATACAAGCTATATGGTTTACCACAATTAGTGAGTTTTAGTTCAAGATTAGATACATTAAAGGAAAGGAGAACATAGTTGCAGATGTTCTTAGATATGAGTGCATATGGGACATATTTACATGATTGGATATTATAGGCAAGATAACATGATGATAGGTAAAGGGATCTTAGGTACAGTTTATAGGAGGGTACAGGTGATCAGGATTTAGACTATCATCTTACGGTAGATGGCTTGGTGAGATTCAAAGAGAGGATCTATGTGCCAAATGACTGTGAGCTCAAGAAGCTTATCTTGAGGGAGTTTCATGTCAATCCATAATTAGGTCACCCAGGATATCAGAAGACGTTTACAATAGTGAATAAGTTATACTATTGGTTGAATATTAAGAAGGAAGTGGTAGAGTTTATGGCTACATGTTTAGATTGTCATAAGGTGAAAACAGTGTAAGAATCCAAGTGGGTTTCTTCAGCCTATTCTGATTCTAGAATGGAAATGGGAGGTCATTTCCATGGATTTCATTACAGGTTTTTAGAGGAAATCAAGGTAGCATGATTTTATCATGGTTGTGATCAATAGATTGAGTAATGTAGATCACTTCATTCCAGTAAATACTACTTATTCAGCTACTGAGATGGCACGAGTATTCATCAAGGAGATTGTGATATTACATGGTGTTATGAAGAATATTGTGTCGTACAAGGATGCTAAGTTCACTTATCGTTTTTGGAAGGAGATGCTTGCAGGTTTGGGGACAGAGTTGGCCTTCAGAAAAATTTATCATCTACAGAAAGATGGACATAAATAGAGGATCGGTAGGATTTTAGAGGACATGTTTGGAATGTATGTTATGCATCAACAGAGGAGGTGGGAGGAGTATATTCCACTGGTTGATTTTGCTCACAAAAATGGGTATCATGAGTCACTCAGGATGAGTGTGTTTGAGGCACTCTATGGGTGGAGTTATAACACTACCATCAGTTTGAGTGATCTAGTGAACATGGTACTTATTAGACTGGACATGTTGGCAGAAGTGGAATAGCAAATGAAGGTTATAAAGAAGAATATAAAGGCCGCATAGGACAAGTGGAAGAGTTATGTAGACCAGCACCGGGCACATAAGGAATTTCAGGTTAGGGAGCATGGGTATTTTCACATAAATCCAATGAAGAACTCCTTGACGATTGGATCATGTACCAGGTTGTAATGTTCCAAAATTTTAGCCTCAAGGCTAAATGGAACATTAGAGTTAGCAGCATCTCTAACCAGTGAATAAATGGGTAGAAAAGCCCATAAGTCTCCTAAGGAGGAATAAAAACACTCCAAGTGTGAAAGGGGACACTCTTTCTAGCTTAATCAAACACCTCCATTTGTGAACATGGATAGAATCAAGTTGATTCAGTCCACTTTGACTAGGTCAACAATGCAGTTTTGGAGGAGGAGGAATCCAAGGGAGAATAACGCAATTTTGGAGGGAGATGTGTCTTTGGATAGAGATGACCTAATTGAGTGGGGCCAAGGGCAGGAAAACTCATGTTTTATATAAGGAAGAGCATGGCAACATTACTCTTCATGTTTTTAGATCATTATTCTCGTCTTCTTAGACTTTTTCTTCCTCTTGCTATTTAGAAGGGTAGCAGTGCTATTTAGCATCGGGGGTTCTCGAGCAGGAATCCCACCTCTCTCCTTGAGGAGCATCATTGGGAGAGTTTTCGTTCATCATTCCACATTAGGTTTTCAGGCCAAGCTTCAGCCAACTTCATCAGCGTAGTTTTGCCAGAGATTGTGTAGTGTTGCTGGGTGCAGCAGTGGAAGGGATTGGAATCTCGGTTTCTAAGCTAGTTTCTCATTGAAGGAAGGTTTCCTTCACTTGAGGGACCTATTTGGAGAGCTCCATAGATTATTTCAGATCTGTGGTATCATACCACACATTTACCCTACATTCCCAGTGTTGTTCCAACTAGGGAATGCGTTATTTTGGAGGCAGCATACAGTGCATGGTCTAGTGACTCCGTTGCAATGTTTTCTTGTGATTGAGAGGTTCATCCTTTCATGGGAGGAAACCCTTGAGGGATATACATCATATCAGAAATATTTCAGCCTTCTACACTCTTATGCTTCAGTGTTGCAATGGTTATTTAGTAAATTTCTGAATATCACATTTTGTATGCAGAGTGTTTGACAAGAAACCCTTGCCGGGTTCTCTTGTATTTTGTATGACGAGACTAGATCTCATTTTATCAGCATATTGTCTAATATAATTCTAGATCTATTTTTCTCTACCATTTTCATGTGTAAACCCTCTCTTATACTTCACAGTCACTTTTATGCTTTATTCATTGTGTTCCAGTGTTTGGGGTTTTAGCTCATTTTGGCAATCCTAGGTGTGGGAGATCTATTTAACCCACCTAGTTTGATTTGTTCCAACTCTATTTTTGGATTTTTGTTTTATATTGACTAATATATAGGATCCAAGAGTCCATTTCACTTTTTTATTGCATATGTTGCTGGAATTTCGTTTTTAGTGCATGATTAATGAGCTGTCCTGATTTTGGGATATTACAGTGGTATCAGAGCTTCAATCTTGGCTCAGCCTGTGGATCTCAGGCCATTACATTTCAGAGGAAGGAGAGATGGGAAGAAGTTAGAAAGCTTCAGTATGTGAGGGGAGAAAGGAATACAAGCTTACAAAGCTTCTTCCAAAATCTATGCAGAGCTTTCAAGGAGAGCTAAAGAAAATGAGATTGGAGATGGGATCTCCAAAGGAGGTTGAATCTAGAGCTCAATCTAGATTTGCAGATGGTGAGTGTGAGCATGTAGCTACACACCATGATGCACATCACAGTCAAGTGCCCAGATCTATATTGATATGGATGGGAGGAGGAAGGATGCCTAATTGGATGACTCTTATTCATTTGTTGCACAAGTATGAATCTCAAACTGAGAGGTTTAGAGATCATACTGATTTCCAAGAGTTTTGCAAGATCTAGGTGGAGAAGAGCAAGCAGCAGGATGTAGGTAGATTTATTCTATCTACATTTTCCGGATCACCTACATGTTCAGCTGGAGCCTGGGTGAAGGAGCTAGATTCCTATTTGCAGCTGCACCATATTTCTAAAGATGAAGCCATCCGAGTTGCAGTGCTTCATTTCAGAGGTAAGGCTCATGCATGGTGGATTTTTTAATCGTGTTCTTTAAATAATGCAAACACTTCCTCTTATGCAAGATTCATAGAAACATTGGTGGGAAGGTTTGGTGAAAAACTTCCTAAGACACATGAGCAAGGAAAACTTGAGAAAACGAAACCCTTGCATGTGATGGAGGAAACCCCACTTCAAAAAACCATGGGAGATGCTGCCATCTTGCATTAAACATTTCTAGAAGCAAGACCTCCAGTTCATATTCTTGGACAAGAGGGCATGGGGATCTCCTTTTCACAGGAGGATCCAACTATTGAGATGTTGCCCATACAAATTGAGGGATATGAGGGAAAAAACGCTGTCACATCTAGAGAACATCCATTACCTCATGTAGAGGGAGGAGGATAACATGCTCCAACAGGAGGGATTCTTTTACCCTTGCAAGAATTTCCCCAGGGTCTCATACTTGGAGGTCCAAGCACAATCAGTGAGTAGCATGATTGTGCAGCATTGCAGCTGGAAGGAGGAGGTAGGGAGGAAGAGCAACATCATGTGATCACCAGATCACCAGCACTATCCCTTAGGAGGATTGATCCTTATTGGAGATCTCAGCTCTTGGTTGAGTACTCCAAGTATCTTGGTACATGCATGATTCTTGACGCCCCGGGAAAAGATGATAGATACATGGTGGAGGATGTAGTCATCTATTCCTATGGAAGGATCTTCTTGACTAGATATTCTAGTCTCAAGGAGAAGCTGCTACATGTAGCACATGAGGACTTCTCTTCTATGCACTTTGATGCATATTTCCATTTGATGTAGGAGTTCACCTGGGAGGGCATCCAGCATGACATATATCAGCATAGGGAGAGATGAATAGCCCAAACGATGACAGATAGGAGGTCAGAACCACTTCCATAATCATTAGAGGTGAGGGAAAGATTCCAGTTGAGCCATTTGAGCTCAAGATCTCAAGTACATGATGGAGGAGGTATCATTTCATATTTTGTACTGTACTTCTTTTCCTTATTTGAGCAGCATGATGTAACAAGAAGAATTATCTCTTCTTGCATATTGTATGATGATGTACTTGCAGCTACTTGTAGCATTGATTTTGGCTATCTTTATGATGGTTTGTGGGGGGAGCCACATGATTCTTGGTGTGCACCATTGACACCATCTTGTAACTTCATGTTTTCATCTTATGAGATGACTGTAGCAGCAAACAAGTGGCTGGTAAAGCACTTGTTATTTCTTATTTTGATGCAGGCAAAGGATGCACTGCACTCGTTCCATGAGTGGAAATATGATTCACTCTTCAGTTGTCATTTGGCAACTTGTTTTTATCGTACCTTGCTTCCATGTATTGTTGATATGTTTTTTCTCAAGGGAAGCTTTGTATGGAGAGAAGAAAAAATTGGTTGGAAGGGCACCCATATAGTAGAGCAGCAGAAGACTTGTTTGTATGGGGCATCATACAAGTTAACCATCATGATCTTACTTCATGGCTTGTATGAGGGAGAGATGAGAGAGCAGCAAAAGTTGTTGTTGCTGTGGTTGCACTTGGGAGAGTATGGGTAGCATTCTTCCCATACTTTTCATGAAATTTCTAAAGAGGAGAAAGGCACATTCATGGTGCAAGGAGGCTACCCTTCAGCATTGAATGATCATGAGAGACTTCCATGTTGGAAGAAAATCTTCTCACATAGAAGCATGATAGTGGATGGCTTTGGCATGTGGAATGTCAAAGGGAGAATTCATGGAGTGATAAGAGCCTTGTTACTAAGGCCTACAACGCTGTTACTTGAGAGCATGTTACTATTGATGGAGTGTTCCAAAGGGAGTATGCACCCTCTCCTCTTGCAGATTCTTATGAGGAGATTCTCATGGGAGGAGTCACTCATGGACCTCACCTTCAGCTCACACATGATGCATGGTAAGAAATACATTTATGTGCTTGTTGATTACTCTATTGAGTATTTGTATCTTCTCACCATATGTAAACAGTGCATTGCTCCACAAGAGAGCAAGATTATTTATGGGTTTCATGGTCACTTTAGGGCCAAATTTTGTAATATTCATAACACATCTCCACATGACTTTGGGAAAGTGTTGTATTATTTTGATTGTACATAGCTGGTATATATTGTAGCTTACTACTTCATAGTAGATGAGCTAACATGCATATCTACAAATTCTTTGAAGAACAACTTGCCACTTGATGCTTTGAATCAGTAGTTGAAAGGACTGTGTTGTATCCACCAGAGAGACCATGTGTATCATCCAAATTTGCACATAAACTTCAGCCATTCTCTAATTTGGATACCATATGGTGATGATGTGCCATTCATCTTGTATGGAATGGTTTGGTTTGACATGGCTTATGACTTGGGAGGGAGGGTACTTGGAGACTCGATCGTCTTCTTGCCATTAGAGGGCAATCATGTTGCAGCCCAAGATCAGCATGCCCTCTACACTTATCATAAGTTGAGAGGAGGACAGGGTGGGATAGGCCCTCTTGCCTATCATGTTCATTTATTCATCCCACCTACATTTCAGGAGCCAAAGGTGGAGGAGATTCTTCATGAGTTGCCATGTTGGAGGGTGACTCACTTCATTTGGATGATAGCATGGGTGAGGGAGGCACTCATTCACCATTTTTATCATCACTCATAATTTTTGGAGGCCATGAGACAGCAAGCAAGTTTCCATTCACACTTTCCACCTTTGATTGATGTGATCTATTCGGTTTTGCACACTTGGGAGGAAACATTGGATGACAGTTTTATTGTAGATTATCTTGATGCAGTGATGGAGGCTATTGATGGGAGGTCACATGAGGAGGAGAGGAGAAATTTTTCTTTCCCTATACATTTTCTTGATGAAAAACAAATATTTTGGAGGGGAGGACTGTAACGTTCCAAAATTTTAGCCTCAAGCCTAAATGGAACATTAGAGTTAGCAGCAGCCCTAACCGGTGAATAAATGGGTAGAAAATCCCATAAGTCTCCTAAGGAGGAATAAAAAAGCTCCAAGTGTGAATAGGGACACTATTTATAGCTTAATAAAACACCTCCATGTGTGAACAGGGATAGAATCAAATTGATTCAATCCACTTTGACTAGGTCAACAGCGCAATTGTAGAGGAGGAGGAATCCAAGGGAGAATAACGCAGTTTTGGAGGGAGATGTGTCTTTGGATAGAGATGACCTAATTGAGTGGGGCCAAGGGAAATAAAACTCATGTTTTATATAAGGAATATTATGGCAACATTATTCTTTATGTTTTTAAATCATTATTCTTGTCTACTCAGACTTTTGCTTCCTGTTGTTGTTTAGCAGGGTAGCAGCACTGTTTAGCACCGGGTGTTCCCGAATGGGAATCCCACCTCTCCTTGAGGAGCCTCATTGGGAGAGTTTGCATTCATCATTCCACATCACGTTTTCATTCCAAGCTTTAGCCAACTTCATCAGCGTAGTTTTTCCAGAGATTGTGCGGTGTTACTAGGTGCAGCAGTGGAAGGGATTGGAATCCCGGTTTCTGAGCTAGTTTCTCATTGGAGGAAGGTTTACTTCACTTGAGCAACCTATTTGGAGGGCTCCAGAGCTTATTTCAGATTTTTTTTATCATACCACACATTTCCCCTACATTCCTAGCGTTGTTCCAACTAGGGAATGCATTATTTTGGAGGAAGCATTCAGTGCATGGTCTAGTGACTCCGTTGTAGTGTTTTCTTGTGATTGAGAGGTTCATCCTTTCATGGGAGGAAGCCCTTGAGGGATATACATCACATCATAAATATTTCAGTCTTCTAAACTCTTATGCTTTAGTGTTTCAGTGGTGATTCAGTAAATTTCTGAATATCACATTTTGTATGTAGAGTGTTTGATAAGAAACCCTTGCCAGGTTCTGTTGTATTTTGTATGAGGAGACTAGATCTCATTTTCTGAGAATAATGTTTAATATAATTAAAAATATATTTGTCTCTACCATTTTCATGATTAAACCCTCTCTTATACTGTGTAGTCACTTTTATGCAGAATTCATTGTGTTGCAGTGTTTGGGGTTTTAGCTCATTTTGGCAATCCTTGGTGTGGGTGATCTTTTTAACCCACCTAGTTTGATTTTTTCTAGATATATTATTGGATTTAGGTTTTATATTTACTAATATATAGGATCCAAGAGTCCATTTAACTATTTTATTGCATATGTTTCTATAATTGCATTTTTAGTGGATGATTCATGAGCTGTCCCTGTTTTGGGATATTACACAGGTTGACACCGCCGTATTTCAAGCCTTTTGAGATCCTTGAGGGGAGCGGAAAAATTTCCAACAGACTTGCATTTCCTTCAAAAACGAACATCCATGATGTTTTCCATGTTTCATTTCTAAAAATATATTTGAAAGATGTTGATCATGTGATTGATTGGTTTGTATTGTAGGTGGAACTAGAAGGATAATTTGAGCTGGAACTTCAATGCATATTGTAGAAAAAAAAAAAAATTCTCCAGAACCAAGAAATTGAGTAGGTTAAAGTGAAATGGAAGCACTTTTTGTCTGATGAAGCTACATGGTAGATGGCTGATCAGATGTGGGTTATGTATCCTTCATTATTTTCTGGTGGAGGAAAATGCGTTTTTAGTATACGTACATGCTTATGTATTTTTATTCTTGTAAATACCACAATGAGTTGTGTTATAAAGCTCCAATAATAAGTATGGTTGTCATGTTGTCATTATTTTCATGATGGTTTTTCTTTTGAGGAGGTTTTTCCTTGTATATACTGTAACAAGCTAAGTTATAAAGCTCCATAGGTAGTATGTTTTTATTTTTTGTGGTTTTGATGGTTTTGTGTGTCATATAACACCAAGGATAGTGTTCCCCTAAGGGGGAGGGGTCTATAATATCCCCAGGTTAAATTTCGTGTAATAAAGTTAATAAAGGAAAAATAAGACCAAGGTCATGGGACACATATTCCAAGATGACTGTTGGGAAAAATATCCTAGTGGGCATCACTTGTTATGTATTATGGATAAGGGAAATTGGAAAAGGGGTTGAAAGAAAGAAAAAAATATTTTTGGAATTTATTTATGAAAATAAAGGAAAATGGGAGAAAAGGAAGGTGAGAGGTCATAGGTTGCATGTGAGGAGAAAAATGAAGGAAAATAGAGGGAAAATGAAGAAATTAGAGAAATCAATAATAAAAAGGATTTAGAGGATAAGTTCACAAATTTTGTTATTTAGCCTTTTGTCGGTTCAATTTCAAATTTAATTTTAGAGAGGAGAAGAGCACCAAGAGGAGAAAACAAGAAAGGAAAGTATAGGAAGGATAAGGAAGGCAAATGAAAGAAAGGATCAAGTGGCTTCAACGGGAATACTTGTAGGTAAAAGGTTGCATGTATTACTTCCTAGCTAGTTTTAGCATGCATGGTATGTGCATGTGGATATTTGGTTCTTTTGTTGTCATTTCAATGGGGTTTAATGGGTTTAGATAGTGTTTTTTAGCCTTACCTTACCATTTATGCATAGCCATGGTGTGATGGGATTCATTCTTTGTTAAGTTTCTATTGCTGGAAGGTTTTATATCTAGGTGAGGTGGTCTTAAGAAAATTCACAAATTCCTAGGAAGCCCTCAACAGGTGGGTGGAGATAGGAAAATTCCTCAAGGGATGGTGAAGGAATTATGAGGAATACAAGCTCAATTTGGTTTGGTAATCTCATAAATGGTTTAGGTGAGATAATGGTATGGTAAGGGTGGAGGTGGCTTAACCTCTAGATTCACTTGGTTGTTTATGGAATGGTTTATCCCATGAGATCCCACATTCATGCTTGAAATATGGCACAAGGGTGGTTGGATGAAAGAAATGTTTGGTTCAGCCCAATATATGGTCAGGTGGTATGTGAAAGTCTTGAGTTGGTTGGATTTTTCATAGGTTAATAAGAGCTAAGTTTGTATTGTCATTGATGAGTAATTATACTTGATACTATGTGGCTTTAATGGTTGTTATATCATTATTATCTATCTCGTTATATGCATGGTTTTATGAAAAATATTAGTCATGCCTCTCGTCATGTTTTGACTAGTAACTCAATGAAAAATGATTGAATGAACTAATTGGTCTTATGACAACTAATGTGAGAGGGAATTAGCCATTCTTGTTAAACTTGAGATAAATTTCAGATCCCTATGTTCAGATATGCATTCATGAACTATAGGTTTCATGTTCATCATGTGTTTGACAACACGTCAGTCCTATTTGGGAGGGGTCAGGTCAATTCTTTGTTCAAGTTTGGGTTTGGAAGATATTTTTCTAAGTTATTCATCATTTCTGGAAGTATCATTGAGTTCTGGTCAGGGGCCTGAGTCCTAGCCCTGAAAAGGTGGCTCAAAATTCGGGGTCACTTGCATATAACTGACTAGAAAAGTCCACAGTCACTGGGAAGGAGGCCTATGGGAGATATTGCAGGGTTACAATCACATGGGTGTTGGAAATTGGGTTCAACGCTCCTTGTGTGTTTTGCGACATGGACTAACTACCTCTCATGGATCCTAACTCTTGCGATTATAGTGGAGACTAATGTTAGCAGGTTTTGGTCTAATGACAATCGTGATTCCAACAAGTGGTATCAGAGCAATAGGTCTCGAATTCGAAACTCACCCAACTCACATTGGGGGAAATATTGTTGGAAATTGGGTTCAACAGTCCCCGTGTGTTTCGCGACATGGACTAACCGCCTCTCGTGGATCCTAACTCTTGTGGTTGTAGCGGAGACTAATGACTGCAGGTTTTTCTCTAACGACAATCATTATTCCAACAATGGGGGCCTTGAGAAGGGAACGACTAAGGCTTTAGGTCAATGAAAAAGATATTTTCCCAAGGGGTTGGACACCTAGAGGGGTTGGGTAGCCCCTATAGGTCATGCAACACTTGAGGGAGGTCATTAAAGCCTTAAATTGTCAACTCCATTTCCTTAAGATCATATAGGTGGCTAAGTTTTATCATAGTGACCCTCAACTCATGTTTATCATGGGAAAACCAATGAAGTGGCTAAATGTGGGAAGAGGCGGTTACATCATGGTTAAGGAATTAAGAAACAAGGGTAAAAGAAGTAAGGATATCATTAGACATGGTGATGAAAGAAACACCCTTGATCAAGCCATAAAATCCTTCCACAAAGTCCTCACTACCAAACATACACTTCTAGTAGAAGATACTTAGGGGGCAGTAGTTTACAATAAAATATTGGAATAAGTCATTCTTCCCTTTGAGGAATATTGGGAGAAGAGAGTTTGTAGACCTGCCAAAGGAGATGGAAAACAATTCCCTACAACATGAATATCAAGTAATTTCATTCCCCTAACAGATTACAAGATGCACTAGAAAGAACCCCCTTTTACAAAAGAATCATCCAGAAACTTGAAATCGAATGGATATGACTAAAATTTAAACCTTTTTTTTCTAATGTGGCTTAAATAATTTCAAATCCAAGGGGAAGAATAAAAATCATGGCAAGAAATTGAGACAGATGAAATATTTAATCTAGGAGGGACACCCACCTTCAACATTGCATGGGGCATTACGTAGGTCATTGAGGAAATAAATGAAGAGAAGCAAAGAAAAGTAGGTGAATAGGATGCTAAAAGGACGAGAAGAAATTTTAGTAGGTGGGTATGATGGGCCTCCCAATTAGGTACAATTCAAGGCCCATATCTCCTTTCTCAGGCATATTAAACCTCTCCTTCTACACTTAGAAAGATATTTCTTATCTTTAATAAGCTATTAGGAAGGTTATAGATGCTTATAATAATTTGTGTGCATAATTTTGTTATTATGCATGATATTGAGGATGTTTGGTGTAGATCACGAGAAAATCTAGTAAAGAGAGAATTATGGGACCTATCCCCTCCTATAGCATAACTAAAATCAACTGGCTTGAGCAATCATTACTCCTCCCTATAGCTGCAAGGACACTTAGAGAAAAATCCAATTTTCTAGGGCTTTTAGAGGGAAATAATTCCTCTATTGAATGAGGCTAAATATAATATATTTTTATAAATAAGGGGCTCAAGTAGCCAATTGTAGTCAAATTGTTGAAGTACAAAGTCAAGTTTAGTAAAGTAGAGGCATTAGCCTAAGAATTATAGTTTTATAGCTTTCCATGTATAAGCATATCTTCTAATTATTGAAAGGATTTTTTTGTTCCTAGACTGCTATATCTTTAAGGATCCGAGCCTCCCTATGTTATTTCCCATCGCAGGTGGTCAATATCATTATTTTTACTATTCTTTTTCACACATCAATTTAGTTAGTCACTTTTGTAATTTCATTTCTAAACATTGCTTCCTGCATGGTTAATGAGCTAGTTTTCCTACAAGTCTTTTTGCATCATGTTTCGGTAAAATTAGTAATGGTTATTATATGTAGTTTAAATTACTTTCCCTGTATTATATTAACTTGATTACTATTCATGCATTTTTGTGTACTATTAATTGTAAAATTTCATGCTCTAGAGAGCTACATGAAAACCTACAATTGTTCTTTTGTTGAATAAACATGTCTATCATAGGCATAAGGAAATGGATAGGAGTTATTGACTATCCTTTAACCTTCCCTCAGCTCATACTTTCTTAAAAACACATATGAAGTGCATTTTTCTTCTCACTAGACTGTCTCCTCTAGTTGAATAGGCACTCCTATACCAACCCATGTTTTGCATCAAAAAATCATCTAGATTTGCATCAAAAGCATGGTTAGTCTTCCTTGTTAGGATATTCCAACACATAGGAAATAGTTCAGTATAACTTGGTCTAGTGTAGAGTTAGGTAAAGTGTGTTTCTTTACTATGTACATTTGTAGCTTATAATCCGATGGTCACGATTTGTAGTGATTCGATGGTTCACTCTCTCCTCGGGATTAACGACACTTGATCTGTGGATTAACACCCGATTGGTCCATGATCTCTATTTAAAGAGCATGGAGGTTCATTTTTTCGGTAACCTTTTATGAGAGAAACATATGTAATCTTTATTTTTATATTAATAAATTGCCTGAAGTGGCCGCATTGGCTCAGGTCGTGGACTGTTTCCCTCTTCGAGGATTTTAACCACGTGATATACTATTGTAATGATTTAAGATCTATTTTTGGGCAGTGACCTTTGGTTTTTGATCTAAGGAACCTACCATGTAAATTCCTACATAGTATTAGAGCTATTTTGAGGGCCACATCTATTTTTGATCCAAATCCAAAGCCGGTTTGACTGCATGCGACTGAATTTTTCTAGATCTACTATTTCTGAACATTTTTGGGCCTGGAGAACTGCTTTTTTGTGTTCGGAGCATCTGCTACAGTGAGAAACCCCTTTCGTTTCATGCAAGAAGGTTTCTGGTTGCCCAAGTTATGTCAGTTTAGATATGGAGGTATAAAGTATTTTTCTTTGCACTTATATTTGTTAATAGTTCTACCTATTTCGGTTCCCTCTATTTATTTCAGTTTTTAGGTTTTATTTGTTTTCTGAATCTATGCCGTCTTCTCTGTGTATGCTCTTTGCTCTGTGCTTTGTGCGATCTCGGAAAATCATAAACAGGAAGAAGGGAAATTTTATTTTCTACGTATGCTCTTTCCCTGCATCTTTGTGCGATCTCAAGAAATCAGAAATAGTGAAAAAATAGATAGTTGCCGATAATGCTAACTGAAAATCTAATGTTATGCCATAAGGCTCGCATTTCATTTTTTTTTCTCGGATTTTGTGCTTTTTTGTGCAGGAAAAAACATGCACACCGAAGACTAAAAAAAAATAAAAATAAAAACCCTTTATTAGCTCACTTGGCGAGAAGTTAGTTTATGAGAATAGAGGTCTTGGGTTCAAGTCTCTTTCTCAAGCTTCTTTTTGTAAAAAAAATTTGTTAAAGGGGTGGGATTTTTTTTCAAAAGTAGAACTTCATCATCAAATTTCAAATTGTTCCCGTAACTATTCGGCATCTACAACTCCTTTTTTTCAAAAAGGCATAACTTCTTCATTCAGAAACCATTTTTCAAGACGTTTTTCAAGTCATTTTTTTGGATCAGCCTAATTTTTAGAGATCTTTCCATTGGAGAAGTTAGTTTTAGCTATTTTTAGCTTCAGGTTTTAAAACAAAATGGAAAGTGCAAGCCAAGTTATTCTTAACAACACCAATTATTTCCAATGGTTGCCTCACATGGTAGATTTACTTAGAAGTAAAGGGCTTTATAGAATAGCCACAAGACAAGAAACTAAACCTTTCAATGAAAATAAAGCCAGTGAATGAGAAAATAATCAATATGAAGCATGAGTAATGATAGGAATTTCCATTGCTCAAGATCTTCGTTTTCATATCCTTGAAATTGACACCCCTGATGAAGCTGTGAAAAAGATAAATACTGTTTCTGGAATTCAAAATCAAATCATGGACCACCAGCCTAAAAATGAGTTGCTTACTTTGGACCCCAATAATTTCTTCTCTATTGAAGATTTTTTATCCAAATTCAAGACCCTTAGAATTCTTTTAGAATGTTGTAAGGTCAAAAAGGAAGATGGTAGCCTCATATATTCCATTCTTGCTAAGCTTGGCCCTGCATACTATGTATTTCTTTCCATACTATGCCTTTTGTAATTCTTTGATAAGAGAACAAGAAAAACTATTACACCTTGGTCTTATCACTTCTGGAAACACTTCTAAGAAAGCCTTAGCAACCCAAAAACAACCATATGAAAATAATCCCAAGAAGAAGTATCCTAAAAAGTATGGTCCTAAACCAAACAAGGGTCCTAACCAATTTTAGCTGCAAACGGAAAAGAAACTCACCAAACTGATAAGGCAACTAAAGAAAAGGGGAAGAAAATAGATAGGCATTGCAACCTTTGCAATCATGATGGCCACATAGAGTATAAATGTTTTAAGAAGATGGAAGCCTTGGACACAACAATGAAGAAGCACCACATCAATTTGGATACTCTTCAACTTCATATTCAGGAATGGCACTTTTTTCTTGTGGTTTTAAAGCATCTGGTTATGCATTAAATGTATCTTCTTATTCTCATTCTCATGAGTGGCTCATTGATTCTAGAGCTTCTTACCACATGGCCAAAAATAAAGCCATGTTTTCTTCTCTAAATGATTGTAACACCAAACATATTTATGTTAGTGATGATAGATCTCTTAGTTTTGTAGGATATAGAACCATTCATCTAGATAATGGTCAGTTTAATGATGTACTATGTGTTCCTACCTTGTCGTGCAACCTTATATCTGTTTATCAGATAACTCATTCAACTGAAGGGAAAATAGTAGAATTCCCACCTCATGATGTTGTAATCAAGGACCTCAAATATCCTAGACATAATTTAGCTACTAACATTGCTGATGATTCCACAAGGTTGTATAATTTTAACAACTTTCGGTCATCATGTATTCCCTCCGTTTTTGTTGCTCATAATAATGAAGTGAGCAAACTTTGGCATGAGAGATTCGATCACTTAAACTATTTCTCTCTTCAAGCTCTATGTAAAGAAAATATGGTGACATGTCTTCCTATGGTATCTTGTCGAGATGGTGCTTTCTCTGGATGTGTACTCAGTGAACATCATCGGGATAGCTTTGACCAATGTGCTTCTTGGCATGCTTCATCCCCTTTGCAGCTTGCGCAAAGTGATTTATGTGGTCTGCTTCATGTTGTTTCTTTCTATGATTGCAATTACTTCTTAAATTTCATTTATGATTGTTCTAGATGCACTTGGCTATACTTTTGAAAACTCAAGAGTGAAGTTTTTAACATGTTCGTGGCCTTTAAGGTCTTTGTTGAGAAACAATCTAGACATCAAATTCTTAGGTTAATATCAGACAATGGAGGAGAATATATTAACAAAAAATTTATCAACTTTTTCACTGAGCATGGCATTCAATTACAACATATTATTCCATATACTCCACAATAGAATGGTGTAGCTGAAAGGAAGAATCACACCTTAAAAGAAATGGCTAATTATATGCTTCAATCTAAAGGACTTGGTCTGAATTTTTGGGCAGAAGCAATTAACTGTGCAAATTACATAGTAAATCACACTCCTACTAAGGTTTTAAAGAATATAACTCGATAAGAAGCTTGGAGCTCAATAAAACCAGATGTAAGTCACTTTCATGTTTTTGGAAGTGATGCTTGGGCCCATATTCCAGATGCGAAACATAAAGCCCTAAAACCTAGGAGTGAAAAATGCATTTTTTTTGGATATTCTGAAGATGTCAAAGGATATAGAATTCTTCAACCAAAATCCCAAAATATAATCATTAGATAAGATGTAAAATTTGATGAAAATATATTGGCCTGCGAGCCTGATTCAACATATGTGCCACCTCTCTCTATCTCTTCTATTTTTGGTAGAATTCCTTCTAGTCCAAATGATGATAGCAAGGATAAAAACCCTCCTCCACCTCTTGAATATATTCCTTCCTCTCCACAGCTTCCAAGATGGGTCCGCTCTACTCGGGATGCAGCAGGTTCTATTGCAGGTGACCCTGCAGATTGACGATGTACACGTTGTCAGTTCGAAAGACCCTCTTCCTTATTGGCTCAAGTTCCAGAAAATCTTGATACAGACACCTTTGAAGAAGCTTTCGGTCATCCCAATTGAGATGAATCTATGAATGAAGAATACCGTTCCTTATTTCGAAATGATACTTTGGATCTTGTTCCTCTTCCAAAAGGAAGAAAAAATTTCAGATGCAGATGAGTTTACAAAACAAAGTTTGGACCATATGGAAAAGTGGATAGACATAAAGCTCATCTTGTTGCTAAAGTATTTTAACAAGTTGAAGGCATTGAATATACTAAAATCATCTTCCCTGTTGTCAAAATGAATTCTATCCACCTTATTCTTTCCCTTGCTGCCTCCTTTAAATGGGAATTCCATCAGATGCATGTTAAATCCGCCTTCTTACATGGATATTTGCATGAATAAATCTACATGGAACAACCCCCTGGCTTTATCCAAAATGACTCTAGCCTTGTTTTTCACTTTAGGAAGTCTCTCTATGGTCTCAAACAAGCTCCTTGGGCTTGGTATGCCAAAATGGATAGATTTCTATTAGATAACGAATTTTCGAGGTGTGATTCTGACAACACTGTCTACACCCAGAAAGTGGGTAAGTCCTTCACCATCCTTGTTATTTATGTTGATGATCTTATCCTTACTCGTAGTGATCCCAACCATTTAAACCATGTGTAGTCTAGCCTCAAAAATAAGTTTGAAATGACACAGTTATGACACTTGCATTATTTCGTTGGTATTCAAGTCTTGCAATCCAAAGAAGGTTTTACCCTCTCTTAGTCCAAGTATGCCTATGATCTTCTACACCACTTTCACATGGAAGAGTGTAAAAAAAAAAAAAACCCTTCCTCCTTTCAAATAATTACATAATCCTTTTACTAGTTCACTTGGCGAGAAGTTGGTTTATGAGAATAGAGGTCTTCAGTTCAAGTCTCTTTCTCAAACTTCCTTTTGTAAAAAGCTTTTGTTAAAGGGTCGGGATTTTTTTTTTTCAAAATTAGAACTTCATCATCAAATTTCAAACTGTTCCCGTAACTATTCGACATCTACAAATTTATTTTCAAAAAGGCATAACTTCTTCATCCAGAAGTTGTTTTTTTTAATCAGCCTAATTTTTCAAGATCTTTCCATTGGAGGAGTTGGTTTCAGCTCTTTTCAGCTTCAATTAAAAAAAAACATGGAAAGTGCATGCCTGGTTATTCTTAACAGCACCAATTATTTCTAATGGCTGCCTCACATGGTATATTTAATTAGAAGTAAAGGACTTTATAGAATAGCCGCAGGATGAAAAAACATAAATTAAAAAAGAAAATCAAATAAGGTTTGGAAATTTGGAGGGAAGATGGATCGCGCAAGGGTTTCTCTACGTTTTACTGTCGCCGCCATCAAGGTTAATGATGATTCTGCACCCGATGCAGCTTCCCTTGTAGCTGTGGCCCCCGGTTCAGATCTAGTCGCGTTTTACTTTGGCTCTTGTCTGCTCGGAGCTCATAGTTTCACCAATGAACCCAGTACAAAGAACTCAACAGACAATCCCTCATTTGGTGCCGCCATCGTGTCTGATACCCCATGGGGCCTGCAACTAGGGAGATCGATGGCCTCAATGCCGGATAGAAGGTGCGGCTTACATGCTGGCGATTTGGGGCTTTCCAAATCAAATAAACTGCTTGCGGACCTCGCCCCAGGCAAATATTGCAGCGGCATGGCAGATCGGATCTCCCAAAAATAGATCTGTCTCTAGACTGTCTTGGATCCGCCCAGGAGGGGTTCACTACAGGATGGAGAGGCTGTGAAGGCGCTAACAGCAAAACCGTTTTTTGAACCCCATTCTACAGGTAAGATCTTGCTCCCACTGAACTCTCCTTTTCAAATTTTTATCAAACCTCCAGTGGGTCAGTCACGTTTAACCTGGGTAAACGATGACACCTCTATTCTGCAACTCAAGCATCAAATCTGGGGCTTGACGGGGTACCCAGTAACGATCCAACATCTGGTCAACGGGCACAGCTCTCTCCAGGATTGCAGGCTCTTAAAGGATTACGCCATAAAAGCAGAGATGACCATTACCCTAAATCTGCGACTTCGAGGGGGTGCTGTAAACCAGAGTATGCCAAGATCTGTAGGAGGAGAAAAAGGGAAAACGCCCATCAACCAACAGCAAACAAATGGAGGCCACTCCTATACAAATATCCTACAGGGGAAAAGAGTGGTCGACTTAGCCCCAGAACATGTTGGAAATACTCTGAGGCCTTACATAGTTGAACAACAGGAACAAACCCCAGCTCTAAAAATCAATAGGACTGCAACAGAGGAGCATATAAAGACATATGAATCCCAGGCATTAATATGCCGCTTCAACTTCTTTTGGCCCAAACCCATGGACCTTTTTCATTGTATTTTCACCCAATGGTCTCTGGAATGTGAAATACATCTCTGTTCTAAGGGATTTTTCATTGTAAAATTTCAAACCTCGGAGGAGAGGGACATTATAATCAGAGCAGGGCCTTGGTTCTGGGGGTCCACGGGGCTGTTTATCACTCCATGGTTTCCAGATTTTGACCCCAACACCATGACAGTCTCCAGACTACCAGTGTGGGTGAGACTTCACAACCCGCCTCTTCATTTCTGGAATGAACAGGTTCTCGAGAGAATTGGGAATAGTCTTGGGCGGTACATCAAAATAGACACGGAAAGATTAGAACAACGAATCTTTACTTTTGCCCAGATCTACATGGAAGTAGATTTAAGAAAAGGATTACCGGAGAATATTATGCTGATTTATAAGCAACAAAACTGGTTGCAATCACTAGATTATGAGAATACTGCATTCAGATGCAGGAACTGCAGGATGACAGGACACCTACAAAATACATGTCCAGAAGTGAAGAAAGCAAACAACAAAAATAAACCGAACAGGAAGCAGAGGAAAGGTTGGTAGTTTCCCCCTCATGATTCAGAGGAGGATGAGTCAGAAGAAGAAGAGGAATTAGCTCCATCAGAAAATACGCAGCCAACACAGGGACCAGAGGTACAAACAAAGGACATGACTGCACCGGTGGAACCACATCTCCAGACGAACCAATCAGAAAGGAACGCTGTTGACACGGGCAACGGAGGAATCAAAAGACATCATACATCAGAAACTTCAGATTCGGACAAGGATACAGGAACCCAAAATGCAGAAAATCAGATTGTCCTTGTCACTTGTGAGCCATCGCAGGGCGAATGGCGCAAGGTGGAGAAGAAGAAAGGGAGAAAAACCTGATTTGTGGGACACTTTCCTCACGATCTAGCAGCTTCCAGTTTTTCTGCCTCTCTCTCTCTTCTCATTTCTCATTCCTTTTTCATTCTTTTCTTCTCAATGTGTTAGTATGAATCCTTTGTCGAAGTGTACGAAAAAGGACCACTTTAGCTACACATAACTAATAGCCCTAAAAACAGAAATGACTGCCAATATCTTCAGATATGCGGTTAGTTTGACAAGAAAATAGCTGCAAAACACCAGATCTATGTATGGAAAGACATTAAACAGTAAAAACAAGGGTTTGCTCCATATACCAGTAGACAAGACAAGAACAATTTTTGAAAGAATTTTTATATTAATTGGGCACCTGGGAGGAAAACAAGAAGGTGTATCCAATTCTCCTCAGTGGGATGGGTTCTTGGAAGTCCTCAGCACTTCAGATCTAAGCTTTCTCTCTCTTGTTGGTGTAGAAAACCTAATGCAAAAAATGGAGCTCAATGGGAGCAAATGATGAAAATGGGACCAAGTGTATAGATCCAGAGTGATCTAGTAGGCAACAAAAGGTGAGGAATGATGGGGAAAACCCTCCTATTTATAACAAAATATTGGGTCATTCTAGATCTTGGTGTATGATTAAAATAATGTTAACCAAATCTAGATCCACCTTTTATGGAATACTTTATTATATTTGTTGGAGGGAAAGGGTGTTTGACTTGGGTCAACTCCCTTGATTAGTGAAAAATAAATAAATAAATGATTTATTTATCTTTTTAAGGAAGTGGTTGGAAGATAATCAAATAAATAATGATTTATTTGATTATTGGTGGGTGATTTGGTCATATTTAACAAGGAATATTATCTAAATAAGATTTAAATAATTATTCCTAGAAAATAATAAGATAAGTAAGGGTTTATCTCATTAATTTCTTTTTTTTTGGGTTAAACATGACTGGGAATAATAATTAAATTATGGTTTAATTAATTATTCCATGAGGAAAATCAAACAAATATAGGTTTGTTTAATATTTCCTTTGGGGTTTCCTGTTTAGACCATAAACAACCTAATAAATGTGGTTTATTAAGTTATTTAACATAGTGAAGGCAATTTTACTTAGGGTAAAATTGGTCTTACATGGTGTACTTGGGTCCATCTAATGATAATAGGTTAGATGACCAAAAAATGGTGTAACAGAATGCAAGGTAGCCTTGCTACAACACATTGTCTGCGAGAGCACATGCGCCCAATGGGAAATTTCTAAAAATGCTTCAATGCATATGCTATGTGTAACTTTTCATTTTTATAAATAAAAGGTTATCGATTTTTTTCTGTGGAAAAAAAGAATAGCCGCATGACAAGAAACTAAACCTTTCGATGAATATAAAGCCACTAAATGGGAAATAAACAATATCAAGCATGAGGGATGATAGGAATTTCCATTGCTCAAGATCTTTGTTTTCATATCCTTGAAATTGACACCCCTGATGAAGCCCTAAAAAAGCTAAATACTGTTTTTGGCATTCAAAATCAAATCAGGGCCCACCAGCTTGAAAATGAGTTGCTTACTTTGGACCCCAATAATTTCTCCTTTATTGAAGATTTTTGTTCAAATTCAAGACGCTTAGACTTATTTTAGAAGGCTGTAAGGTCAGAAAGGAAGATGGTAGCCTCATCTATTCCATTCTTGCTAATATTGGCCCTGCATAATCTGTATTTGTTTCCACCTTCCATTCCACTAGTGAATCCATCATTTCTTCAAGAACCGCCTACAAGAACCCCTCTTTTGATGCCTTTTGCAATTATTTGATAAGAGAACAAGAAAAATTCTTACACCTTGGTATATCACTTCTGGAAACGATTCTAAGAAAGACTTAGAAGCCCAACATCAACCATATCAAAAGAATCCCAAGAAGAAGTATCCTAAAAAGTATGGTCCTAAACGAAACAAGGGTCCTAAGAAATTTCAGCTGCAAATTGAAAAATAAACTCACCATACTGATAAGGAAGCTAAAAACAAGGTGAAGAAAACAGATAGACATTGCAACTTTTGTAATCATGATGGCCATGTGGAGTCTAAATGTTTTAGGAAGATGGAAGCCTTGGAAGAAGCAACGAAGAAGCACCACATCAATTTGGATACCTCTTCAACTTCATCTTCAATAATGGCACTTTCTACTTGTGGTTGTCAAGCATCTAGTTAAGAATTAAATGTATCTTCTTCTTCTTGTTCTCATGAGTGGCTCATTGATTCTGGAGCTTCTTACCACATGGCCAAAAATAAAGCCATGTTTTCTTCTTTAAATTATTGTAACACCAAACATATTTATTTTGGTGATGATAGATCTCTTAGTGTTGTAGGATCTAAAACCATTCATCTAGATAATGGTAAGTTTAATGATGTACTATGTGTTCCTAACTTGTCTGCAAACTTATATCTGTTTATCAGATAACTCATTTAGGTGAAGGGAAAATAATAGAATTCTCACCTCACAATGTTGTAATCAAGGACCTCAAAGATCCTAGACATATTTTATCTACTGACATTGTTGATGATTCCACAAGGTTATATAATTTTAACAACTTTGGGTCATCATGTCTTGCCTCCGTTTTTGTTGCTCATAATGATGAAGTGAGCAAACTTTGGCATGAGATATTTGGTCACTTAAACTATCACTCCCTTCAAACTCTATGTAAAGAAAATATGGTGACAGGTCTTCCTATGGTATCTTGTCAAGATGGTGTTTTCTCCAGATGTGTACTCGAAAAACATCATCAGGATAGTTTTGACAAAAGTGCCTCTTCGCACGCTTCATCCCCTTTGCATCTTGTGCATAGTGAGTTATGTGGTCCACTTCCTATTGTTTCATTCTCTGGTTGCAAGTACTTCTTAAATTGCATTGATGATTTTTCCAGATGCACTTGGGTATACTTCTTAAAAATCTAGAGTGAAGTTTTTAACATGCTCTTGGCATTTAAGGCCCTTGTTGAGAAACAATCTAGACATCAAATTCTTAAGTTAATATCAGACAATGGAGGAGAATATGTTAGCAACAAATTTATCAACTTTTGCGCTAAGCATGGCATTCAATTACAACATAATGTTCCATATACTCCACAATAGAATGGCATAGCTGAAAGGAAGAATCACACCTTAAAAGAAATGGCTAATTGTATGCTTCAATCTAAAGGACTTGGTCTCAATTTTTGGGCAGAAGCAATTAACTCTGCAAATTACATAGTAAATCGCACTCCTACTAAGGTTTTAAAGAATATAACTCAAGAAGAAGCTTGGAGCTCAATCAAACCAAATGTAATTCAATTTTTTGTTTTTGGAAGTGATGCTTGGGCCCATATTCCAGATGAGAAACATAAAGCCTTAGAACCTAAGAGTGAAAAATGCATTTTTGTTAGATATTCTAAAGATGTCAAAGGATATAGACTTCTTCAACCAAAATAAAAAAATATAATCATTAGAAGAGAAGTAAAATTTGATGAAAATATATCGGCCTGCGAGCCTAGTTCAGAAGGTGTGCCACCTTTGGCTTGTGAGCCTGATTTAGCATACCTGTCACCTCTCTCTATCTCATCTATTTTTGATAGTATTCCTTCTATTTCAGATTATGACAACGAGGATGAAAATCCTCCACCACCTCTTAAAGATATTCCTTCCACTCCACAACTTCCAAGATGGTTCCATTCTACTCAAGATGTGGCAAGTTCTCTTACAGGTACCTTGCAGATCGACAACGTACACGTTCTCAGCTCAAAAGAGCCTCTTCCTTATTGGCTCAAGTTCCAGAAAATCCTGATCCAAACACCTTTGAAGAAGCTTCCGGTCATCCAAATTGGGATGAAGCTATTAATGAAGAATATCGGTCCTTATTGGAAAATGATACTTGGGATCTTATTCCTCTTCCAAAAGGAGAAAAAATCTTAAGATGCAGATGGGTTTAGAAAGCAAATTTTGGACCAGATGGAAAAGTGGATAGAAATAAATCTCATCTTGTTGCTAAAGGATTTTCACAAGTTGAAGGAATTGACCATACTAAAACCTTCTCCCCTGTTGCCAAAATGAATTCTATCTGCCTTGTTCTTTCCCTTGCTGCTTCCTTTAAATGGGAAGTCCATCAGATGGATGTTAAATCTGCCTTCTTACATGGAGATTTGCATGAAGAAATCTACATGGAACAATACCTTGGATTTATCCAAAATGACTCTAGCCTTTTTTTTCGCCTTAGGAAGTCTCTCTATGGTCTCAAAAATCTCCTTGGGCTTGGTATGCCAAAATGGATAGTCTTTTATTAGATAATGGCTTTTCTAGGTGTCATTCTGACAACATTATCTACACCAAGAAAGTGGGTAAGTCCTTCACCATCCTTGTTAGTTATGTTGACGATCTTATCCTTACCGGTAGTGATCCCAACCATATAAACCATGTGAAGTCTAGCCTCAAAATTAAGTTTGAAATGACAGACTTAGGACACTTGCACTATTTCCTTGGTCTTCAAGTCTTGCAATCAAAAGAAGGTATTACCCTCTCTCAATCCAAGTATGCTTGTGATCTTCTACACCACTTTAACATGGAAGACTGTTAAAAAAAAAAAAAAATCCCTTCCTCCTTTCAAACAATTACATAATCCTTTTACTACCTCACTTGGTGAGAAGTTAGTTTATGAGAATAGAGGTCTTGGGTTCAAGTCTCTTTCCCAAGCTTCTTTTTGTAAAAAGTTTTGCCTGGGTTTTTTTTTTCAAAATTAGAACATCATTATCAAATTTCAAATTGTTCCAGTAACTATTCGACATCTACAACTCCTTTTTTTTAAAAGGAATAACTTCTTCATTCGGAAGCCATTTTTTTTTAATCGGCCTAATTTTTCCAGATCTTCCAATTGGAGGATTTAGTTTCAGCTCTTTTCAGCTTCAGTTTAAAAAAATAAAATGGAAAGTGCATGCTCGGTTATTCTTAACAACACCAATTATTTCCAATCGCTGCCTCACATGGTTGATTTACTTAGAAGTAAACGGCTTTAAAGAATAGCCACAGGACAAGATACTAAATCTTCCGATGAAGATAAAGCCGCTAAATGGGAAAATAAACAAGATCAAGAACGAGGGATGATAGGAATTTCCATTGCTCAAGATCTTTGTTTTCATATACTTGAAATTGACACCGCTGATAAAGCCCTGAAAAAGCTAAATATTGTTTTTGGCATTCAAAATCAAATCAGGGCCCACCAGCTTGAAAATGAGATGCTTACTTTGGACCCCAATAATTTCTCCTCTATTGAAGATTTTTTGTCCAAATTCAAGACCCTTAGACTTATTGTAGAAGGCTGTAAGGTCAGAAAGGAATATGGTAGCCTCATTTATTCCATTCTTGCTAAGTGTGGCCCTACATACTCTGTATTTGTTTCCACCTTCCATTCCACTAAAGAAGCCATAATTTCTTCAGGAACCGCCTACAAGAACCCCTCTTTTGATGCCTTTTGCGATTCTTTGATAAGAGAACAAGTAAAACTCCTACACCTTGGTCTTATCACTTCTGGAAAATCTTCTAATAAGTCCTTGATAGCCCAATAGAAACCATATCAAAAGAATCCCAAGAACCAGTATCCTAAAAAGTATGGTCCTAAACCAAACAAGGGTCCTAAGAAATTTCAACTGTAAACTAAAAAAGAAACTCACCAAACTGATAAGGCAACTAAAAACAAGGGGAAGAAAAAAGATAGACATTGCAACTTTCGTAATCGTGATGGCCATGTAGATTTTAAATGTTTTAAGAAGATGAAAGCCTTGGAAGTAGCAATGCAGAAGCACCACATCAATTTGGATACCTCTTCAACTTCATCTTTAGGAATGTCACTTTTTTCTTGTGGTTGGGAAGCATATGGTTATGCATTAAATGTATCTTCTTCTTCTCATTCTCATGAGTGGCTCATTGATTTTGGAGCTTATTACCACATGGAAAAAAATAAAGCCGTGTTTTCTTCTTTAAATGATTGTAACACCAAACATATTTATGTTGCTGATGATAGATCTCTTAGTATTGTAGGATATGGAATCATTCATCTAGATAAAGATCAATTTAATGATGTACTATGTGTTCCTACCTTGTTATGCAACCTTATATCTGTTTATCAGATAACTCATTCAGGTGAAGGGAAAATAGTAGTAAAATTCTCACTTCACGATGTTGTAATCAAGGACCTCAAATATCCTAGACATATTTTAGTTACTGGCATTGTTGATGATTCCACAAGGTTTTATAATTTTAACAACTTTGGTTCATCATGTCTTCCCTCTGTTTTTGTTGCTCATAATGATGAAGTGAGCAAACTTTGACATGAGCGATTTGGTCACTTATAATATCGCTCTCTTCAAAATCTATGTAAAGAAAATATGGTGACAAGTCTTCCTATGGTATCTTGTCGAGATGGTGTTTGCTTCGAATGTGTACTCGGAAAACATCATCAAGATAGTTTTGAAAAATGTGCCTCTTGGCATGCTTTAGCCCCTTTGTAGCTTGTGCACAGTGATTTATGTGGTCCACTTCCTATTGTTTCTTTCTCTGGTTGCAAGCAATTCTTAACTTTCATTGATTATTTTTCCATACACACTTGGGTATACTTCTTAAACCTCAAGAATGAATTTTTTAATATTTTTTTGTCCTTTAAGGCCTTTGTTGAGAAACAATCTGGACATCAAATTCTTAAGTTAAGATTAGACAATGGAGGATAATATATTAACAACAAATTTATCAACTTTTGCACTGATCATGGCATTCAATTACAACATATTGTTCCATATACTCCACAACATAATGGTGTAGCTGAAAGGAAGAATCACACCTTAAACAAAATGGCCAATTATATGCTTCAATCTAAAGGACTCGGTCTCAATTTTTGGGCATAAGTAATTAACTGTGCAAATTACATAGTAAAGCACACTCCTATTAAGGTTTTAAAGAATGTAACTCCAGAAGAAGCTTGGAGCTCAATCAAACCAGATATAAGTCAATTTCATGTTTTTGGAAGTGATGCTTAGGTCCATATTCCAGATGTGAAACATAAAGCCTTAGAACCTAAGAGTGAAAACTAAATTTTTGTTGGATATTCTGAATATGTCAAAGGATATAGACTTCTTCAACCAAAATACGAAAATATAATCATTAGAAGAGATGTAAAATTTGATGGAAATATATCAGCTTGTGAGCCTATTTTGGCAGGTGTGCCACCTTTATCCTGCGAGCCTAATTCAGCATATGTGCCACCTCTATCTATCTCCTCTATTTTCGATAGAATTCCTTCTATTTTAGATGATGATAGCAAGGATGAAAATACTCCTCCACCACTTAAAGATATTCCTTCCACTCCACAACTTCCAAGATGGGTCCGCTCTACTCAAGATGCAGAAAGTTCTCTTGCATGTGACCCTACAAATCGACGACACACACATTCTCAGTTCGAAAGAGCCTCTTCTTTATTGGCTCAAGCTCCAGAAAATCCTGATCCAGACCCCTTTGAAGAAGTTTTCGACCTGTTAGCATTGATATTTGCATCCCACCCATCCTGCCTTAGTTTACTCTACTTTCACCTCATCTCTGTCATTTTCATTTACCTCGCTTCGTTTCTTAACCATTTTTCGCAAGGGTGCCCAAGTCGTCACTGTTCACAAGCACCAAACCCTAATTTCCTATTCCACTAAGCTATGGTTTTCTATGAAAACGAGAAATTTGAGTAGATTATCCATAAGGTAGGCCATATCAGTAAGTATGAGGTCATTTCATCTCATAAACATCATGTCTCCATCATTTTTTAGAATTCATTCCAAGAGTCAAGTCATTTGTCACTCATAGGGTCGATTTTTATTCAAATTGTGTTTCTGATAGAACAAATATGAATTTAAAAATATTGGGAGATTTTTTTTGTCCCCCATAGGTGACAAAAGAAAAACCTGCTTCATATTATACACAGGTGTCATGGTTTTAGAGAAATTTCAAAAATCACAGGTGCTATAGGAGAGTTGCTGCACTTCTAGAGTAACCTTGGGAAAATCAAGTTTTATCATAGCTGGATTGTCAAGAATTTCTGATGATTCAAATGAATACTAGATAGCTATAGATTTCCAATAAGCTATCACGAGCTCAATTTGGAGTTGAGGAAGGCCTCCAAACGTTTCCTGCAACATCACTTTGCATTTCTGCATCTTCATTCAACACTTTTTGACCAGTCTTGGGAAAATCAATTTTTGACAAGTAAAATAAACTCCAAATAGAAAACAAAAAGTTTATTTGGAAATAATACAGGATAATATTCCAACGAGCTATCATGGGCCCAATTTGGACACCGGTAAGGCCTCCAAATGTGGTATTCAAAAAGGTGCTACAGGGACGCTATGCGTTTGCCCAGTTGCTTCAAAAATTGTCTGCAAGGCTTCAAAAATTCACAAATTCATTTTTAAACCTTCAGTAGTGATTCATCATGACTCAAAAAATTTATTAAGTTACCATTTTCTTCACTCATATTCATCAAATTTCTTTTTGGATGCATAATTTTGTTTATAAGAAATTTTGTTTTTTATTCTAATGTAAAACCCTAGTTTCCCTCAAAACGTAATTTACACTTCAATTTCACTCCCTAAACCTTCATAACCCTTCCCCCATCTCATTCTACCCTTTCCCAAACCCCTACAGTAACATACCCTTTCCCTAAGCCTTCATTTCCTTAAAACCCTAAGCCTTAGGTACACTAGTTACCTAGGCTCCAAATTCTCTATACTTGTGATAAATCCCTACCCTCATCTCCCTTAAATTACCCTATCCCATTCCCTAGTCCTAAAAAATCACATTCCACCTCATCACACCTCCCTAGGGTTTTGACACTAAAGCACCTATGGAAGAAGAAAGAAAGGAGATGAAGCCAAATAGAGGGGGAAGATAAATTGTAGGTGAAAGATACACAAAAAATAATGACATACAAAGGAGGATGGAAAACACTATTGTAGGAGACAAAATTGCAAAGGCCAAGCTCAAACAAGCCTATGAAAAAATTCAAACTCTAACTAAGAAAAAGAGGAAAGAGAAGTTAGACATACTTGCTGAGGTGTCAATCCATGCCTCAAGTACTCAATGAGCAAGTACCCTCATAATTTTGGCACATTTTTGTACTTATGTTCATTTCAATAATTTTTTGCAATTTTCAACACATAAATTTTGCAAAAGATACAACGACCTGGACACTGCGCTCTTTTTTGGGACCTCCAAATGCCAAATGGCCACCACCAGCAGGTTTATAATGATGAGGACATTAACCCTAGCAAGTTTCAAAAGATTTGGAGTGTAACTGGTCCCTCAAACATGCAAAAAACCACCTAAAAATCATGTTTATGCCTCCTTTTTGACCTGATCGCTGCACGTTTATCACTCTTAGGAGATTGGATTTTTGACAAGGAAAATCAAAACCATTTTTAAAAATGGAGATATATCTAGAAAATAGACCTATAGATATTTCCAATGAGCTATCATGGAGCTGATTTTGACACCGAGAAGGAACTCAAAACCAAATTGAAAAACACGTTATTTTTCCTACTTGGATGTTGCGCGTTTACCAGAAAATTGCAAATTTTTACAATCTTCAGCAAATCTTCTTCAGTTTGACTTTTCACTTTGAGGAATGTAATTTTATAGATGTAAATGTTCAACATTAATGTAAAATTCATGTTTTTACTTTTATCTATGGTAGATACATTAGGTAAGTCATCAGTTGAGGTCAAATGAATCAGTTCTTAGAGATAGGAATGAGTCACTTTCCTCATCCTACACTCTAGCTTGCAGTTCAACCTTTCATGTAAACATCCCTTACCTCATGGATTTGACTCCTGAGGTTGGGAGAGGTTGTTTGAGACCTATATCATGTCATTTTGGACTCATTTTTAGAGGTCGGTTGGAGTTGGCATCAGTTTGAAAGTTTTGTATTGATCAAGAAGCATTTTGGCCTGGACATTAATGATAAATTGCAGCTATTTATTTGGGATTCATGCGATATTAATGTTTGACATAGTTTTTTCTCTATGATCATTTTTATGAATGTATTGTAAGCTCATAAACCATTTCATGTCAATGATATGCTTAATTTCAAGTTGAAAGGCATAATTTATATTATTTAAGCTCTATTTTGGGGAATTTAGCATAAAGTTTTGTCCATTTTCTTCAGTTTAGGGAGAATTAATCTCATATGATCTTCCTAGCTCCTCACTGGTCTATTCATCTCACCAATCACCTTTGAATGTTAAACATTATACCTACCTTTCCCCATCAAATGGATTGCAATTTCATCTCATTAGACCTAATCTACTTCCCTTGACCTAATCCTTGTTTAGTGAGCCCAATCCTAAATCAAATTAAACCCTTGCACCCATTACCTAGCCTAAAATCCTATTTTCTCCAGCCCTCCTCGGCTTGATATTGCTAGCTATGACGTCAAAATCTTGGTTTGTGGTTACCTCTGTTGGGATTCCTTCCTCAGCCTTGGGAATCTGGCAGAGTGATAACATACTAGCGTCGTTGTTGGGGAACGAAAGATTAGATCTTCCATGGGAAAGAACGACAAAGTTTAGATCTAATTGTTGATGGTGAACAAGAGTTAGACACATACGAAGGCTGAACCATTCACTCGACAACTCCATTGACTGAAATATTCAGAAAATAAACATTTCATGGAAACTCCACTGCACGAAGATCAGTAGCTTCAAGAATTTTCAGGATAGACTTGATTTCTCTAAGGTATGCTCCTATGAATCAAGCTCATATTCTTGGTTTTCCAAACCGTATTCCTTGTATAGACTGGAAATCAGGACTGTCAAATTTTAAGGGTCAGGATGGTGAAGATGTTATTTTTCATTTGATCAAATTTCATTTGAATATTCATAGACTAAAGATTGAGTTTCCTGAATATTGTTTGATGAAGATGTTTATGGATACCTTGGAGGAAAAAGTGAGATCATGGTATGAGGATCTACCATCTACTAGTTTATGTTCTCTAAAGGAATTTCATTCAGTTTTATTTCAACATTATCAAAGCTCTAATTCTTCCATGTCAATGACTGATAGTTTTTGTGAGATCTCTGATAATTTCATTGAGTTTCTTGAAAATTTGTATAGAAATTAAGAGTGTCTAGATGATAAGCTCATAGAATCCCTTAATGATTTTTCCTCCCAACAAGAAATAGCAGTTTCCTCCTTGGATGAAGAGATCCTTGAGCCTTTGCATGACAATCATTTTCATCACCAAAAAGAGAAAGTATTTTCTCTCATGGAAGAAAAAGATGATGCATATTGTCTTGATGTTCATAAAGACTTCTCATAGGAGACAATTCTTGCAGCAGTACAACAAGTTGATCAACCAAAGGTTAAAGAAAATATTCAACATCCTTGTGAATCTTCAAGAGAGAAAGAAGACAATTACTGTGTTTTCAAAAGAAAACAAAGAGTACTTTCTCCTCTGTTTGAAGATGAGATAGATCAGCTCCTGAACATTCATATTACAAACCAAGCTAAAGTAGGTTTGCAGTGTTCACATAGTCAAGAAAGTGTTGGTAAAACTTCTTCCATTTTTTAAAATGAAAATATAAGTTTAAATCAGGACAATCCTGAAACTATATTTATAGATCGACAATCTCCTTTTTCAATGTTCATATTTGATGAATTTTCTCCTGAACCTAATTTTCCTAAGTACGATAAATATGAAGATAATTTCGATGAGGATTCTAATGAAATTATACAGGATATTGTTGTGAGTAAACCAATTTATGATGATGATTCCCTGCAAGGAGATCAGCTAGCAGATATTGCAGTTTTTCATGAAGATGATTAGGCTGTCATGTTTGATTATCTTGGAGAATATTTCTTGTTTAAGGATGACTTAGACTATGAATTTTAGGAGTATGAACCAGAGAGAGACAAAATTATAGAGGTTGAGTCAGAATTTCTCATGCTTGAGGAATTTACAGCCAATACTCAAATAGCAAAAGGTTATACTTCCCCATGCTTTCCTATCGGTCAACAACCAAGTGTTCTTTCTAATCAGAATGAAGGGAGTGCTTGTATTTTTACTTCTAGATCTGAAGACAAGGTAATGCTTCAGGATTTTCAAGATCCCTTTGATAGTGTTTTGCAATCATTGGAGAATATGAATGTTGTCTTGTTTGTCAGCATAAGTCTTGGTTTCAGTATTTATTGTGAGTTGCCTATATGTACATCATTCTTCCTACTCAAGGAAAGTGAGAGCGAAACTTCAGTAAGTAGCCATCTCCTGGATTGGTTACACTAGAATGATCATTTCACCTAATCAAAAATTGTGCAAAAAATTAGAGTAGGTTGGTATCATTTCAGTTTGAATTTATTTTATTTTCAACAAGTGTTGACATACTTCATCAAGGTTTGAAGCCTGTGGTGAAGGTCCTAAGGCTTTGATGATATGTTAGTGTGGATTGAAGTTTGCAGTATGTTTTCAGTTTCATTTTTAGTTTCATTTTATAGATTGGAATCCATGCCCAATGGATAAGGCACTGATCTACAAATTTAGAGATCTTCGGTTCTAGACACCTCCTTCAGAGCTATCTTCCCCAGCTAGAGCCGATGTTAGCACTGATATTCGCATCCCACCCATACCACCTTATTTTACTCTACATTCACCTCATATCCATCATTTTCATTGACCTCGCTTAATTTCTTAACCATTTTTCCCAAGGGTGCCCAAGTCATCATTGTTCACAAGCACTAAACCATAATTTCCTGTCCCACTAAGCTAGGGTTTGTTATGGAAACGAGAAATTTGGGTAGATGAGCCATAAGTTAGTTCATATCAGTAAGTATGAGGTCATTTCATCTCATAAACATCATGTCTCCATCTTTTTTTGAGAAGTCATTCCAAGAATCAAGTCATTTTCCACTCATAAGGTTGGTTTTTATTCAAACTATGTTTCTAACCAAACAAAGATGAATTAAAAAAAAGTGAGAGAGGTTTTTGTCCCTCATATGTCAATAAAGAAACACCTCATTCATATTTTACACAGGTGTCATGGTTTTAGAGAAATTACAAAAAAAACAGGTGCCACAGGAGAGTTGTTTCATTTCTAGAGTAACCTTGGGAAAATCACGTTTTCTCATAGCTGGATTGTCCAAATGAATTTCATGATGCATAAAATGGTAACTAGATTGAGATATATTTCCAATTAGCTATCATGATCTCAATTTTAAGTTGAGGGAGGCATCCAAACATTTCCTGCAACATCACTCTCCATTTATGCACCTTCATTCATCACTTTTTGACCAGTATTGGGAACATCAATTTTTGACAAGACAAATAAACTCCAAACAGAAAAATAAAAGGTATATTTAGAAATTATATATGATAAGCTTTCCAACGAGCTATCATGGGCCCAATTTGGACACCGGGAAGGCCTCCAAATGTGGTCTGCAAAAGGGTGTTGCAGGGACGCTGCATGTTTGACTAAAATTGCAATGTATTTATCAACGGCGTTGCACATTTGCCAGGGACACTGAAAATTTTCCCAGTTTCTTCAAAAATTGTCTGCAAGGCTTCAAAATTTCACAAATTCATTTTTAAACCTTCAACAATGATTCATCATGACTCAAACAAGTTATTAAGTTACAGTTTACTTCACTCATCATCATCAAATGTCTCTTTGGATGCATAAGTTTGTTTAGAAGAAATTTGGTGTTTTCTTCTAATGAAAAACCCTAGTTTCCCTCAAAACCTAATTTACACTTCAATTTCACTCCCAAAACCTTCATAGCCCTTCCCCCATTTCAGTCTACCTTTTCCCAAACCCCTACAGTGACATTCCCTTTCCCTAAGCCTTCATTTCCTTAAAACCCTAAGCCTTAGGTAAACTAGTTACCTAGTCTCCAAATTCCCTATATTTGTGATAAATCCCTACCCTCGTCTCCCTTAGATTACCCTATCCCATTCCCTAGTCCTAAAAAAATCACATTCCACCTCATCACACCTCCATAGGGTTTTGACACTAAAGCACATATCGAAGAAGAAAGAAAGGAGAGGAAGCCAAACAAAGGAGGAATATAAATTGTAGGAGGAATATAGAAAACAAAGAATTACATACAAAGGAGGATGGATAAAACTACTATAGGAGACAAAATTGCAAAGGCCAAGCTTAAATGAGCTTATGCAAAAATTCAAACTTTGACTAAGTAAAAGAAGAAAGAGAAGTTAGACATACTTTTTGAGGTGTCACTCCATGCCTCAAGTACTCAATGAGAAAGTACCCTCATAATTTTGGCACATTTTTGCACTTATGTTCATTTCAGTAATTTTTTGCAATTTTAAACACAGACAATTTGCCAAAGGTGCAGCAACTTGGACGTTGCACTATTTTTTGGGACCTTCAAATGGAAAATGGCCACTGCCAGCAGGTTTATAATGATGAGGAAATAAACCCTAGAAAGTTTCAGAAGATTTGGAGGAGAATTGGTCCCTGAAACATGCAAAACACCACCTAAAAATCATGTTTCTACCTCCTTTTTGACCTAGTTGTTGCGTGTTTACTAGTCCTGGGAGATTGGCTTTTTGACAGGGGAAATCAAAACCATTTTGAAAAATGAAGATACATCTAGAAACTAGACTCAGAGATATTTCCAATGAGATATCATGGAGCTGATTTGGACACTAGGAAGGAACTCACAACCAGCTTTCAAAACATGTTATTTTTCCTGCTTGGATGCTGCACATTTGCCAGAAAATTGCAAATTTTTACAATCTTCAGCAAATCTTCTCCAGTTTGACTTTTCACTTTGAGAAATGTAATTTTACTGATGTAAATGTTCAAGATGAATGAAAAATTCATGTTTATACTTTTATCTAAGGTAGATACATTAGGTAATTCATGAGTTGAGGTCAAATTAATCAATTCTTAGAGATAGGAATGAGTCACTTTACTCATCCTACACTCTATCTTTCAGTTCAAATTTTCATGTAAACCTCCCTCACCTCATGGATTCGACCCGTGAGTTTTGGAGAGTTTTTCTGAGGCCTATATCATGTCATTTTGGACTCATTTTCAGAGGTGGGTTGGATTTGGCATCAATTTGAAAGTTTTGTATTGATCAAGAAGCATTTTGGCCTGGACATTAATGATAAATTGTAGCTATTTCTTTCGGATTCATGTGGTATGAATGTTTGACATAGTTTTTTCTCTGTGATCATTTGTATGAATGTATTGTAAGCTCATAAACCATTTCACGTCTATGATATGCTTAATTTCAAGTTGAAAGGTGGAATTCATATTATTTATGCTCTGTTTTAGGGAATTTAGCATAATTTGTCCATTTTCTTCAGTTTAGGGAGAATTCATCTCATATGCTCTTCCTAGCTCCTCACTAGTATATTCATCTCACCAATCACCTTTGAATGTTAAACCTTCTACCTACCTTGCCCCATTCAATGGATTGCAATTTAATCTCATTAGCCCTAATCTAATTCGCTTGACCTAGTCCTTGTTCAGTGAGCCCAAACCTAAATCAAATCAAACCCTTGCACCCATTAACTAGCTTAAAATCCTATTGTCTCCAGCCCTCTTGGCTGTGACCCATTTGGAGAGAGCTCTCTCTAGCTTGATAGGGCTAGCTATGAAGCCAAAATCTTGGTTTGTGGATACCTCTATTGGGATTTCTTCCTGAGCCTTGGGAATTTGGTGGAGTGATAACATACTGGCACCATTACCGTGGAATGAAAGATCAGATATTACCTGGGATAGAACGAAAAAGATTAGATCTAATTTTTTATGGTGAACAACATTTGGACACATATGAAGGATGAACCATTCACCTGGAAACTCCATTGACTGAAAGATCTAGAAAATCAACATTTCATGGTGACTCCACTGCACGAAGATCAGTAGCTTCAAGAATTTTCAAGATGGAATTGATTGATCGAAGGTATTCTCCTATGAATCGAGCTCATATTCTTGTTTTTTCGAACTGTATTCCTCATATAGACTAGAAATTAGGACTTTCAAAGTTTAAGGGTCAGGACGGTGAAGAAGCTAGTTTGCATTGGTCAAATTTCATTTTCATATTCATAGAATAAATATTGAGTTTCTTGAAGATTGTCTGATGAAGATGTTTATGGCTACCTTGGAGGAAAAAGAGAGATCATGGTATGAGGATCTACCATCTACTATTTTATATTTTCTAAAGGACTTTCATTCAGTTTTCTTTCAACATTATCAAAGCTCTAATTCTTCCATGTCAATGATTGATAGTTGTTGTGAGATCTCTGATAATTTCATTGAGTTTCTTGAAAAGTGGTATGGAAATGAAGAGTGTCTAGATGATGAGCTCATAGAATCCCTTAATGATTTTTCCTGCCAAAAAGAAATAGAAATTTCCTCCTTGGATGAAGAGATCCTTGAGACTTTGCGTGACAATCCTTTTCATCACCAAAAAGAGTAAGTGTTTTCTCTCATGGAAGAAAAAGATGATGTATACTTTCTTGATGTTCATAAAAACTTACCATAGGAGACAATTCTTGCAGTAGTAAAACAATTTGATAAGCCAAAGGTTAAAGAAAATATTCAGCGTCCTTGTGAATCTACAGGAGAGAAACAACACAATTACTGTGTTATCAAAAGAAAAAAAAGAGTACTTTCTCCTCTGTCTGAAGGTGAGATAGATCAGCTCCTGAACAGTCATATTACAGCCCAAGCTAAAGCAGGTTTGCAGTGTTCACATAGTCAAGAAAGTGTTGGTAAAACTTCTTCCATTTTTTAAAATGAAAATCTAAGTTTAAATCAGGACAATCCTGAAACTATGTTTATCGATCGAAAATCTCCTTTTTCAATGTTCATATTTGATGAAGTTTCTCATGAAACTAATTTTCCTAAGTACGATAAATATGAAGATAATTTCGATGAGGAGTTTGATGAAATTATACAGGATATTGTTATGAATAAACCAATTTATGATGATGATTCCATGCAAGGAGATCAGCTAGCAGATATTGTAGTTTTTCATGAAGATGATCGAGCTGTCATGTTTGATTATATTGAAGAATGCTTCTTGTTTAAGGATGACTTAGACTATGAGTTTGAGGAGTATGAACTAGAGAGAGACAAAATGCCAGAGGTTGAGTCAGAATTTCTCATTCTTGAGGAATTTCTAATGCTATTTTTGGTTGATTAGCAGGGAGTATGTTTATTTTATTATATCTAGACAACCCATACATAAATTAAAACATCTCATTTCCGGCACAATCATCGATGATTTGGTCGATATAGGGGGTAGGATAATTGTCCTTTGGACACGCTTTATTGATATCCCTATAATCGACACATACTCGTATGGTCCCTTGTTTTCTGGTAACAAGAACTATATTAGATACCCAATTTGTTAATGGGATTGGATAAATAAATCCCACTCTTAGTAGTTTTTCAACTTCAGCTTTAATAGGAGTAGCTTTTCGTAGATGTATCGAACTTAATCGTTGTCTAATAGGCTTTGCATCCGAGTATGTATTTATTTCATGAACGACAATTTTTGGATCAATTCATGGAATTTATTCATAGGACCAGGCAAATATGTCGCAGAATTCTTGAAATAAGGATTTATATGTATTAATTTCGTCAACTGTACAAGAAACTCCTATATGAATGTTTTCAACAACTCCAAGTTTAACTAATATGTCAATAGGAACAATTGTAGAAATGTTTCCCAAATTAATCTTAGAATCCGAATTTGTAATTGTGATTGGATTCTGTGGTTCCATGACATAATCAATTATAAAAATAGATGAAAAATCATTTTCAAATCTATCAAGTTCAGGTAAAAATGAATATCTATGATGTAGATCATCCCAGGGTAATTCATCCATAGACAAAAATTCACGAATACTTTCATCAGTATAAAATACTTGTTGGAAAGCATCAGAAATAGATGTCAAGGATGAGCTTAATAGTGAAGCAGACTCTTCAGTGACCACATTCATTGGATTAGGATTAGTTGAAGGTGTGTTAGGAAATGACTGTACCGCTGTATAAGTTATCTCAAAAGGACTCAAAGGCATATCGCCATTGAAATAATCCATTTCTCACTCTGAAGGCACTATCCAAGGATCATCAAATGGAATACTACTTGATGAAATCATATTGATATTAGCAATAGTACGCGGTACATTGGGTGGAGGCATAGAAAAATTCCCCATGAAAACAGAGTCCTTTACTAAACCCACTCCAACATCTTCATAAGGAATAGTCGATTTTCCAACATGTTGAATACTATCTGTAGAAGCTGGGTCAGACGAATAATATGACACCTGGTCAATTTTCACAATATTCCCTTTATGAGGAAACATGATTAACTGAAAGAAAGAATATATGACAACAGTCATAGCATAAGACCAACTTTGACCCAGAAGAAGGTTGTAATCCAGAGTAGCATCAACTACTTCCACATCTAGATTAACTATTTTACCTTCGACCTCTATAGGTAGATATTGTAAAATTCCATACGGATGGAATATTCTTCCATCAAAAGCTTTAAGAATTGTTGTATATTGGTTAATCATTGAATAACCAAGAATTTTCCAACATTTTAATGACATTATGCACGTAGATGCCCCCTCATCAATTACAGTATGAAAAAATCATTTTTTTTTTACTAATACCGGAATCTGAAAAACCATCTAATGAGGGAGTCTCGGTGTAAAATTTTCTAAATCAAAGACCATAATGTTATAATACTGAATATCTATAGGTCCAATAGTTGATAAAAGTAATTTACTTTATGCTGGACATGATTGCAGCACTTCTAAGGTCGACATTGTTGAAGGGGAAATCACCAAGTCTTCAACAATGTTGTAGTTCTAAGCAGCTGTCGCATGTGGATTGAAAGTTGATTTCCGAAGTACACCTTTAGCAGGCGGTTTAATTACTAGATCAAGATTAGGTTTCTCGATATGAAGTTGATCAAAAACCCAAGGAGATGTAGCTGGTGTTGAATTAGAATTTTCTACTTCTTTACCAGCAACAAGATTTTTCCTTCCATAGTCTTGTAATCGCCTTGCAACCCTAACCTCAAACATCATTAAAATATTTGTTGATGAGTGCGAAGAAGATCCTATCATTTTTATATCTTGAGTAGGAAAAGGATCCTTCAAGAGAGCAAGTGTGGGCGAACCTTCGACGAATTTAGAGACCTCGGACTGATGCGGGCACTCTTTAGTAAAGTGATTCTCGCCATAGATAAGACAAGGATAATGAGGTTTTTATTTATCGTCAGATGGTTCAGTTTTTTCGGTTTTCTCCTTGGGAGACAAAGTCTGTTTTCTTTTATTCTTACCTTTCTTCTTATTACTGGTTTTGGATTTAGTTGTAGATGAATCTACAACATGAATGTTGGCTGAAGTTTCAAGGGAAGAATCTCCTTTTGGTGAATCAGGTAAAGTTATTATAGGAGAAGAAGTTTTTGAGGACTTCTTCTTACTTTTATTTGTGTTAACTAAACCATTTACACCATCTGCAACATGATACCCTAAAGGAGTTGTAGCTATTTGATCAGGACGTGGTAAATCAGGAATTTTTTCGTACAAAGTACCATACTATGTATGTAGGAGGTCTAAGTACTGAGCTTGAGCAATGACCTGTTCTTCAGTAAGAACTCCTCCCTTAGCCACATCTTTAGTGATAATTGGAAGTAACGATTTCATGAACCATTCTTCCAAATCTGATCCAGAATAAAAAATTTCACCAAACGTCTTCTACATCTACATTCATGTATGTGATCGGATATGTACGTAGACATAGATTTTAATGAATTCAATAATTCCGTGCCATTGTCATATTTTACTGACAACTGAAAATCTGTTAAGAAAGCAATTTCTAAAGCATTGAAATTGTTGAATGAGCCACGTGGTAGTTCAATATACCATTTGGAAGCTAAGCCTATCAGTGTTCTCTGAAATAGTCATAATCGAATAGAATCATCAATCAAAGAGTTTGATGCGCACTAGAGGTGGTAAGTCATGACATGGTTTGAGGGGCCCTCTCCTGATTTCCCTTCAAATTTAGGGATATCATTAGGCAACATATTTGGCATTGGCAGAAAATGCAAAAGATAATAGATGGGATCATTCGTTAGGCATGAAAAATTAGGTAAATCCAAAGTTGCTATGAATGGAAACCGACGGTTAGGGTATTGAGAAAATTCCTAACCTTGTGGAACTATACAAGTACCAGGAGGAGGATATCCAGGATATCCTGGAATAGCTTGTGCATTTGGGATTGGGATACCTCCTAGATAACCAGGATTAGCCAGACCATATTGGGGTTGAGCTGGTATCTGATACATGTAACCAGGGTACAGTTGATGCTGGTATACTAGATTTTGTGCTAGAGACCCATATTGGTACTGCCCTTGATATGGTTTATAAAAAAACTGAGGTTGGTTTGTTATAATTGTACTTGTACCAGGTGGTCCCGTAGGCATCTGAATAGTAGTCTAAAATGTGGGTCCAGGTTGTGGTGCAGAAATTATAGGGATTTGTTGTGATAATTGAGGGGTTGTAGAAATAGGGGCTGCAGAAACTCCAGTAATAGGTGTAGCATCTTGAACAAAAGTTGGTGCAACAGTTTGAGGTGGAGTTCTAGGTGTACTCAGACCAAGCTACTGAACTATACCAGAGATAGGTACCTGAATCATAGGTTGAACAGGTTGGACAGGTTGGACAGGTTGTTGGGTTTGACTGTAACCAATTGGCTGACCGAGTTGATAATAGGGTACTTGCACATTAGGTTGTAAATTTTGTTGAACTTGGGATGGATCCCACACCGTATTTACTCCGGGATATGAAGGTCCCATTGAAGGTTGTGTTGCATAGGATGGACCATAACCAGGTTGATAATTTGGAACATATGCTTGATAATTAGCTGGATAATTCCCACCTCCTTGAAACAATTGTTGTTCTAGGTAAAATTGTGGCCCTAAAGGAGGTTGTTGTCCTTAGAAAGATGGTTTCCCTTGATAAGGTTGTGGACCCTAAGTTGGGTACTGCCCTTGAGGTTGACATTGACCCTGAGGTATGTACTGACCTTGAGGAATGTATTTTCCTTGAGATTGATATTGACCCTGAGGTATGTACTGAACTTGAGGTTTCCCCCTAGGTAGTAAATTACCACTTTGAGGTTTCCCTCCAGGCGGTAAATTACTACCTTGAGGGTCAAGGTTAGGAATGTTTCTAAACATCATGTAAATGTGCTCCGCACTCAAATTTTGGGTATGTGATTCATTTCGACCAGTTGACAGTATATGTTTTTCGGGAGAAGGAGCTACTCCTGAGAAAGTACCAAAAAGTGATTGGTAACCCGCTGGAACTGACGGACCACAATACAAGTATGATTCTGGTGACACAAAATACATCGATGACTCACCAGACATGTTTAATGGAGGTCTGTAACCTCTTGGTATGGCGTAAAAAGGAATTTGGGGTGGCGAATAGTTTAGACCAGTATTATGTAGAAAGTCATTCAACTGAGAATACCAAGGATCTTTTTTGAAAGGGCTATATTAAGTCGATTCACTTGGCCTAAGACCTAAAGAGTCTTGATGTGAAGGAATAACAACTTCTTCCTCAGTGTCAGTAACTTCTTCAATACTAATGAGACCAGGAGGAAGTTTTTCAGTGATACGATACTTCACTTTGGGTGAATCAAGACGATGAGGTGTTGGAGTAATGAAATCGGAAGCAGATTCAGATATAGCAGGTTTGGTTTCTGATTCAGAAATTTTAGGATCAGTAGATGATAATTCACTAGTTTTAGAAACAAGTTGAGCTAGTTCAGAAATTGAAACTCTTCTCAGAGTACTCTCTATTGTTTGAGGTTGATCTACTTCGTATTCAGGATGAATAATTATTGATTTTTCTTCATGTTCAGTTGATCCAGTCCCTGATGTTTGTCCTTTCTCAAATTTAAGTTTTTCTAACTGGCTTGGTGTGTACTCAAGAGGTTTACCCTACATTCTGTGTGATTTTCTAGGTAATTAAACCATGATTAAAATTTTTAACACATGAAATAAAAAAAAAATCAACAAAATGTCCTAAAGTATCTAAAGAAACAATCAAATTGATCACACGCCTACAAAATCTAAGAGATCAATCCACACACAAACAATAAATTTCCGCACTAAAAACACTAATCAGTGATGAAATCCAACATCATAGAATTTTAATGCAGAAATGGAGGTTGGAACAGTTACCCTGACAACCTGCTTAATGAAACAGTCCGGTGAAATTTTCTCCACTTAAACCATCTCAAACTGAAGAGAACCCTCTAGAAAGTCCAAGTGAGTCTAGTCGGTGTTTGCTCCAGGTATAGTGTGACCTTCCCTCCACCATCACCTTGGGAAAGAATCCTAAATTTTATAGCCACTAAGTTCACCAATGGGAAAAAATATACCTGGGGGAATAGTCTACGATCTGATATACACGCAAGGGCAAAGTAACTTTCTCAATCCCTTTGAAGGCTCATTGATATAATCCAAGGTTTACCGACAAGTGACCCTAGGCTCCTCGACAATGGTCTATCTGAGGTTTACCGTTTTTAATACGTGCACATATGTTATCTTTCCCAATGAGATAGGTATGATTACCTCACTGGTTCAGACATGATCTCGTGCTTGACTCTTTTAACAAGATCTTCCTAGAGCATACATGCTACAATTGGATTCAATCCTACCGCAATATTGCTACTTTTTTGTTTTAACTATCTTGGAATGTTAATTGCAACCTATTCCAAGACACTATCCTAAGATATGTTGGTGAAAAGAGCCCTAGAAAATGTAAAAATATCTAGATTGATTTTAATTAAAGCATTGTTTTTAATTTGGCCATTTCTTAAGTTAGAAGGTATGGAAGTGAATATTCGATGATGTTTTATGACCCGACTCAAAAATACACTAAATTCATCTATATTGAAAATGCAACACTTTTATTTTCAATGAAACCTATTTAAAAGAAATATTTGAGAGATTTAGATAACTTTCAAAACACCAATTCTTTCTCTTATAAATAAAAATCCTTGAAAAGAAGACGATTTCTTTGAGAACTCAATTTCATATGATGATCAATTACTCGTTCGAAATGAAATCCTTTATCAAATAGATCAAAAACTACAAATAATTTAACAAACTCTTTCCAAAAAGAAGACCTTATCGAAAATTCCTAAAAAAATAAAATTCAAAACCAAAAGAAAAGACTCTAATGTTGAATTCTATCTAGAAATTTTTGAGGATGTTTCGCTTAGTTTTTTATTGAACCAAGAATAATTTATGCTTATATCAGCAAAAATCAAAACATCCAACAAACGGTTTCAAGTGAAATTCAAGCCTTAGTAAGCTTAAGACTCTTCTAAATTTGAAAATGAAAATTAAACTCAATTTTCATCAAAGCAAAGGTTGCAACAAGTTCAATGGCTCAGCAAGAAAACAACGACATACCAATAAGCTAACGTATATGATGGTTTCTAACATAGAGCAACAAGAAATTAGGGCAAACACTCACTTATAAAATTCAAATTAGATAAAAAACCACTCAGACACAAGAATTGCTGAAAGAAATTCACACATAAGACTTTGACAGTCAAGACAAGCTGGGGCAAACATAGAGAATCTGGTAATATAGCTCCTGAAAAGAGAATTCTTAATTTTTCAAAAAAAATTCCACAATTCCGTAGGTTTTAATGGAGAACAATGTGGTACGACACTATTCTGAACTAAAAACTACAGAGGCTACTGCACTATCTTTAAAAATAAAAATTCATATTTACATTTTAGGGATTCTAATAATTTATCTACCCAACCCAGTTTAAGACTAATCAAAATCGAAAAATCAAACTGAAAAATAAAGAGGAAAACTAAGTTCTCTCCCTAGTGGAGTCACCATTTTTTTATGTGGATAAATCCTTCTTGCGGAAAAGAATGATCTCCCTAGTATCCTAAGGATATCTAGAAACAAACAAACAAATTCAAACCATTTTCTCTAGACCATTTTTGATTCAGAATTATTAATAACAAAGTACGAGGATGTGCCCCTACTTGAAGTCCAACGCTTGTTGTAATGTTCTATCCAGTCACTCCAAAATAGGTCACTTTAGCATGTAGGACCTGCAATCAAAGACAAATAAAATGATTAAAAGCACCTCCAAGATATAATAATTGAGAAAATATATCTTAGTGATCAAGGAATCTAAGATTTGAATTACTGAAATAGATACATGAAAAATTCAATGAGAAAATGGAATCCATTTGTATTAACTTGCATAATAAGAAGTAACCTTACAACCTGTCACCTTTATGTTATACAAGTTCTTCCGAGGTCCTGAACAACTATTCCTCTTGGTTTGACAAGCCTTCTTCTCCTTGAACTAGCATGAATTTTTGGATATGAGTGTGTGATAATTCTCATACCAATGATGACTAGTATAGAGAGTATTCTCTCTCAAGAAATTCTTCAGCAATTATTCGTAATAATCTACCATTTACAAGCTACCCTTGAGACTGAAACATGAGCACAATTTATAGGGAAATGGAGGTATTTTCAGTTCCATGAAGAGGGGGATGGATTCCTCCCATGAAGGGATTTGAGCTTGTTAGTATGAATCTTAATTCCAAGAGTATGAAAAAAGACCACTTTAGTTGTGCATAACAAATAGCCCTAACAGAAAAGATGGCTGCTAATATCCTCAGATCTGCAATTAGGTGATCAAGATAAATGTTGCAAAAATCTAGATCTATGCATCAAAAGACATTAAGCCGTAGAAAAAAAAATATTTACTCCATGCATCCAATAGACAAGACAAGAATATGTTGAATGAATTTTGTATTAATGGCACCTGGGAGGAAAACACAGAAGGGTGTTACCAATTCTCCTCAATGGGATGGGTTCTTGTAAGTCCTCAACACTTCAGATCTAAAATTCCTCTCTCTTGATGGTGTAGAAAACCCATACAAAAATGGTAGTAAAATATGACTATGATGGTGGATCAAAGTCAGACCAAAAGTATAGATCCAGAGTGATATTTAGGCAACAAAAGGTGATGAATGAATGGAAAAACCCTGCTATTTATAACAAAATATTGAGTTAGTCTAGATATTTGTGCATAATTAAAATATTATTAACCAAATCAAGATCCAACTTTTATGGAATATTTTATTATATTTGTTGGAGGGAAAATGAATTTGACTTGGGTCAAATCCGTTTATTTGTAAATAATAAATAAATCAATGATTTATTTATCATTTTAATGATGTGGCTGAGTAATAATAAAATAATAATGATTTATTTAATTATTTATGGGTGAATTAGTCATATTCAACAAACAATATTATTTAAATAAGGTTTAAATAATTATTCTTAGGAAATAATAAGATAAATAATGATTTATCTAATTAATTTCCCTATTTTGGGTTAAATATAACTAGGAATATTAATTAAAATACTATTTAACTAACTATTCCTTGAGGAAAATCAAACAAATGTAGATTTATTTAATATTTCCTCATGGGGTTTCCTGTTTAGACCATAAACAACTTAATAAAGGTGGTTTACTAAGTTATTTTTCATAGTGAATGCAATTTTACTTAGGGTAAAATTGGTCTAACCTGGAGTACTTAGGTCCATCTAATAAGAATAGGTTAGATGACCAAAAAATGGTGTAATAGATTGCCCCCCAGCGTGCGAGTGTTAGGAGTTAATTGTATGACCAAAGTATGTTGTAAGAACTCAATCACTAGACATCGAAGGGGAATTCAAAGAGAGAGAAATATAAGGTAGACCAAAGTGCTAAGAGGACTAGACCTGGAGGAGGAAAGACTTACAAGTGTGACAAATCTCTTTTATGAGTGAGTTCCTGTGCTATAGTTAGCGAGGGAGGCATAGCTATGCCCGCCGAGACAAAATACAAATAATAATGCATCTAGTAAACAAGGGACTGAACAATATAGTGCATGTTTGCATAAACATGAGCCAGAAAAGCAATATGATAATGAATCTCACATACATACTATGCCTGGGATAATAGCTAGGACTTGTACAATAATATTTGAGTACATGAGATACAAATACAACCAAGATGCCCATGTAAACAGGAAAGGGCTCTAAAAATATGAATGATACATGCAATCAAAAAGGTGTTGCAAGCGGCTGAGGCCGACATCATCAAATCTATGGAGATGCATTGAAGGCTGAGATGAAGAGGTCATCTGGGCATGTGGGGGGCTACCTGTAAGGCCACCCCTCATGAGGGCTGAGACATCTCACACACACCTGGGAATCATCGGTCCAATATGCTACATCACTGAACCATCAAGTATATAGCTATTGATCATGCTAAAAGGAGTTGGAGCTAAGAAAAAATCAAGTCAAAGGGCTATAAGTAGTCCCTTTGCCTGATTCGAGGCACCGAACAAGAGTGGAAGCTGGAACCAAGGTACACTGCCCTCTAGACCTGTCTTCTGGAATAAATGATCTGATGTCAATAGAAGGAGGTCCTCCATAGGTGGGGAAATAAGGGGTCCTCAAATATGACACGGGAGAAAATAGTAGAGCGACTAATAGACAGACACCAGGGGTGATGATGAAATGGGGGGGACTGAGTAGTGGACAGACGACTTCCCTTATTAGAGCATAAAGGGCATGGATGACCTGGCAACGACTTACAGAATATCATGAGGGATAGGGGATAGTGGGACTAGAGGCCATAATGTGTGACATGAGAGAGGGACCAAGAAATGAAAGATGGAGAACTATAGCGAGATACAAAGAGACTCTGAATAGATTTGATGAATGCGATGATGACTCAACTTGGATGCTCTAAACAAGGGAAATTTGATGGTGCTGCCACACAGTAAAGGTCCAATGGGGAACCATAAAAACATAAGTACAAGATGGTAACTCACGAAGAAAATTGAAACGAGTGTGACAAGTATGTAGGCAAAGTGGTGCCCCTAGTACGAGTGTTGCAAGTGAAGAAATTTGATTTTTAAGAGGGTTGAAGTGACGTTTCTTGGATAAAATGTGTCATGGTGAAGTATCAAAGCACTAAAAACTAATATATACCCATTTGAGGGCTTGGTGAGAGCTTTCCAATGGTATATACGGTTCGTCAAACTGAGCTATGGTTTGTCTGCAGCAGACAAAATAAAAATAAGGGGTTTTCTTTTAATAAGGAATTTTCCCTCCAAATTCACTCATTTGCATGTGGAGCTATGGTGAATGTAGTGAGGAGAGAAGGCCTAAATCTTGTGGTGATCGTAGCAGAAAAATCGATCGTTGGAATTGAGATCTGTCAGATGCAGGTAAGAGGCCTAATCCTACTCTTTCATTTCAGTGGATTGAAAGTTTAGTTTAGGTACCCAGAGCTCATGAACAGGCCAGGTCGCACTTTTTGGGGTTTGTTTTGCAACTTCGGTAGCAGGTACTGGGAAAAAAACTGTGAACTGTCCCAGGAAATGACCTGAAAAGTGCGACCTATCAAAGAAAGGGGGCTTCAGTGCTGTTTTTGGCTGAGATATGGGATTTTTATGGTTGAGGGGCATAGGTGCCCTCGAGCATGTTTTTTTCATGCCAAAATGTATTTAGAAAAAGGGGCATCTAAACACATTTTAATGATGTGGTGTGCCATTTATTTTCATTATGGTTATGTAGTTTGAGAAATGGAATTGAGGATTACCAATCTCTTTTGGTACTGTATATATGAATCAAATGGACTTTAAGTTTCCAGGTTTGCATACATGGTGTCACTATCCCAAAGAGAGGATTCAGAGATAATGAACTGGTGCTCTCCTAGAAAAATCACAGGTTGGTCAACAACAATGTCGAAGGGACCGTGTTGTTGATGTAAGATGAAGGAATTCTGAGGGGTATCATCCCTAGAGTGATCTAAAGTGATATGGGACTTTAGGGGTTCTTCTAAATGTGGAAGAATAATGGGACTAGAGTCGACATGACCAGATAAACTACGAGAGTTGTGGAGGATTGCTTCTCCTATTCTCTCAAATATGGGTGCCCCCTTACCCAAACATTCGGTGTCAATGTAATGGTCACAAGGTGTATGTGGTTTGAATGCATGGGTTCGATGTAAGGGGGGATAGATAAAGTCATGGGTGGTGACCGCTTCCATAATGTCGTCATCATAATAGAAGATGGGGTGACTGGTAGAAGAGAAACTACCAGACACGGCGAAGCTACCTAACTCATCATCATGAGAAGTGAGGTTCACATGCGTAGTGTCATGAAGGGTGACAAAAGAACAAGTAGATAAAGGATCTACCAATGTTGAGCCCAGGGTGATCGCTGAAGGAAGGTCAGGTGAAACATCAGGGGAAGTCTCCAAGGGGACTTCTACCGAGGGTTTCATGGATGATGATAGGTAGAAAATGGTGGACGAAGGCTCCATCATCTCAAAATTAGGAGGGGGAATGTCAATGGGAGCACTCGTGTCCTCTGGTTTTGCCGAAGCAAAATGCATAAATAACGGAGCGGTGGACTCGTTGTGCTTGGCCTCAAATTGGCAAACTACCACTAGAGAGGTGCAGAAGTCCTCGAGGTGGGGATAGAGGTGGGTATAATGGCCATGGAGATCACACAAATCATAGGGGTGGTTGGTGTGAATAGTCTTGGGGTTCCTGGCTACAGTTGAGGAAGGAACAGAGGTTTCCGGGACTGTAGACTTAAGAAATGTGAAATTAATCATGGGCTTGAGATGAGGGAGCTTCGGACAAGTATGGGTGGCATGACCGACAACATCACACAAATAACAGTGGATGGTATGCTTTGGAGGCCGAGGAGGGGCAGGTTTTTTCAGGGAAGCCTTGTCTTTTGATGTCGTCTTGCGAGATTTTCCCTTCTTACTCGAAGTGATCGCAACAGGAGGTGGTTCTTGTTGAGGTGGTTGAGGCACTGTTGCAGCTAGAGAAGTCATGGGGACCAGTTGAACTGGGGTCAAGGCAAGATAAGGTTTGGGTTGACTAAGTGGGGTAGTGGTTGGAGGATTAAGGTACTAGATGAGAATCCCAAGGGTTAGGTTAGGAAGAGAGACGGTGGCCATAACAGGTACCATGTACACTCCTGGGGGGGGGCTAGGAATGGTATCTGACCAGAGGGGTAGTGGTTAGGCAGGATGGCTCCTAAATGGTTAAGGCCCAGAGGAAAAATTCTAGGATGATAAAGAGGCTCATGGATACTAAATGATGGTCCGGGAGGAGGAGGTATAGAAGGTTGAATCGAAGGGCTAAGAGTAGGCTGTGGAGGGTGAGGGGGCTATTGACTAGCCAAGGCGGGCCACTTCAAGGCAGCCCGAGACGATTGCATCATGCAAACATTCGATGAGCTGAGATCAGAGACAGGAGGAGGAAGACTAGGGAATGTACAAAGCAATGAGGAATCTTTGTAGACTTCAGGTGAGAGAATGGTCAAAGGATTGATGATTTTATTATTGGCCACCGAAAATATGATGGAGTCAGGGGAGGTCTGATACTTCGGTTCGTAATATGTCAACTGGTTAATGGTGACTTTCTTTTCGTTATTATGGAAGGGCATATTGCAGTGAACCACATATGGGATAGCATATATCGCATAGGTGTAGCTATGACCCAATAGAATGTTGTAATCTAAGGGGGCATCTATGACTTCTACGTCAACGCAAACAGTCTTGCCCACAAGAGTAATAGGACAATTATGGAATAAGCTAATGGACTGGGAGGCATGGCCATCCCATGCTCGGAGAGTGATCGTGAAAGGAGCCAAATTAGGTGATTCGAGTTGCTTCCAAACCAAAGCGGAGATCACACAAGTGGATGCCCCCTCATCAATTATGCACCGGGAAATGTTGGCATTCCAGATCTTGACTAGGATTTGGAAGGCAACAGAAGCAGCGAGAGGAGGATGTTCTGACTGGTCAACATCAAAGATAATCAATCGATCTTCGGAAGGATCTATAGCACCCATGGCAGATAGTAGAGCTTTTTGTTGTGAAGGGCACATCTGGAGGAGTTCTAGCGTTGAAATGGTAGCAGGGGATTGTGCCAAATCATCTACTATGCTATACGAATGGGCAGCTTTTCCAGAAGCAACATTTTGGTGTAGTGGTCCCTTACGGATATTGGTATGGACCTCCGCCTTAGGCTGAGGGGTATACAAGGGACCATTAGGTGTCGAAGGAGGTTCTGTAGAGACCGAAGGAGGCGGCTCGGGGACAGAAGTAACGAGAGGCTTCTTGTACTGACGGGACCGAGTCTGAAGATTGAGGTCAATGGTTATAGGTTGGTCAGATTTTATCATGAGAAGCTAGTAATCGGAGGCACCAGATGGAAGAGGTTGAGTGGCCACCTAGCCTTCAAGTGGTTGGGTAGCCACAAATCCTTGCTGAGGGAAAGGATTAGTAAACACAGTTGCCTGACTAGTCGCAGCACTGGGAGGGATGGAAGGGGAGGCTTTCTGTCCTCGAAATGCTGCTTGAGACTCCCACATCTACTTCATCTATGGTAAAAGAGGACAATCATGCGTGAAATTACTGTAAACACCACAATAAGAACAAGGCTGGTTTGTGGGAACAGAACTGTCCTGCTTGGGTTGAGTGCCCTATTGATGGTTAGTAGTGTTAGGTGCATTATTTTTAGGATTAGGTCCAAGATTACTGGGAGAAGATTGATTTTGAGTGCCTTTCCTTGTCTCTTTGGAGGGAGGAGGATTATTCGTGCCTTGTTGTGAAAACACCTGCCACTGAGGGGGCAGTGGCTGCTGTTGCAGGGGTTGAGAAGGCAAGGGAGGAGGAGGCGCCAATGTTGGAGGAGCTGGAGCACCAGGCTGTGGATACGGATAATAAGGAGGTTGGGTAACAGTGGGGTAAATAGGAGGTTGGGAAAAAAGAGGAGGCATGTTGTGTCCTCGATATGTGCTACCAAGAGGGGGAAAACTGGAGGAGGTGTTGCTCCCCCCCCCAGGAAAACCATATCCCATGGGAGGCTAAGCATATGGATTAGAGAGAGCTCCAACAATATCGCCGATGACATGAGATGCCCCCAGTGTGTTGGCACCACTGGGTCTGGGAAGATCAGGTAGAACAGTATAAACATAACCCAACTAAGCATAGATTAGGTCATATTTTAATGCCATTTGGAGAGCGGCTTCCTCGGTTTGAGGGAAATGTGATGCGACATGTTTCCTGATAGGAGGCAAGGGAGATCTAAGGAACCAGTCTATGTAGACACGGTCTTTGAAGGAAGGGGCTTGACATAGGCTCTTTCTTCTTCGCCATTCCTAGACATGATCGGATAGGTGGGTCACTAATGATTGATGGAAAGAAGTCAAAAGTTCGATACCAGTGTCATAACGAAGGGAAAGTTGGAATTAAGACAGAAACACAAAGGTGGTATGAGAGGAAGGGGCTTGATCAACATACCACTTAGAAGCTTCACCAGTAAGCATACGTTGGAACAACCAAAGGAAGATAGAGTCATTGGTAATAGAGTTAGACGAACACCACATGTCAAAATATCGAACATGATTTTTAAGATCTTCACCAGCAAGACCTTCAAACTTGGTGATGTCAGAAGGGAGCTTGGTTGGCATGGGAGGCCAAGCAACATCATGGTGTATAGGTTCATTTATCAACTAGTCAAAATCGAGAAGGCTGAGGCCTACAATGAAGGGGAGCAAGGGCGCAGCTAGGGTAGTGTCTGTTGTGGTCCCACTAGTGGTATTCCCAGCATGAGGTCTGGGGTTACCACAAGCATTAGGTCTTGTACCATACATGGTGAAGGTGATAGGGGGAGAATCGAAGGTAGAACGAGAAGGAGAACCCAATGAACCAGAAGAAGAGTCAGAGTGTGGACTCGGTGGAGGACAAACTTGAATCCTACACAGACGAGTAAGTCTTCCTACCAGAAACTGAGGATGAAGGCCAAGAAGTCTCCAGGATAAAAGCCTTGGTGGTGCAATGGTGATAGCACAAACACGGCACAAGGGAAAAAGAGACCGACAAGGGCAAGGAGGTGCAGGATCAACTGATTACAATGTCGAAACAAGGGCGAAGAGGTGTAGGATCAATTGATTTCAATGTTTTAAAGTATTTTCTTGGTGGTGTTAAGCAAGCCCTTTTTCGCTTAGGGTGTGTGTGCAAAGTGTGTTAATTTTAATTTTTAAAGCCAGACGTCTGTAGAGAAAAAGGAAAAAGTGTGTTGTGTAACTGTAAATAAACCTGCAAATAAGAGTATATGAAATTGAAATAACAGGAAATAAACAATTAATAATGCAATAATCTAAACCCAAGGAGGTGGGCCTCTCAACAAGTAGTCTGTAGGTGGGAAAAAAACTATTCAAAACACACCAAAATAGCTAATAGTTCTAAGGTCGGGAGGGACAGGGATCTAGAGGTCAAAATATGCAGGAAAGTGGTGCAGAAAACAACAACAAATCAGAGGAAAAATTGTTGTAAATGAGGTAGCGAAAGGCTATATCCTTGAGGGAAACAGAGTGAAACCTAGAGGAAAACCAAAACAAAGCTAAATGAGGTAATTTGGATGGATAACAAGCCAATTTGAAGCAGATCTAAAGGTGAGGTATCAGATCTGAAAAATGGCTGAACGCTCTGAAAGTTTCTGACAACCTACAGCAGCTAAAACTCTTCCACAAAGTGTGGAGAGTACTGAAGCCCTAGGGGGTTAGGTTCCCACTTAGCTGAACAGAAAAAAAAGTACAGGTCCAAAATGGGCAGAGATAGAGGTCAGACAACCCTGAACAGAGGCTCAGACAAACCCAGAAAACTTTCAGAAAAATTCCCGCAAAAAGTCTAGGTCGTAGTTTTTGACCTGTTTTCAGTAGAGGTCACAGTTTTTGGGCTGAAAGGTGCATCCTAAAGGTCCAGGTTGTAGTTTTTGGGACAAAAAGTGTGACCTACACTTCAGGAATGACACTCTCTACTTGTGGTTATCAAGCATCTGGTTATGCATTAAATGTATCTTCTTCTTCTCATTCTCATGAGTGGCTCATTGATTTTGGAGCTTCTTACCACATGGAAAAAAATAAAGCCATGTTTTCATCTTTAAATGTTTGTAACACCAATAAAATTTATGTTGGTGATGATAGATCTCTTAGTATTGTAGGATCTGGAACCATTCATCTAGATAATGGTAAGTTTAATGATGTACTATGTGTTCCTACCTTGTCATGCAACCTTCTATCTGTTTATCAGATAACTCATTCAGGTGAAGGGAAAATAGTAGAATTCTCACCTCACGATGTTCTAATCAAGGATCTCAAATATCCTAGACATATTTTAGCTACTAGGTCATCATGTCTTCCCTCCATTTTTGTCGCTCATAATGATGAAGTGAGCAAACTTTGGCATGAGCGATTTGGTCACTTAAACTATCGCTCTCTTCAAACTCTATGTAAAGAAAATATGGTGACAGGTCTTCCTATGGTATCTTGTCGAGATGGTTTTTGGCCTAGATGTGTACTCGAAAAACATCATCGGGATAGTTTTGACAAACGTGCTCCTTGGCACACTTCAGCCCCTTTGCAACTTGTGCATAGTGTTTTATGTGGTCCACTTCTTATTGTTTCTTTCTCCGGTTTCAATCACTTGTTAACTTTCATTGATGATTTTTCATGACGCACTTGGGTATACTTCTTAAAAATCAAGAGTGAATTTTTTAACATGTTCTTGGCCTTTAAGGCCTTTGTTGAGAAACAATCTAGACATCAAATTCTTAAGTTAAGATCAGAAAATGGAGGACAATATGTTAACAACAAATTTATCAACTTTTTCACTGAGCATGGCATTCAATTACAACATATTGTTCCATATAATCCATAATAGAATGGTGTAGCTGAAAGGAAGAATCACACCTTAAAAGAAATGGCTAATTGTATTCTTCAATCTAAAGGACTTGGTCTCAATTTTTGGGCAGAAGTAATTAACTGTGAAAATTACATACTAAATCGCACTCCTACTAAGGTTTTAAAGAATATAAATCCAGAAGAAGATTGGAGCTCAATAAAACCAAATGTAAGTCACTTTCGTGTTTTTGGAAGTGATGCTTGGGCCCATATTCCAGATGCGAAACATAAAGCGTTAGAACCTAAGAGTGAAAATGCATTTTTGTTGGATATTATGAAGATGTCAAAGGATATAGAATTTTTCAACCAAAATACAAAAATATAATCATTAGAAGAGATGTAAAATTTGATGAAAATATATCGACCTGCGAGCCTAGTTTGGCAGGTGTGCCACCTTTGGCCTAGGAGCGTGATTCGACATATGTGCCACATCTCTCTATCTCTTCTATTTTTGATAGCATTCCTTCTGGTTCAGATGATGACAAAGAGGATTAAAATACTCCTCCACCTCTTGAAGATATTCCTTCCACTCCACAGCTTCCAAGATGGGTCCACTCTACTCGGGATGTAGTAGGTTCTCTTGCAGGTGACCCTACATATCTACGGTGTACATGTTCTTAGTTTGAAAGAGCCTCTTCCTTATTGGCTCAAGTTCGAGAAAATCCTAATCCAGGCACCTTTGAAGAAGCTTCTGGTCATCTAAATTGGGATAAAGCTATGAATGAATAATATTGTTCCTTAATTAGAAACGATACTTGAGATCTTGTTCCTCTTCCAAAAGGAAGAAAACTTGTCAAATGCAGATGGGTTTACAAAAAAAAGCTTGGACCAGATGGAAAAGTGGATAGACGTAAAGCTCGTCTTATTGCTAAAGGATTTCACAAGTTGAAGGCATTGAATATACTAAAAACTTCTCCCCTATTGCCAAAATGAATTCTATTTGCCTTGTTCTTTCCCTTGCTGCCTCGTTTAAATGGGAAGTCCATCAGATGGATGTTAAATCTGCCTTCTTACATGGAGATTTTCATGAAGAAATCTACATGGAACAACCCCCTGGCTTTATCCAAAATGACTCTAGCCTTGTTTGTCGCCTTAGGAAGTCTCCCTATGGTTTCAAACAAGCTCCTTTGGCTTGGTACGCAAAAATTGATAGATTTATATTAGATAATGGCTTTTGAAGGTGTCATTCTGACAACACTATCTACACCAAGAAAGTGGGTAAGTCCTTCACCATCCTTGTTCATTATGTTGATGATCTTATCCTTATTGGTAGTGATCCCAACCATATAAACCATGTGGATTCTAGCCTCAAAAAGAAGTTTGAAATGAAAGACTTAGGACACTTGCATTATTTCTTGGTCTTCAAGTCTTGCAATCCAAAGAAGGTATTACCCTTTCTCAGTCCAAGTATGCATGTCATCCTCTACACCAATTTCACATGGAAGAATGTAAGCCATTCCATTCTCCCTTTTATTTTGGATTCAACCTTTCAGTCACTTTTACTACCTCTAAAGTTGATGCTACCTTATACCATCAAATTTTTGGTAAACTTCTGGATATAGCCCATACCCATCCTCACCTCTCTTTTTCCATTGGTATTGTTGCTCGGTTTATGCACCAACCTCATGAAAGTCACTAGAAAGAAGATAAAAGAATACTTCGATATATTCAAGGCACAGTTCAATTCAGGATTCATTACAGTGCAGGAGCATCTCCATTGTTGATTGGTTTCACTGATTCTGATTGGGCTGGTGACCCTGATGATCGAAAGTCTACTGCAGGATATGTTTTCACTCTTGGTTCAGGACCTATTACATGGTCTTGTAAGAAAAAAAGTGCCATCTCTCTTTCTTCAGCAGAAGCAGAGTATCGTGGTGCAGTTGAAGCCAACAAGGAAGCCATGTGGCTTCGTCAGATCCTGTCTGAATTTGGTCTTCATCAGCAACATCCAACTGCACTTTGGTGTGATAATCATAGTGCCATTCAACTATGTAAATATCCAGTTCAACATCAGCATATGAAACACATTGAGCTCCACATACACTTCATCAAAAAGCTCATTTATGATCGTGTTCTTGAAGTGCACTATTTTCCAACCAATGATCAATTAGCCTATATCTTTACAAAGGCTCTCATAGAAGTGAAGTTTACCAAACGTTGATCCATGATTGGAGTTCAGGAAAGTTATCATTAAGGGGGGATAGGCTCTAATGCCTCATTCCTTCTCCTGTTGTGTCACCTTTGTAAATCCTTCAAACCTATCCCAAGTTGTTCTTAAGGGGGGATGTTAGGATATTTCGACACATAAGAAATAGCCTCTTTTTGTGTCACCTTTTTAGTTCCTTCAATCCTATCCCAAGTTGTTCTTAAGGGGGTATGTTAGGATATTCCGACACATAGGAAATAGTTAAGTATAACTTGGTCTAGTGTAGAGTTAGCTAAAGTGTGTTTATTTACTATATACATTTGTAACTTATAATCCAACAGTCACAATTTGTAGTGATCCGACAGTTCACTCTCTCCTCGGTATTAACGACACTTGATCCGTGGCTTAACACCCGATTGGTCCATGATCTCTATTTAAAGAGCATGGAGGGTCATTTTTCCGATAACCATTTATGAGAGAAACATATGTAATATTTCTTTTTATATTAATAAATTTTCTGAAGTGACCGCGTTAGCTTAGGCCGTGGACTATTTCCCTCGTCGAGGGTTTTAACAACATGATATACTAGTTTACTGATTTGTGATCTGTTTATGAGCAGTGACCATTGGTTTTTGATCTAAGGAACTTACCCTATAAATTCATATATTCCTTAACATGTTATAGCATATCCAAGACACCAAGGATGATATTTTCCAACTAAGATACCTCGTAGATCCTTTTACATAGATTTTTTATGATAGATACATTTTCTATCAATTACGGTTGGATGTTTTTATGGTTTTTTTTATAGCTGCAAGTTTGCTTCCAATGCATAATAGAGTACACCTATTTTTATCTAGTATGATTTAATTGAATTTCTTCCTTTTTCTGCACATAATATAGGTTTTATTATTTTTCTCCATTTCCCTACAAATTTGAATACTTCCTATAGCATAGAGTGTATAATGGTCTTTGTGTAACTCAATTTCTACTCAGTTTCTTTCATGATCATAAGATCAAAAAAGAAGAAGATAATACATGTTGCACAAATAATGATGACCCCTATTAAATTTTTACGAACCTCAGATTAAAAATTAAAGTCTAGACCCTTGGGAGTTTCAATATTATTTCTATAACACTAAGGGCCACCACCTTCAATGTGACATCTTCTCGTTGTGCCATGTGTCAATTAAAATCCTTTCATAGGGCTACCCAAAAGAGATATTATGCCTACCACATGTCAAACTATTAGTGTGCATTAGAGAAATTTTTAGGTATAAAATGGGCCTCCTAAGGAATATTATAAAATAATAGTGGAAATAATAAAATAAGATTAGGTTGCATCATTAAATTTTAGAGGGAAAATATAAAAATAAAATATTTTTTAAACTCATATTTTCAACTTATCTCCCTACGGTTTTACCCAAATTTCAAGCATGAGCACTTTCTGGATGTAGAATTTATTTCCTCATCCAAAAAGTACCCATGTTGCATACTTTTGATGGACCTTGCTACATGAAAATTGAGAAATAAATTAAAAAAAATCATTGCAATAACACTTTTCATGTATTTTTCATGTTCATGTAGCAGGGTCCATAAAAAGTATGCAACATGGGAGCACCTTCGATGAGGAATTAAATTATGCATCCAACGAGTGCTCTGACTTGAAAATTGAGTAAATATGTAGGGAGATAAGTTTAAAATACAAGCTGAAAAAATATGTTTGTTTAATCTTTTTACTTTTATACCCAAAAAATGGTGAATGGTCCCCTATGGCTGACATCATCATCTTAAATCCTATTGGTTCCTATAAAATTTATTTTGATTGTACATTTTTTTTTGAGGTCCATTTTTTACCTAAATGTTGTTCTAATGCCATGTCATCATCCTTTCCATGTTGTTCTATCACACAACCTAAATGGAATCTTCCAACTCATCCTAAGTTGCGAGGTCCCATAATGCCAAGCCCCTTCATGCAATTCAACATTTCTGTGCTCCACATTTTCGTTTCCCTGGAATAGGAATTTCTCCATCACCCTTGGGTCATAAAAATATCCATCCCTTGGGACATAATATCTTGTGTTAGATAACAAGAATTTTCCCATCATGTGTCTTCCGTATATTGCAAATTTTGTCAACTCTTTTCTACGTTTATAAAGAAAACTATAAAACATCATTGGGGACTTGATTTGCAATGATGTGGTTGTAGCCACATAAAATTGCACACTCACCCACGTGGCATTTGCAAGCCACCTAATCATTAGTTTAGTTGATATTTTAAAACTAATTATGAAACCCCTTGCTTGGTTAACCTTATAACATAATAGCAACTTAAGTTTCCCATGATAGAGCCTATCTAGTCCAAGTGTTGAACCTAGCTACTTTGATACCACTTTATAACGCACCCATCCTAATTCCCACCAAAAAATAGGTTAGAATGAGATGGTCACTAAGATCCAATGTAGCATTATGGAAATAGGGTCTAAAAGTTTTTATATTTTTCAACTTCCTTAAGACTTCATATGGATGTTTTCATCACGCTTGTCTTGTTGAGGAAATTCTGATGATAGAAATTTTGTCTCAATCTGACCTTTGGATTGAAAGATATGAATATTTGGATCTCCATGAATCAAATGGTGCCACACCATCAACCTGTCACATGCCAACCACATGGCTATACTATCTAGCCTCCCAACGTCACTCGCCATTAGTGCATTATTTGTTGACCTGTTCATGTCCCGAGTCCTCACATCTAATTGTGTGTGTGTGTGTGTGTGTCTAAATATATATATATCTATCTATATATCTATCTATATATATATATATATATATATATATATATATATATATATATATATATATATATATATAGATAGATAGATATATATATATATATATATATATATATATATATATATATTTGTGTGTGTATGTTTGTTGATTTGATGGAATGTCAGTTGTCAGTGGCATTCCCATTCCCGAGTCTGTTACCCCAATTCTTTTCACTTTGTGCTTCCATGAGCTCTTTTAGGGATGGCCTTTTGGGCTAACCTATATAATGGCTCCACACCACACCAATAAAAGGATAGCTAGGATCATGTGTATGCGACCATGTCTTGTAATTACATTACCCCGTGACTATTCAAAACTTCCCCAACTTTAAAATATTAGGGCCAACCTCTTGGATTATGTGTCTAGTGGGTTCACTCCTCTGCACTATCAATGCCTTTGATTGGTAAACAAATCCCACTCTTATATAATAGCTCTGGCGGCCACCACTCCATGTAGCCTCTTTCAATGGGTAGAAATGGTTGAATACCCTAACCTTATCCTTCCATGACACCCTAGTGTCGAGTCATCGCAGTCCTCCATTAAGCATTGTGCAAGTCCACCTACAAAAAACAAGCATGGAAAATTTTAGGGGCTAATATTCACATGTGGGCTAAATTTCCATGTTTTTTCCAAAAAAAAAAATCGACAATTTCCATTTTTTCTAAAAATGATTCAAGCACTTTTTATAGTGTAAAATTATTTCACCCTAAAAATCGGAAAATTTTTATATAGACTAGTATAAAATCATTATAAATATAAATATTTGTACAAAAATTTTGCCATACTTTTTAAAATTTGAATATTAGGGACTACTATGATTCTCCAAGGTTTCTAAACTTTAAGATAAGCTTCCATCCTTAAAATTTTCCTTGCAAATAAGCTTCCGAATAGGGAATTTCCTGTTATTTGCCACACCAAATTCCATCTATGTAGGCCCACCTCATGCCTTGTAATGATGTGAAATGGTCTTTCCACATGGAGGAATTCTTACCCCAATGACCAATGAGCAAGCTGGCACTCACCCCAACCGCTTCCACATTGACAACTCTGCTAGGTCATCCTGATCCTTGTCATCCAAAGCATTCCCTTTTTTTCACTTCCTTTGATTGTTTGTGAACAATGCCTCCATGATACCTGACCTCGGGCTCCTTCCTTTATATAAGCTTTTCGCAGCCTTGCAATAAAGTCTAAATGAATAATGGATTATAGTATTAGGTCTTCCATCAATTTTTTCATTATGATCCATCCTTGAAAGAACTTGGGCATGGATTGGATATGGTGTTTCTGTAAATGCTTGGAATTATGCTAGAACTTGACCATTTCCATTAAGGTTTTCTAAGGCACACGTTGGTGCTATCCCTCCTGAGCTTAAAATCGGGTTACTCTTATTGGGTTTTCGATGGTCGAATTGAATAACTTAATCTAGGTACTTTCCTATTTACCCTCTTAGAGGCATGTGACCCTTTTGAATCATAATGGCTTGGAGAAAGAAATTCAATATCATTTTAGAGATCTATAGGTCTATTTTGAGAAAAAAATAAGTTTAATCGAACTTTTAAAAGCAAACAGAAAGCATAGAGTGCCAAAATTGGTACAAGGAAAGCAATATTTCGCAGATAAACAGGAATTCCCCTTCCCAATTCCAATTACTAACATAAACCATAACTTCAGGATATTAACAATATTATGGCTTACAGTCATCACATTTAGGCTGATTCAATTTTTAGGAATGAACCATACAACTGGTCATCAAATAAACATCACTATAGGTCTAAGCCACAAAAAGAACATCCAATGCTCATACCACATATAACGGTGTTAATTAGTGCACACAACACTCACAAAAATGGTTATGTAAATGTATTTCCTGCATAAATAAAATTAGTACAAAACCACAGTAATAAGGCACACATTTATCAATATTTCACTATTCCAAACCCAATGAACCATTCACGATTCATATAGTGAACGATTCATATAGTGAATACAACATCAAGTTAATAGTTTGGAAGTAACTCAATAACCAAAAATGCATTTACAATAACTTATATAGACTCAACATTGGATTTGGAAATTGATATTAGGACTAAAACTCTCCACCCAACCATAGACAACTGTAGGAAATCCCTACTTACAATTATCACCCTAGAGCCAGATTCCAAAGCTTGAGGTCTGGTACTTATGACTGATTCAAACCAACCAATACAACTAAAACAAGATATCATATGGCAATTTTTCTTTCATCCATTAGATAAACTCATTATAACTCATAATTCTTAGGTGTATTCCCAACCATTCCAAAATTTCACAATACAAGGAACTCCAGCTCAATTTCAAGAGAAGAGAGGCCATTATAAGGAGGTTTCATGAGTGGTTAAGTTGTTAATGGTTAAATAAATCACTTCTCTATGTGGTTCTTCAATGATTCAAACACCAAAGCTTCAGCCCGAGAGAAAATCCCAATGGTTCATCAACCCTCAATAGTGCCTGAGTAATTCTTCCCAGTCCAATAGGCTCATCAAACAAAAAACTTTGAGTGAGTACTTCAGCCTTTTAGGAAAGCCAGGCTCTCTGAAAAATAATCACCCAATAAGCCTTCCTTATAGGGTTCATCAATTGGTGCCTTTTTTTCCCTAGGGCTCAATTAAATTTTAAATATTACTTGTCTCCCTTTCATCTCTCTCTATTTTTACACAACATATCTGAACGTTTTGTTCTTTGGCTCTAAATTTCTTCCCATGTGTAATAAAACGTGAGAGAGCATGTATTAAATTTATTAATTAATTTCCTCCTTCCTTCCCTTGAAAAACATACTAACTTCTTTCGCTTTTCCACGATTTGAATATAAATCCACTATATAATTTTAATTGTGTAGATCCTAAACTGCACATGAAATTTTCTAAATCATAAGACTAGAATATACACTACCCATCTACGGATGTAAATTCACGATCTATAACACAAATAATTAACATGCATCAATATTCAACACACATACATAGATATATATCTGGGGGAAATAAACTTCTCAAAACCCCTTCCTATCTGTATTATATTAATCAAATAATTTGCATGAATAAAATATGCTTCTTCAAGATTGAGCACAACCTGCACAAGTATCTTTTATCATCCTCCTTCAATAACTGAATCTGGTCAATATTTAACCAATTTCTCAGCTTGTCGAGTGTAATATCCCAAAAGGGGAAATTCAGCAATATTGACCATAAAAATGTTACTTTTATAGAATTACACTATAAAAGAGGAAAATAACACTTGGATCCATTATAATATGTATTATGGCCCTTAAATACAAAAGGATATCAGAAAAAAATCCATTTTTCTAAGTTAAAGAGATCTCTTGGCCTCAAAATGACTTAAAAGCACCCAAACCCCATGACTTACACCATGCATAATTTCTGAAGCACATGATAGCGTGATTTAAAGAGGGTTTCTACAAAAGTATGATAGAAAACCATATATCTAGAGTTTTATTAAGAAATATGATCAGAAAACAAAGATCTAGCCTCTTCAATACTTTATTGAGATAACCCATCAAGGGTTTCCTGAAAGCATAAGTACAAAAAGAGTAGATATATACATCCAACTCTGAAATAACGTAGTCTTACTTCAGCTTTACATACATATAGCTTAATGGTAGAAGATATAGATGAGAGTCCCTTTGGTAGCTTTTCGGAAGAAGGATTGACCCTTTCCTTAGAAAACTAGCTCAAAGCCCAGGGGGTTTAACCCTGAATACAAAATGCCGGAGTTGCAGTCCTAGGACTAAAAAACAGTTACAACTCAAGAGCTGGATGGAGATGGCTGACGATGATGCATAATATGAATATACCTCTTCCAATGGATCTTCCAAGTGAAAGGATGATCCTAACACTGAAGATCTCACCCTCCAAACAACCTACAAACCCTTACTGCAAATGTACATTGAAAATAACGCAGTCAAGGAGAGGTACTGTGTTGTAGGAGATGAAACTATGTTTTCCAAGTTCCAAGATCTGAAATACACTCCAAGGGCTTCCTCACTAATCTCCCAAAGGAAGAAAAGCTTCCTCCTCTGAAAGATAAGCTGCAGAAGTGGTGTTGTGGACCCCCACTGCAACACCCTACAACAAAACATTATACTGTTGCAGAAATAATGTTGGAGCTGAAGGAGGAGGCTTGGACTCAAGCCTGGATGTGGAGAAATACAGTACAAGCTCCTTCAAGAGGCCTCTCAAGAAAGGAGAATGAATTCCTAAACAAGAATTCCTTGTGATAAACAACACAACAATCTCAACTAAATAGTTGGAGAAAGCATAAAGTCATACAGACCATAAAATCATATCAATAACATAGATGTCTTACTATGGCTACCTTTCCATCCTTTTATACAAATGGAAGCCCTCTCATCTTGGGTCCCACTCATTAGGGTTTCCTCCACGAAGTAATCTTCCTCCCATTATCTCTGCTTTGTCTCACAAGATGATCTCCACCTCCTATCCCAGTGCTATTGAATTGGTCAAACTTGACCTTGTCCACATGAAAATGTCCTTGTTCGCACATGAGGGTATGAAATCCAGCTCCTATGTTGATCCATTTTCACATTATGAGAGATTTTATTCATATTTTTATTATGCATAGGCCTCCTTACCCATTTATTCAACTCCTAGGTGATAAAAACAAAAATCAATATTCCAAGTAGCTGCATGCTAATTTTGGAATATTACATCGAACACCCATTTCCATGCGCTATTTCTATGAGAATTAGGCCCCTATTAATTAGGAAATTCCATTACCTGGATTTCACAATTACTTTAGGGTCTTCCTATGACTACATGCACCACTTATACAATTTGGAAAATTATACAATTGATTATACATTTCCCTTTAACTCCAATCTCAACTGGTTAACTCGAATTCCATATATGCATGAGTTAATTTAGGTTGATTAATGAGTTAACTAGTTAAACAATGAAGTCACACCCCATTGTTGGACCTCCCACTAGTTCCTCCAACAATTGGAACTAGTTTAACTAACCATAACTCAATTTAACTGAATTAAACTGTTACAACTGAAATTAACTCAACCTAGGCTCCTAAAATTTAGGAACCCACTGCACACGACTGAAATTCATGCCCCTAATTCAAATTAATTAAGTTATACTCCCATTTTTTAGGAATAAACTAAGGTAAAATAAAATTGAACTCATTAATTCAAATTCAATGTTTTTAACTGAATGATAAGGTCCATGTCATCTCAGTTAACTCCACCAAGTTGTTTACTGATGTGGAATTTCTAATTTCCTCAATTTTAATTAAGGCAAAATAAATATTGAGAGTTTCTTGTTGCATTTTCAACACTCCCTCTTAGCAAGAAAGGGATTCTCATCTACCATGACCTCACACCAATGGAGTGTATTGCATGCAACACTTCTCACTATTTTTGTTGCTAATGCAACATATGAAACTGAAAAATCATAAAAAAAAAAAAAAACTGAATCAATTGTGTCTACAACTATCTACTAGGAAAATTGTGTTGTTGTTAGCTCTACTACTGAGCCTTCTTTGTTTTCAACATTTCTCTGCACTCCTCAATGTATGAATAACAATTATCCTCCTGAAACTAAATATTGTGGTCCCATATAGCAAGGTAATGATCCATGTGGACAACACCTCATTGGACCCTACCCAAATTTGTGCACTTTGAGACTAGGGATCTACAATGCTCCACCTCATTCCTGGAGGTATAGCTGCATGTGCTACCTCTTCCCACTTGGATCAAAATCTCCCTCGACTAGAGGTCTCTACTTGAGTGGATTTCACCACTCTTCCTCCTCTTTGATTCTCCATTTTTGGCTGCTCCACAACTTCCTCTGGATGCTTTTGAGGCTCCATTTTGAGAGTTAAATTATGATCCATCTCAACCACCAAGTCTCTAACCTTTTCCTTGCTCCTTAAGGCTTTTCTTGCATCTTCTACCTAAAGGCATATAGGTTCTTGACTCACACAACGACCTACTTCAAATGTCCCATGGCGACATGTCTCAATAATTCCTTTCCTTTGTTGAAAAACAGATGAAAGACATTGTAGCCATGATGTTCCAACAACACGATGAAAAACAGATTCTTCTTTAGACCTGGAACAAAAATCACATCCTTGAGCCTAAGAGGGGAGCCAGACTCCCTTTGAAAAGTAACTGTACTTATATTAGGGGTGCTATACCATCCATCATATCCAAACTCAATGTTCATGTGGAGGTATTTCTCCTCCAATTCACTAAAGAAATATGTGTTCCCCGTCATGTGCAACGAGACACCACTATCCAGATACCAAATGCTTCCCATCAACATGCTAACCATGCATGTGATGAGAGTAAATTCAAGCTTGAGCTATGATGCTAGAGATTAACCTGCTACTATTACTACATGCTCCTTCTTGCTTGCCTTATTTTGTGGGCATTTACTGGCAGAGTGACCGAATTCATGATAGTGAAAACACTTGATTTAAAAAAGTATTTATGCTTTCCCTCTATGCTGGAATTAGCCTCATATTGGGACTTCTTCCCCTTGCCCTTCCTTCATTTTATGACTAATGAAAATTCCTTTTCCTCTTTTTTGGATGAGGTCCCATCTCTATTGCTTTTCCCTATTTGTTCCTGTACTAGATCAAACCATAAATTCTCCCAGCTTGGTAGCTTCTCTCTACCATATATGGAATGTAGATAACTATGCCAGCTCTTGGGAAGGTCCAAGAGGGATAGAGCTACCAAATATTCTTCAGGGATAGTAACACCGACCCCACCAAGTTCATCATGACACTATGTAAACCTACTCAGGTACTATGAAATTTTGTCATTCTTTTGCATTTTGATACTCTGAAGCTTGTCCTTGAGTTCCAGCTTCCTGTGGTCACTATTGTTCTCATACAAATATGTTAGTGATTTGAACCTCGCCAATGAAGTAAATTTCCCATGGATTTTCATGACAATATGATTTCAAACTCTTTATAATATGATTCTCCTCAGTTCAACCACACCCTTCTTCCATTGAGTGAGATATCAGGGGTCAGATGCTGGGGGGTTTTCTACGTATGTCTTGATGTGTTATAGCAACCAATTTTCATTCAATACTTCCTCCATGCATATCTTCCATGCCACAAAATTTTTGGTTCCTTCCAAAGCATACTCGAGCCCGAGCCCATTAAAATCCATCTTCTTAGTCCTAGAGAGAACCTGCAAAAATGATCTTGAAATTTGAACCTCCTGCAATGACAACTTTTAATCCTCTTCCCTATTGTGAATCTAGCTCTAATACTATGTATAATTTTAATTGTGTAAATCCTAAACTACTCATGAAATTTTCTAAATCGCAAGACTAGAATCTACTCTACTCATATTTGGAAGTAAATTCACAATCTAGAACACAAATCATTAACATGCATCAAGATTCAACAAACATACACAAAGATATATCTAGGGGAAAAAAACTGCTCAAAACCCTTCCTATATGTATTTCATTAATCAAATAATATGGATGACTAAAATATGCTTTCTCAAGCTTGAGAACAACCTACACAAGTATCTTCTATCCTCCTACTTCACTGAATCACTTTGGTCACTACTAACCAATTTATCAGCCTACCGAGCTCCTATTTCCTTGTGTTGTTTCTTTGGTAATTAGGCCCCTATTAATTAGGAAATTCCCTCATCTAGATTCTGCAATTACTTTAGGGTCTTCCTCTGACTGCTTGTACCACCTATACAATTTGGAAAAATCTACAATTGATGGTACACTTCCCTTGAACTCCAATCTCAACTGCATAACTATAATTTCATGCATGCATGAGTTAATTTAGGTTGATTGATTAGTCAGCTGGTTAAAAATTGAAGTTAAACCCCCTTGCTATGCCTCCCACCAGTTCCTCCAACAATTGGAACTAGTTTAACTGACCATAATTCAACTTAAATAAATTAAATTGTTACAATTGAAATTAAATCAACCTAGGCTCCTAAAATTTAGTAACACACTGCACAAAACTAAAATTCATGCCCCTAACTAAAATTAACTAAGCTAGACTCTTATATTATAGGAATCAAAACAAGTAAACTAGACTTTACCTCATTAACTCGATTTTAGTGTTCTTAGCTGAGTGAAAAGAGCCATGCCACCTCAGTTAACTCCACCAAGTTCTTTGCTGATGTGGAATTTCGAATTTCCTCAATTTTAATTAATGAAAAATCAAAATTGAGACTTTATTGTAGAATTTTCAACATCCACCACCTGACAATACATCCCATGTTGCTCTTAAATTTATGTCATTTCTTTTCTTATTGTTTGAGCTGAAGGAAACTTGGACCAATACTTCCTCTTTTAGTTAAATTCAATGCATAGTTAGTAAAATAAATTCTTTCATTCAACCAAAACTGATATTTGAAAACAACCATTTCGTTAAGCAATCTCCTGCCTCAAGAAATAGAGTGCATGTACCTTTTTTCACCATTTTATAATAATTACAATAATTTACCAAAGAGAAAATATTAACTAGGGGATGTTACGTATCTAAAGGTAAGGATGGGGGGGGAAGAATAAAAACATGCCATGATTAATTCAACCCTCGATAATGTAGCAGCCACATTGCAAGTCAAAATAATAAAAAGAATCAAAGGACAAGGTGATCTTTTGAAAATTTCATCGCTAGTTGATATTTTAATGCTATAAGTATGTACTTGACTTTAAAATTTCAATTTAAAATTGTGTGAGGTGTTTTGTAAATTAGGCCTCTTATTAAAAATTTAAGAAATCAAATGCTAAAACAATAAATCCAAAAGTAAATGTGCATTTATGATATTCTTTTCAAAACTAGAGTGATCCATTTCATTTTATGTGGGAATCCTAAAAGAAAACAAGAACTATTCTTTAAATATTCTTGTTCCATGAGAATTCAAAATTTCTCCACTAAATATTAGAATATAATGAAATTAAAATATTAAAAACAATAATGTAAACGATGAAAGAAACAAAAGTAAAGTGAAATTCCCTCACAATATCTTGATGACTAATAACCTTTAGATTGATCATTAGCAACCTTTCGTGGCCGCATTATTCAAGCAAAAGAAAAATCAATCTACTTAAAATAAAACTAAACTAATTAACCTAATCTAAAAAATTTCAATGTTCACAATACTAAGTGAAGTCATATTTCCAATGTAACCATCAAAGTAATTCCAATCCTGCAATGACAAAGAAATGCCCAAACAATAAGAAGAATTGGAGTATTTAAAAGTGAAAAATATAGAGGCCATGCTTACCTCTATGATATTCATTTAGAAACAAAATAAGAATAACCTTACCATTTTCTTGAAAGTTTTTAAGATATAAATCCTCAATGCAATCTATGAAATTTTCATTAGAATGAAAAATATGGCATTGATGAATTAGTTTTTCTAATGATAGATACACCATATGAGGATTAATTGGAGAAATTAAATCACTAGTTTGATCCTTCCCATTGATTAAATCATTTAGTTCAAAATATGATGATGAGGAATGAAAATTAAATTTAACCCATGGATGATTAATAAATTTACCTAATCTTCAATTTCCAAAAGGAAGTGTTTATGGTACTCATCTGAAAAGAATTATCTTGCAACATACGTCTTTCCCTTGTGAATGATTAAGGATAAAGAGCATCAGCTCCTAGTTCATAAATGTCTTTTTTGAAAGTTTGATCACCCACACTTATCATATGAAAAGAATGATATTGTGATGGAACAATGTTAGATAAGGTAAAAAAAAAGGGTCATGCACACCAAAATATGAGAAAATATCATAATATAAAGAGTAAAAAGAATTAGAGACAAACAAATGAAAACTTTCTCTTGAACTATCACAATGATTATTAATGAAAATTTGAAGAGATCCCTCTTATCTTACCTCATCATCTTCACTATGCTTAATTGATGAACTATCAATTATTATGTAATAATCAAAATTTTTATTTCATATATTTGACAAGTCAAATGTTTCATGAATAACTTCGCAATATGTATCTAGTACTTATTGAAAATAAGGTATGATTTGACAATTAAGATTCCAAGTTTCTTCTTGAAGATGAGGATCAATATCCCTAAACTTCATTATTAAAACTTTAGAACACTTAATATCATTTCCATTATCTATGTGTTCTTTAATAATCAAATTTGAGAGCTATTGAAGTAAGAAGAAGAAAAATATACATCTTGGTCTACAATAAAACCTTCTTCTACTATATTGTTAGCAGAAGATTGTTAAGAGGAAAGATTAGTTTTCTTATGAGTAGATTTATCCTTAATTGATTATACCCCTTGTACTTGTTTGATGGAACTTTTATAATCTATCAATAAAGGATCCATGTCATGTCATACATAGGATTCATCTTGAAATTTAGTGTTACAATATATATCTAATTCACCATATGAAATTGAATAGGGATTAATGAAAGGGGAAAAATGTAAGAAATAAGATTTAATATAATAGAAAAATCATTAAGATGAAACTTAAAAAGAACAAGACTAAACTTTGTTGAAAATATTCCAAAGATAAATTATATATCCTTAGGATAGATTTCAATTCTTCACATGATTGAAATAATATGTTTCAAAGGCATCTTAAAATTCATCTACTAATTGGAACCAAGTGAAAATAGAATGGGGTAGAAAATATTCAAACTAGTTTATGATTTGACTTGTGAAAGTGAAAGCAAACAATCTACATAAAAAATTCAAATAAGTAATATCATTCTTGAGGAATTTACACCAAAACTTATCAAGGTGTTTCATTGTAGATATAATCCCTTCACTTTCAATTTGGAGTTTTGAGAAGAGATAAATTGTCTAATGAGGAATGTCGAGAAATGTGAATCTAAAAGCATCCTCATATAAAAAAATATTGAAAGGAGAAATTGATTAGATGCATGAATAAATAAATTGAATCCAAGTAGGTTAGATTGTTCTCTAAATTTCCTTCTAGTACATTTTTGTGATGACATAGAGAAGGATTAATAAATCTGGAAAAATTCTAGGTTGAGGGTTAAACGATTTGATCACTTAATTTACCTAAGGTCATCCATCTAGTGCCATTTTTTGATGGTCAGAAATGACCACTCGTCAACAAGAAGAGATAGCTTAGACAAAGGTTGTCTACTAACCCAAGCCGTTTGGGATAGTTGTTCCTGATGAGTTTTATGGCTCATACAACCAGAAATTTCTTCATATTTTGAGAAAGAAATCATTAAATTTCAAGTGATCCTAAACTCTAAATGTGATGTTTATATAACTAATTTAAAGATTGACCTAAATGCAATGAGATCTAAGAGATGGTTTCGATCACTAAATTCAATAAGCTAAAGAAATTGTAACCAATTTATTAAATCTAAAATAATCTAATCCCATGGGAATCAAGTAAAAAGGGGTCTAATTCTGAAAAGAGAGATGAAATTGTTAATAATTTAAAGACATTAAGATCATAAAATTATGGTGAGCACATCAATATTTGAAGAAAAAAATACAATACATTCTCTTTGTTCCCTTGAGTACGGCTTAAGCACCGGATATAAATATGCAACATTCAAAAAAATCAAATTAACATTAAAGCTATAGAAATGCATAGACTATTAATCTAATTAAATATTCAAAGTGAATAAGTATAGATGCATCCTACTCATACGATTTGAAAATGTGAAAAGTGATTTCAATAGGAATATAATTGTTGGAAAGTTGGTATTTCCTAGATGGTTAGTGGCAGCAATTGTGTTGGAATTGATGTCAAAAATCATGCTAGGAGATGAGTTGGAAAATTGGCATTTCCTTATTGCTAATGACATCCAGTGTGATGGAATTGATGTCAATAATACTAACATGAATATTGATAGCAACAAAAATGATAGCATTGATGTTCACTAGGCTAGCTATGATGGAAACTCAGCTAACATTAATGTGCATAGGGTGTCAAGCTCAAGGGAATCTGATGGTTTCTGGAGTCTCTTGTAGAGAATAATAATAGCAGAAGGATTATTGGAGAAGCCATAAAATTATGACTATGATGGATGGGAGGCTTATGATTTGGGGGAATTTCTGCATCAGGATACTTTCTCAAACGCTCTTGGTTGTAGAAATTTAGTTGAATAAAGCTTTGAAAAATATTTCCAATGGTATGTGGAAATATGGATATGGTCCTCTGGATTGAAAGTTATGGTCATACAAATTTAGGACCTGCAGACCTTAGGAGAAGTCCCTGGAACCCCAGAATCCTAGAAGATCGGAAGCCTAAAAGATTATTTAAAAAGGCTATGAAATTATAGTGAGTTGGGGAAGCAGGAAGCCCAAAAAGTCATAATCTGAGAATTGCTATGACTTATTTAAATGAGACACATGATTGTTGTGAACTATGGTCACAGGAATAAATCCTAGAAGGTTAGAATCCAAAAGGGTCAGAGGCCTAGAGGATCAGAATCATGAAAGGTTGAAACCCCGTAACTTCTTGCTAGGTAAATTTCTTAAAGGATGTGGGCACAAGGGATCGTTAGCTAATAGGAAAATAGTTCAAGTATTTTTTTCTAACATTTAGCATTATGTCAAAAGTCAAAAACCGTGCTGAGGAATTTTTTTGTGGTGGTTTATTGTGTTATTGGTAACTAAGGGCCTTCAAGAATTAATAAATAAATAACATTCTGAGTAAGAATTTAAAGGAGCGCAGGCCAAATTCAGATGAAAGGTGCCAAGGGAAGGTGCTAAGGTTAGGAGGGCCATGCTTAGAATACCACAAGGCTATAAGATATTGAGGAATTGAAATTAAAAGAAGTTATAGGGATACACGCATCTGGGATCCAAACCAGGCGACATATATATATGAAGTGGGAACCTGCGAATGTGTTTTGCAATGGATTGTAGTGTAATTGTTTGTTATTGAAACCATGATCATATGGGTCATATGCAAGGTGTGATGAGTCATCATCTCTTTGGCAGGATTCCTACTCAATTGGATGTTATGCCAAATTGGTTATCTTCCACATTTGTATTGGGAAAGTGTTTGGCACATGATCAAAATCTGTAATATCCCAAAATGGGGATGCAGTAATACATGAACACCAAACTGGAGTAGCAGTGATAAATCAACTCATAAAATCTAAGAAGAGCACATATCCATCATATTAATGTTACAACAACAAAATTTATACAAGATCTTGAGGAAATAATCACTCAAGTTAGGCAATACAAGCCTCAAGAAAGCATGTACATGAAATATGAAGTATACTGCTACACAGAAAATGCCCAAGGCTATGACAACGCAGTTTTACTAGAGAAAAATATTTTTGGAGTATGTCAATACATTTATATGAAAATATACAACTCATACAATGTTTGGAGCAAAGATATAAACTCCCAAAGACAACTCCAAGACAATCTGGAAAGGATTTCCTGAAATATACAAAAGTACAAAAATGCCGGAGTTGTAGTCCTAAGACTGAATAGTAGCTGGAACTCAAGAACTGGGTGGAGATTACTGAAGATGTTGCACAATATTAATAAACCTCCTCCAATGGATCTTTCAAATGAAAGGCTAATCCTAACACTTAAGATCTCACCCTCCAACAATCACTACAAACCCTCACTGCAAATGCTCACTGAAAATAACACAATCAAGGAGAGGGACTACGCTGTAGGAGATAGAAAATGGGTTGGCCAAGTGACAAGATGTGAAATATTCCCCAGCTTCTTCCTCACTGATATCCCAAAGGAAAGAAAGCTTCCTCCTCTGAAAAATATGCTCTGGAAGTGGTGTTGTGAACCCTCCACTGCAACACCCTGCAACACAATGTTATACTCTGCAGAAATAATGCTATAGCTGAAGGAGGTAGCTTGGCCTCAAGCCTAGATGTGGATAAATACAGTACAAGATCCCTCAAGAGCCCTCTCAAGAAATTAGAATGAATTCCAAAACAAGAATGCATTGTGCTAAGCAACACAACAATCTCAACTAAACAGTTGGAGAAAGCACAATAGTCATGCAGACCAAAAATCCAATATTCAATAACATAAGATGTCTTGCTATGGATACCTTGCCCTCCTTTTATAAAAATGGAAGCCCTCTCACCTTGGGTCCCACTCATTAGGGTTTCCTCCACCAAGGAATCTTCCACTATCTTTGCACTCTCTCCAAAGACGATCTCCACCTCTTATCCCAACGTTGTTGACTTGGTCAAATTTGACCTTGTCCACATGCAAATGTCCCCCTTTCACACATGAGGGTGTGAAATCTAGCTCCTATGATGATTCATTTTCACATTATGAGGTATTTTATTCCTATTTCTGAAATGTATGGGCCTCCTTACCCATTTATTCATCTTCTAAGTGTAAACAACAAAAATCAATATTCCAATTAGCTCCATGCTAATTTTGGAATATTACATTCCTCCCCTCCCAAATGTTGCTTGTCCTCAAGCAACTGCAAGGATAGAACTAAATTGCCTCCTATTCCCCCCCTGTAGCATCTTCATATGATAAAATCCTCCAAATATCAAGATGCTATCTCATCAATACATCTCCAAGTTGCCCCTCCCAAGTATGCAAGCTAGCTTTTGGTGTGCATCACAAATAGCTATCATCACGTGAAAGTAAAACATCCATGGAGGAAACAATGGGCTATATAAAGGAAGTCTTGAGGCATGAGGTCTAGTATAGATTGGGATCCACTGTCCCCATATAAATCTCCCATCCCCAAGTTATCATCCATGCAAAATGAGTTACCTCCCAACATGGCAACTCCTGAAAATTATCCTCCACCTTTGTCTCCTGCAATGTGGGTGAGTTGAATATCTCATCATGGTAGAAAAAATTGCCTGCCCCATGTTTTCCTCCTCTCCACTTATGATAAGTGTAGAGTATACACTGATATTGGGCTACAGTAGTGTTTCCCTCAAGTGGCAAGAAGGAAACTATATCTTCAAAGATCTTCCCTCCAACATTATGAATCATGCTGGCCCAAACCATACCATATGTGATGGATAGGAAATCATCACCATATTGCATCCAATCAATCCCATGGCCCACCTCATAAAGAATAAAGTGTTTTACTGTAGTGCCATATCATCTCCCATGCTCCCCTTGGAACATGTAATGCAAAAAGTGTGGGAAATCTTCTTCCCCAAGGACACATCTAGCCAACGTGTCTCTCCCCCAATCATGTTCCCAATAAAAATAAGAACAATATTAGCAAATGGAATCATTATTAGCATCATTCTAGTTGCCATATGTAATAAGGGAGAATGACAATGGTCCCTCAAATGCAACTAGCACAGTTTTACTCTCAACTGCATCAGAAAATGGCATGGTGTGTGGCTTCCCAACCATTTTCTTGCTGCTTCAATCTCCTCACAAGCTTGGAGGAAGTGTATAGTGTATGGTGCAAGGTGAGCATGCCCTGCATAACACATCATCTCCCCAAAACCTCCTAGGGAGTGGCCATTAAAACTTCTCATGTCCTCAAGTAGACCATGAAGTCTAGAATAAATAATGCTCTTGTTTGGAGCAATGTCCTGCACATATATGTTTAAGGAATGCCCATATTCATTATACAAATTATTATGCAACCAAACAGTGTCCTTATCATATGTTTTTCTCATGCAAATGGAGTGGCTGATAGATGAATCCCCTCTCATTTCCAAAGAGAGAAGAAGTGGTTGTGTTAACTCTTCCAAAGAGTTATGTATCTCCTCCATCTCCACCTGCTCCATGCATCTCCTCAAATGCTGATATATCTCCTCCTCAAAGCCTTCCGAAATGCACCCCTCCATGATGGTGTGGTATGCTCTCATAGAATAAGTGTGGTTGAAAAGGAAATATTCATGATCTGTTTGTAGTAACTTCCCCTTGAGCTTGGAAGCTCTAGGTAAGAATATTCTACCATGATAGTAGATGACATCATCTTTGACTGAGTATCCCTCCTCATGCAATTGGTCATCCAATATCATACAAGTAGAAAGATCCTTGGAATAATCCACCAATAGCTGGGATTTACAATATGGATCTATCCTTTGTAGTGACAACGCTGATGATATATCATAAAGAACACCTGTCATATGGTTGTCCTTCTCTTTGACATTCCCCATGCCAAAGATGAAAGTTGGAAGGCTGTTATCCACCCCATGCTACTCCTGCCACAACGCAGAATCTGAAATGAGAGTGGGCAAAGATAAGGTTGAGAGAATGCCTCTCTCCTCCTTGAGTCTACCCAAGAATCTCAGTGTTGCACCAAGATATCCCAAGGTCTCCAATCCTCTAAAATCAATGAGTGGTGCCTCAAAATGTGAAGCATCGCTCATCCTTTGCTGATCTAGTGGTCTCCCCGGTGAAATACCTCCATGTAATGAGACATCAAAATCAAGAGTAGATTGCATATATTGATGGACATACTTGTCCTTTCCTTCACTGCATAATGTAGTCTCCCTCTTATTTCCATCAACCTCCTGAAATAGATAGGGATGTGTGCTCCTCATCACATGATGCTGGTCATCCTCCCTATCCCCTCCTTTTATCTCCATGGTTTCACACCCTATCATCAATGGCACATGCTGATCATGGGTTGTGCCTTGATCTCCACATATGAGATCCTGGGGAATTTATTGCAATGGTACAAGAATCCCTTTTGTTGGATCAAGAGCCCCCTCTTTCTCTGCATGAGGTGCTAGATAAACTCTAGACATGATAGCGTTGTTGCCCCCAACCTTCTCTTCTCCATCAATATGAATGGGCAACCTCCCAGTGACTGGATCCTCTTTTGAAAGAGGGATCTTCATGCCCCCTTGTTCAAAAATATGAGATAGATTTCTTTCCTCTAGCAAGGTATGATGCAAGATATAAGCCTCCTTAATGGTTTTCTGAAGTGTAGTTGAGTTTATAGTTTCCTCCATCACATGCAAAGTTTTTGCTTGATTAGGTTTGTTTAGCTCCACCACATGTGTTTCAGAAGGTTTTCCATCAAATATTTCCATTATCCTCTTAATGAAATTTGCATAAGAAGAAGTATTTTCATTTCTTAATGAAAAGGACTCAAATATCCACCAAGCATATGCCTTACCTCTAAAATGCAGTGCTGCAACTTTGATGGATTCATCTTCAGAAATTTGGTGTTGCTGCAAATAGGTGTCTATCTCCTCCACCCAAGCTCTAGAGGAACATGTAGGTGAACCATAAAAATTATATAGAATAAATCTACCCATATCATGCTGCTTGCTTCTCTCCACCTTGATCTTACAAAACTATGGAAAAGTGATATGATCTCTAAACTTCTTAGTTTGATATTCATATTCTTGCAAAAAGTCACTAAGAGTTTCCCTCCTAGGCATTTCTTCTTCTTCTATCTTCCTCATATCAAATCTGGGCATATGACTACATTATGCATCATAGTGTGTGGATGCATGCTCACAATCATCATATGAAAATTTAGGGTTTGTTTCAGATTCAAACTCGAAGATTCTATACACATCTCCTTCCTCATCTTCTTAAGATCTCCATGAATTCTCTGCAAAGTTTGAGAAAGAAAATTTGAAAGTTTCTCCTCCTTTCTTCATCCAAGGAATGGAGTCTTCTTTTTGTCCTTTCTGTTCATATTTTCTTCTTCTTGTCTTCTTGATATCATATTGGTTGAGATTCCAAAGGCTGAGCCAAGATTATTCTCTGATACCATTGTAATATCACAAAATGGGGATGCAGCAATACATGAACACCAAATTGGAGTAGTAGTGATAAATCAACTCGTAAAATGTAAGAAGTGCACATATCCATCATATTAATGTTACAAAATAAAAATTTATACAATATCTTGAGGAAATAATCACTCAAGTTAGGAAATACAAGCCTCAAGAAAGCATGTACATGAGATATGAAGTATACTGCTACAAAAAAAATGCCCAAGGCCATGAAAATGTAGTTTTATTAGAGACAATTGTTTCTGGAGTGTGTCAATACATGGATATGGAAATATACAGCTCATACAATGTTGGGAGCAAATGTCTAAACCCCAAAAGACAATTCCAAGACAATCCGGAAAGGATTTCCTGAAATATGCAAAAGTGCAAAAATTCCAGAGTTGTAGTCTTAGGACTAAATAGCATCTGCAACTCAAGAAATGGATGGATATGGTTGAAGATGTTGTACAAGATGAATAAACCTTCTCCAATGGATATTTCAAGTGAAAGGATGATCCTAACACTGCAAATCTGACCCTCCAACAATCACTGCAAACCCTCACTGCAAATGCTCACTGAAAATAACGCAGTTAAGGAGAGGGACTGCGTTGTAGGAGATAGAAAATGAGTTGGCCAAGTGAAAATATGTGAAATATTCCCTATATTCTTCCTCACTGATCTCCCAAAGGAAAGAAAGCTTCCTCTAAAAAATAAGCTCCAGAAGTGGTGTTGTGAACCCTCCACTGCAACACCCTGCAACACAACGTTATACTCTGCAGAAATAACGCTGTAGCTAAAGGAGGTAGCTTGGCCTCAAGCCTGGATGTGGAAAAATACAGTACAAGCTCCCTAAATAGTCCTCTCAAGAAAGGAGAAGGAATACCTAAACAAGAATTCCTTGTGCTAAGCAGCACAACAATCTCAACTAAACAGTTGGGGAAAGCACACTAGTCATGCAGACCAAAATTCCAATATTCAATAACATAAGATGTCTTTCTATGGCTACCTTGCCCTCCTTTTATACAAATGGAAGCCCTCTCACCTTGGGTCCCACTCGTTAGGGTTTTCTCCACGAAGGAATCTTCCTCCCACTATCTCTGTGTTGTCTCCAAAGATGATCTCCATCTCTTATCCCAGCACTATTGACTTGGTCAAACTTGACCTTGTCCACATGCAAATGTCCCCTTTTCACACATGAGGGTGTGAAATCCAACTCCTACGACGATCCCTTTTCACATTATGAGGGATTTTATTCCTATTTCTGAAATGTATGGGCCTCCTTACCCATTTATTCATCTTCTAAGTGTAAACAACAAAAATCAATATTCCAATTAGCTGCATGCTAATTTTGGAATATTACAAAATCATGGATGAGTCTGAAGCTTTGGAGATAAATTCTCCATATTTTGTTGCTATTCCATAATTTTCCATAGCCATAACTAGATAAGAAGAATCTCAATATATCCAAGTAAATGCACATGGAATTTTGGTGTCACTAGATTAATGGGGAATGTAGGAGATTGATCCAAAGACGACCACAATTTGTAAAGGCAAAAATTGACTCCAAAACAGTCAAGTGGAAATTCAAGTGGAAATTTTTCCCAATGTAGAAGCTCTGATAGTGTGCTGGAGAAGCCCATTCCCAGTGATTAATTTGGTTATAGTGGCCTTGTAGTTTGATATAATAGTTCTATGGAGTTCCATGCAAAAGTATGCTTTTAGGAAGTGTAAATGAATAATAGAGCCTCGGGGATAGGATATACCACAAAAAGTACAGAGCCATGCTAGAGTAAATTTTGAGCACTACGATCAAATTAATAAGCATAGGGAGCCTTTTTGGAGTGTGTAGGTTGACTTAGGATTGATTCTTAGTATGATAGACACTCAGATGACCATTCTCTTCATTAAGTATAATTCATCTGCAATCATTGAATGTATAAAATTATCATGAAACAATGCTTACTATTTAATTTTACTATAGTGACTTTTTAATTAAACACAACATTAGGATGAAGATCCATGCTGAGAGTACACTTCTACACGTAATATAAGAAAACATAGATAATGTCATTCCCTATGAAATAGAGGAATAAAACCTTGAACTGTAGTTGAGAAAGTGGGGGGAAAATAACATTATTGTGAGAGATATGTGTCGAGATCTCTTTGTGTGTGTATTATTGTGAAGAGTCTGAGTCTGAATGTGCTACAGAGAAGAGGCTGAGAGTGCCTATGTATAGGAAAGAGGTTAAGAGTGCCTAGTCAAAAGAAGAAGGCCAAGAGAAGAGAGAATTGTGTGAGTGAATGTTATTGTAGAGTGATGGCTTGAGGGGTCTAGACTCAGGTTCAGAGTGTATTCACACAACCAACAAAACCCTCCAACTATTGGCCCTTTCGGCAATGATATGCTTGGCAAGACCAAAGACTCACCTGAAGTATCAATGGGGCAGTGTTGGAACTAGGTTTACCCACCCTGAGGGAGGAATATGATGTGGATATAGCCCTTTCTGATCTAATCTAATCACTATTGTGTTGTGCTAGGTCTCTTCACCCAATTCAAATCTAACTTTAACAAAACCCTTAGCACAAAGGAAATTATCATTCAAACACAAAGATCTACTTTTATTCCGTTTTACTTGATATAACCACTTAATACAGGTATACTTCTCATGTAAACACATACATCTATTATGTTGACACCTAATCCTATGGGATGGGTGTGCACATTTAATATTGTATATTATTTAATATTAGGAAATAAGGAAGGCCAAGAGTCATTGGGAGATGAATCCCAATAGCCTCACCTCCATGTATAAATCCATATGCATTCTTCAGCTAATACACATTCTGTTTTGAGGAGTTACCTCCTGGTTTGACATGGTATCAGTGCCAGCTCCACTATTGGCATTTCTGCCTGTGGTGTAACTCCCTCTCCTTTGCTCAGTCAATTTTTATTAATATTTTTTTGCTGATCTTTATTGCTAGAATGAAATTCTGCATTTTTTTTCTATTTCTGCATTCTACAGTCTCTGACTTCTGTAGGTTCAGCTCTTACAATATCTGAGTGTTTTGCAGCCCCTACAATTTCTGCAGCTCCTGCAACTCAGCACCTGCACACTGCCATTTCAGTTTTTTTTTTAACGCCCTCACTCTCTCCCTACATTCTCTCCCCTACCTACCTGCTATCTCCCTAAACATCTCTCTCCCTACATTCCTCACACTCCCCACGACTTTCCATATCCCTCGCCACTCCATTTTATCGCCTCTCCATTGTGATACATCACGTTGCCTCCTAGTTTAACATGGTTCGATACAACGTTCACCATCTTGGTTCGATACAGCGTTCACCATACATAATATTTCGCCCTCTGTGCATACACTACCATACATATTAAACACTGTATATAAGCGCTCCTCCATTTTAATCGACTCTCTGCCCCTGCACTCCTTAACACAGGTATCGGTCTATACACACTACATCCATCTCTGCGGAATAAAGTCCGACTCATCTCCATTTTAAACGTCCTCTCCACAGTGCTTTTCTCCAGCCTGTCAGCCCTCCTCGTGGCCCGGCTCCTCCTCTTATATGACTGTCATATAACGCGTTATCCCAATTTTTTCAGCGCTCTGTCATATGTTATTACGCTATCAATACCGCTTATATATACGTTCAATACCGCTCTGTCATATGTTATTACGCTGGAATGTCATTATGCCCTTTCAAATTTTAATACGCCCCCCTTCATTCATATTCCAACTCCACCTACGTTTAAAAATACCGCCCTTACATTGTGTAACGCTGTCCAATACACACCGCCCTTACATTTTGATACATACCCCATCTCCCCGTCCTCGCTAATTGTCCCACGGGCTTCCACAATGTGTAATAACATTTACGTTGTTTATGGTGATACCGCCCTTTCATTGATACATTTCTAATATGCTGTCACACTATTACCGCCCTCCCATTACCACACTCCATTACCGCTCCTTCCCATTTTCACAATACCGCCCTCCCATAAACATTTCATATCACCCTACCATTTCATAAAATTGCTTCCCATACAAATTTTTTTTTCTCTCCAAAAATAACAAAAAATACACTTATTTTTTGGTGCAGAATTCAGTTTTTAGCAAGAGCTTTTGTGTCCTTTTAAATTTAGTCTTTTAGAAAAAAGTGTTTATGTCCTTTAAATTCAGTATATTTGCAGCAAAGAGTTTTTTTTTAGTATATTTTCCAGCAAAGAGTATTTTTGTTTTCTCTCCTTCAAAAGAGATTTCCAGCAAAGTTTTTTTCTCTCCTCCTTCAAAAGAAGATGACAGTCCCTTCATCTTCTAAAGAGACTACCTACTTGGCACAGAGAGAAGAGAGACATGCTTCAGGTCCATCCAGAGGAAGAGAAGGCATAAGACGAAGAAGAAACTTCAGAGAAAAGGGGGGCAGACAATCTAAAGCTTAGCAGCAAACAAATCAAGACAAAGGTAAAACTAATGACAAAGACAAAGGTAAACTAGCTGAATCAGCTCATTCTGTTCTAGCACATTGTAACAATGGAGTAACTAAAAACCTATTTGATGTTTCATTTACTTCATGGAGAGATGATTGGTTTCTAGATTCAGGAGAAACATGTCACATGACATTTAGAAGAGATTTTTTTGAAGAATTCACTGACAAAGTTGATGGATCAGTATATTTCGCAGATAAATCCAAACTCAAGCCATCATGGCTTGGCACAGTCAGGCTTAAACTACCTGGTCTTCTTGATCATATCCTACATGCGGTTCTATACCTCCCGGAGTTGAAGAGAAACTTGTTGTCCCTGGTCGAAATCCGGTAGCAAGGACACTCAATTCACTTGTTTGATGGCAAGGCAGAGGTCAGAAAAGCATCAGATCACTCACTTGTCATGGAGGGAATAGAAGAAGGGAGACTCTTGAAGCTGAACGGTTCATCTGCTCATGCTCAAAACTTTGCATTCAGTTCACATCATGATGAAGGTACATTTCCATCAAGTCTTTTATGGCATGCTAGATTTGGACACTTAAAATATGACAACCTTTGTTTGTTGAAGAAAAATGGTGTTGATGGATTGCCTACAATTCCTAGAAAACCTAAGGAATGTGATGCTTGTATTCTAGGAAATCATAGCAAACAGCCATTTCATGACTCACACTCCAGAGCACATAGAAAACTTGAACTTGTTCATTCAGATTTATGTGGCCCTATGCCTATTGCTTCTGCAAATGGAAACAAATACATGATGACATTTATTGATGACTACACCAGAATGTGTTGGATTTATTTACTGCAGAATAATTCTGATGCTTTTCAAACTTTCAACAATTTTCATGCATGGATTGAAAATGATGCACAAACACATATTGGCTCTCTACGTACTGATAATGGAAAAGAATACACTTCAAACGAATTTGAAAATTATCTTCGTCAACATGGAATCAAACATCAAACAACCGTGCCATATAATCCACAACAGAACAGTGTAGCTGAAAGAATGAACAGAACTATTTTAAATATGGTCTGCTCCATGTTATTTTTCAAGAGTGTAAAATTGATGTTTTGGGCTGATGCAGTTCTATGTGCTGTTTACATAAAGAATAGGTGTCCTTCAAGTTCAATTAGAAACAAAACTCCTTTTGAAATGTGGCATGGCCACATTCCTTCGGTAAAGAATTTCAGGGTCTTTGGGTCCACCTGTTATGCCTTGATACCCAAGGGTCAAAGGAACAAACTTGGTGCTAGAAGTCGCAAATGTATCTTCTTGGGGTACTCCAATACCTCCAAAGGATATCGTCTCTATGATGAAGCAAATAAGAAATTTGTAATAGCAAGAGATGTCATATTTCTTGAATCTTCAAAGAGTGACAAGGTTGTTGAGCGGCAACTTGATCACCTGGATAGATTCACACATGCAAAGTCTTTCCAAGAATTTGATAATGTGATTCCACATCTTGAAGGGGGGATTCCGATATTGAATCAAACTGTGGAATCATGTCCTGAAGCACTCTCTCCCCCACATGAAGAAACAACCACGGATGACACATTAGATGATGTGATTGACAGAATTGGGAGATTGAATCTTGAATCAATCCCAACTCAGTCAAATGACCAGCCTGGGCCATCTCAGAAAGGTCCTCCCAAATGGCTGACAAAGACACTTGAGAATGTTCATCCTGATGAGGTTGGAAAAACAGAAACAAGAAGTTCCACTCAACAAATCGAAGGTGATGTAGATAATTCTGATTCTCCTGTTGATATGGATATTGCTTATAACTGTGAATTGAGTTTGTCTATAGATCATGAACCAACTTCCTTCAAAGAAGCCGCTTCTCATGATGAATGGAAAGAAGCGATGCAGAAGGAGTATGATGCCTTGATAAAGAATGGCACTTGGAAGCTAGTTGATCCGCCTTTGGGAACGAAACCAATTGGCTATAAGTGGGTCTACAAGAACAAGTACAAAGTAGATAGCTCACTTGACAAGCACAAGGCCAGGCTTGTGGCAAAAGGATTCACACAAAAATAAGGAGTCGATTATGAAGAAACTTTTGCTCCCACAACAAAATGGACCACCATCCGGACTCTCTTTTCCTTAGCAGCTCAGAATGGATGGAAAGTCCATCAGATGGATGTAAAAAAAACCTTCTTGAATGGATATCTAAAGGAGAAAGTTTATATGTCCCATCCAGAAGGATTTGTGGTAAAGGGTCAAGAACACAAAGTTTGCAAGCTTATAAAATCCTTGTATGGCCTCAAGCAAGCACCACGAGCCTGGTATGAGAAATTAACCGAGCATCTTCTGAAACTTGACTTCAAACATTTTGATCTTGATGATGCAACTTTGCTTGTTAAGAAAGTTGGAAAAACAGTTGTATATCTTGTGGTATATGTAGATGATCTTTTGATAACAGGAAACAATGAGAGCTATATTGCATCCATGAAGAAAGAGTTGAAGAAAGGTTTTGAAATGACCGATTTGGGTCATGTTCATTACTATTTGGGTATTGAAGTAATTCAACATCCTAAATTCATATTTCTTTCTCAGAAGAAGTACATTGGAGATCTCTTGAACAAATTTGGCATGGATGACCGTAATCCCTTAAGCACTCCAATGGAACAAAACTTGAAGCTCACATCTATTGAAGGGAAGGAATTGGAGGATGCAACTAAGTATAGACAGCTTGTAGGAAGTCTTATCTATCTGACCACCACCAGACCTGACATTTCATTTGCTGTTGGAATCCTCTCAAGGTTCATGAAAAAACCTTGTGAAGGACATTGGTCTGCTGCAAAAAGAGTGCTAAGGTACTTGAAGGGGACTCAAGACTTTGGACTCAAATATACACAGGTAGGCGACTTCAGCTTGATCGGATACTCTGATTCAGACTTTGATGGTGACAAAGAAACAAGGTTGTCTACTACAGGTTACACCATGAGTCTTGGATCAGGAGCTGTCTCATGGAGATCACGCAAATAGTCAGTTCCAGCAGATTCCATGACTGAGGTAGAATATGTGGCAGCAGCTGAAGCAACAAAAGAAATTGTGTTGCTCCGGAAAATCCTGGAAGATTTGCAGATGAAAAAAATGTATTCCACACCACTCATGATCGACAACACTTTTGCAATAAAGTTGGCCAAGAACCCAAAGTTCCATGATCGAACAAAGCACATCAATACAAAGTACCATCTAATTCGACATCATGTTCAAGCCAAAACCATCCATCTACATCATTGTTCCACAAATGAGCAAACTACTGACATCTTCACCAAAGCACTTGGAAGAGAAAAGTTTGAAAAGTTCAGATTGATGCTTGGACTCACCAACATCCCTTCGGATTAAAGGGGGGAATGTTGACACCTAATCCTATGGGATGGGTGTGCACATTTAATATTGTATATTATTTAATATTAGGAAATAAGGAAGGCCAAGAGTCATTGGGAGATGAATCCCAATAGCCTCACCTCCATGTATAAATCCATATGCATTCTTCAGCTAATGCACATTCTGTTTTGAGGAGTTACCTCCTGGTTTGACATATTTTTATATGATTAACCCAGAAAAATGCACATAAATTAACAACAATCATACAACATATCTATAAGAAAATCATTATCTCATAAATAAATAACGTATAAGAACATGAATCACACAAGTAAACCAGAGATTACCAAAAACTTCTCTCTATTAAACAGATCTTTTAGAATACAACTTATTTATCTTGTGCACATAGCCATTGAGTCCTCGCACACAACCCAAGACTTAGGTCTCCACGCACACAACCGCGGGAACCTATCTCTACTGGGACTAATCACAAAAACTTTCCTCAAATCACATTCACAAAAGATAATATGATCTATGATATTTTATGATCCTTGACTTGAATCATACATGCCTTTTTATATGACTTATATGTGCAAAAACCATGGACTCAAACTATGGTTTGAGCCCCATGTTATACCCTTTTACCCTTTACAATATGAAATAGCTTTGACCAGCCCCAAAGCCCCTTAACTTGCACACCACGCTTTAGAAAAATGAACAAAATTGACCCAAAACTCCACCTAGGGGACCCTAGCCCAACCAGCCCCCAACAAAAACTCGTGACTCATACTTGAGTGACTCTTCTCTAGATTCCTGAATTTTCACTTTGAGTGCTTGGATGGATTTGTGCAGAGGATGGATAGCTTGAGCACTCTACATTATAGTGTTATGCACTTCTCCGACTAACTTTTCTATACTAGGCTTGTCTTCTCCCAAGCTGATGTTGCGTTATGTTTTGTGGAGTCCCTTGAGCACACTCTCAATGATATGTGATATTTGAAGTGCTTTCTTAACTCAAGGTTGGGTCCTTGCTACCACGAGCTTCTCCTTGTAGTGCAACATATCAATCTCGCCCTAAATGTTTTGGCCTTCTTGTAACCTGATCAATATCGGTGTGGGAACTAGGGTACGCACACTGACCTGAATTTCATCAAAATATTGTTGTTTATCCCTAAAGTTTGCCTATAATTTCTTGAGCACTGGATCTTCCTGGATGGAGGACCATATCCCCATGGCATCTTTTAATAGGTTTCTGCACTTGTCCATAGTTGCGGTAATGCTAGATATTTCTTGTTTAAAAATGGCATCTCACTGTGTCAGGACCTCTGGTGGAGTTTCTAGCTGTAACCTAGTCTTTAGATCAACAATATTCTGCTCCAATTTATAGCACATTGTCTCAATCTATATCTTGGAAGGCTTCAGTGTAGCTGCAAGGGTCTCAATATGTGTGGAAGGTGCAATGTTGTATGGCACCGAAAATCCTAGAATCTCATTGAAAAGCTGGGTGATAAGTTCTTGAAGTTGCTCATTCTGACTCTCTGCAGGGTGTTGCACATGTTTGTCCTACTGTTAGTCCTGATGTAACTACTCAGTAATTTTTTATGCTTCCATTCTGGGGTGCAAATCCTAGTACTCTTAATACTAAAAATCATATGTAATTGTGTTATGCATCATGTGAAGGTGGGCACTGGGGAGCGTGACCAAGTTGACTTCAATGTATGACCAGGATCGGGCTGTGGCGCACTGCACTGGTTGTGATGAATGAAGTGCTCCACTAGGAATCTGTATTAATATGATTTTTGTGGTGGATTATGCAACTAGAGTACTAAATGAAAATGCACTCACTTGAATTGCGCTCACTTGATTCATGCTCGCCTGAATCTCACTCACCTAAACCCACAGCTATTGGAGGCTTTGTTGAATGTCATCAAGGATAGCCTTGTATTTTTGTTTAATGGTACTCCAATCTTCTTAAGTGAATACCTTGACAGCGTTCTCAATTTCATGATAGTCACATTCGGCCAATACGAGGGGTTCAGTCCTAATCATCTTGGAGGCTTTCCTCTTCTTGTGTGACCTTATTGGGGACCCGGGTCGTCAATAGGGATCCTTGTCCCTAATCACAGGCAATTTTCATGCACCAAATCCAAAAAATGGCTCAAACAGATATCATTTTTATTACTGCGACCAAATTTGGGGACAATCAAAACATTCAAGAGCCTAGACTTCTGTTGTCCCAGCTTCCATTGCATTGGTTCCACCTTCATTATGTCAACTTCTTCATAAGGGACATGTTCCAATTATTTCAACGAAATGAGCTCAAGGGACTTTATGTGGTATGCCAAATCAAAATCCTCCATATTGAGAGAAGGGACGCTCTCCAATAGGTCACGTTTAAAAGGAACATCTTCATGGAGCAAAGATGTATGGATTATCGCCTTGACCTTATCAAGGTCCTTGGAAATGTCCACTGTGGCTTATGTGGGGCCATATAAGGAGGAAGATGTGATATTGGCCCAAATTCATCTAAAAATCCTTCCTCTGGCACAATTACCTCTATTCCTTCTTCCATCGGTTGCTTCTACCTATCAGCACGAGGAGCTAGTTTTGACTTTGAGGTCGGCTTGCATGGAGACTTTCGAGTGCCCGATGTTTGACCTTTATTTTCCTTATGTGTGCCACTACTAGCACCAGGTGCTTGCATTATAGTAGATTTAGGCTTAGTTTCAGTCATGGTTTTTGGAATTTAAATTCCCTAAGCCTTGTTGGGGCAATGTCTCTTCAAGTGGTTCTAATGATGCGGACATAAGAATTGGAAAAGGGAGCAAGAGCAGAGGGAAAAATTTGATCAGATAACTCAGAAAGAAAAGGGAACTTGTGCAGACCTCCATGCCCTATTTATAGCGATGTTGCAGCCTAAATGACCTTATGCCCATTGTTCCAGCTTCATTAATTATAAAATGACCCCAAATATAGCATAATCTCATTCTTCAATCCAAGTTACCCGCTCCTCGAAATGGGAATAAAGTTTTCCTTTCCATATTTACTATTCCAATTGCTATTTTCTAGCCTTTCTGTGACTACAACATTCTCTTGACACAACTTTGGTGCTGGCTTCGCACATATCTGCACTCTCAATCTTCATCGCACTAAAGCTTGGAAATAATTTTTATAATCTCTGGCATACTTCTTTAAAGTCTTGCGCCCTCTCATAGTTGTCTAGAGCGCTAAGACATTCTTCTGGACATATATTCATTTAGCGCGCAAAGGGATGTAGTCATCCCTATAAGGTTTTAGGTGGCTACCGTTAATATAACTAGTAAGTGATTCACTTGTTAACTTAGCAAATAGCACCGCACCTCCCTCTGTAATTTCCTTGATAATGTAGGGTCCAAGCAAGTGCATCTTAAACTTCCATCGAAAGTGCATGAAATTACTGTCATAGAGAAATAGAAAATCATGATTCTTGAAATTCTTATGTCTTGTATGTTGATCATGCCAAACCTTTTTGCATTCCTTCTACACCTGCTGGTGAAAACCAGAAATGAAACTAGCTTCCTCCAGTGTAACAAGCTACGATAGATTCTCCTCCATGATATCCCGGTTAGCCATGTTGGTTATGGCTGCGATACACAGAATTGGTACAATGTATTCCATAGGCATAATGGCCTCTTATCCATATACCATCCCGAAAGGTGTTTTTACTATCGGCTTATTGCATGTAGTCCTATATGCCCATAAAACATTAGGTACACACACATCCCAATAATTTTGGTTAGAGTTTCATATCTTCGTGTGCACATTCTCTAGAATCTTGTTGAAATATTCTATGGCTCCATTTTCCTGGGGATGATAGGGCACACTCTTCTGATGATGTATTATGAATCCTTCTATCAGTGCTTGAATGGTCTCATTTAGGAAATGTGTACCTTGGTCACTCATTAGAATTTTTGGGCATCCAAACCTCGTGAAAATAATATCAAAAATAAAGTGTTCAACCATTTCTGCACTGCAATATTTCAAAGGTTGAGCATCCACCCACCTATTCAAGTAATTTGTGGCAATGATGACTATCGTGCTCCATTATTATTCCCTGGGGGGTTAATTGGCCTTACGAAATCAATTTCCCATTTGTCGAAGGCTTTCGAATTTACCCGCGGTTGTAGTGGCATATCTACTTTGCGCAAGGGTCTTCCAGTCCTATGACATACATAAAAAATGTGACACTATTCCTTAGAATCACTGTGCAAAGTAGGCCACCATAAACTAACCCTTAAGATCTTCTATGTGGTCGGTTTACGAGCGTACTGACCACTTGAAATGCCTCCATGTGCTTCTTCTAGTATGCTCAGTCTCTCGAACTCAGGAACATATTGCCTCAAAACTTCATCAGCTCCCATTTTGTATAATTGACCTGCGATCAAAGTGAAATCTGTTGCGTGCAGTACCAATTATTTCTTATTCTTGACCATTTATTTGACAGGAATATTCCCAGTGGTTAGAAAATGGACGATATCGACAAAATTATCATCATCTACCTTAATAAAGAAAAATGGAGAATTTTGTAACCCATCTTACAAATTAGTTGGTTATTCACCATTTTCAATATGCAATAAGTGGTCTGGTCCTGCCTTCAACCTTCTAGATTTCACAATTACCTCAAAATTGTATTCCTGGAACAAAAGGAGCCACCTACAGATCTTCCCCCCCCAACACAGGCTTTGTCACCAAGCATTTCAAAGCATAATGATCAGTGAACATCTTGGAATGACCTCCAAGAAAATAATGATGAAAATTTTACAGCGCATGCACCATGGATAGCCCTTCTCTTTTTATGGTTGAATAATTACTTTGAACATTTGACAGATTCCGAATTGCAAATTAAATCAACTTATCAATATCTCCAAGACCTGACTGTGCTAATAAAACTCCTAGCGCAATACATGAAGCTTCAACGTGTACATGGAATTCCTTTGACCAATCTGGGAATACCAAGATGGGTGCAATCACCATATTTTCCTTAAGTATGTCCATACTCTTCTAACAGTCCTTGTCCCAACAAAAAGTGGCATCCTTCTTCAATAGTTTCTCCATCAGTTCAGTGATATGCACATAATATTGAATAAAATTTAGATAATATCCAGTATGTCCCAATATCGAGCGCAAATGCTTCACACTCTTATGAGGATCCAAATTAATAATGACAAAAATTTTGGCTAGATCGACCATCAGTCCCTTTTTACAAAAAATATGTCCCATCAAGATACCAAAAGGGATGGATAATACATATTTCTTCAAATTTAGATAGATCTGATACTTCTGACAAGTATCGAGCATTAATCACAGGCTAGAGACATGTTTCTTCAATAGTCCAAAAACAATCCAATCATCAAAATACAATTCTAATAACTCATGGATATAATATTTGAATGAAGCAACTACTATGCGCAAGAATATGGTTGATGCATTCTTCAAACCAAATGGAATTACAGTATATTGGAAGGAACCCCATTTTGTCACAAAGGTAGTCTTGCTCTAGTCTTCTGGTGCAATCTTGATCTGGTGATATCCCGAAAATCCATTAGCAAATAAATAGGCTTCCTGCCCTTCGATGTTGTCTAAGAATTCATCTGAGAATGGGATCGAAAAAGGATCACGTACACATGCATCATTCAATTTGTGCATGTCAACACAGATCCTAATTTCGCCTTTTGTTTTCTTTTCTCTAACTACCATGGGACTCACCCAATATGATTCCTCCACTAGCTCAATAATTTTTTCAGCAACCATTTTTTCCAGCTCTTCTTTGACCATTTTCTTATACTTTGGATTGAATCTGTAGGGGCATTTCTTAATGGGCCTAACATCTGGTTTTAAAGTGATCCTCATCACATGAAGATATCCAATAATCCCCTTTAGCTCAGAATATTTAGGGGTGGGGGGGGGAATCTTGATATTCAGTGAAGAGTTCTGAAATCGTTCCCATGGTATCTTCATCCCAGTAATCTCCTATATTGGAAAACTTAGGTTTCTCGTATGTGCCAATATTGACATTTCTAGTCTTAACAGTTTTAGTATCATCTGGCAATTCAATCTTAGGTCCAGTGAGTGCATGCTGCCCCTTAGACTCAGGGATGTTAATTCTTCTAGGATATTCATCATTTTCTTTGGAAGTAACATTTCGACATTCAATTTCATCCTTCATCTACACATTCCATTCTAGTAGGGCCAATACTACTAGCTCCCTTGGAATGTCAAAAATAGTGCCTTGAATCTTCTTTAATGCCTCATCAATGCAATGGAATCCACTTTCAAAGCTGAAATTCAAAATAAATCTCTCTTTTAGTGCAACCCATTCAGTAGTATCATGTCATAACTCGGCCTCCAGATGCCAATTCATGGGTATCGTGTCCAATGTATGAATTAATATTTAGGCCCATTCTGGTTGCAGTTCCTCTCCCCAAACTATAGTCTAATTGGATAAATGATGGCATGGATCATATGTGCCTGAATATGGTTCTTTAATTTGGGTGTTGGGGCTTCTGAATCACAATTGTAGCATTTGATGACATTCCCTCCAATCAAAAATATTGTCTTTATGGGTTCCCCACCAGCGCACTGCGGTTGAGCGCAGAGCTAGATCAAGCGTGCAAAACTATTGTTCCTCCATAACATTCCTTTTAAATGTATCTAAAAACATATTGGAATATCCTATACCATCATAGTGGGGAAATGTACGTACCTCATAGGATATACAACATAGAGATCTAGTTACTAGATTATAACGCAGTATGGATACTTCATGTAAGTGGTTCTAGTAGTGTTACAATTCTTCATCTGAGTCTAAGAAGCACAAACTATATTTTTCCCAACTAAGATGGTCATCTACCGTGGGATTGATCAAATCCTCATCCTTCTCTGTTAACCGGTATACACGGTCAATATCGTCGTCTGCACATTCGTCGCGTACTGGTTTTGTATACATTGCTCCTTCTGCAGGATCCAAGGGGATCACAACCCTTGCCCCATTGTTTTCAAATTTCCTATTTATGTGCTTGAGGTTTATAATAACATCCATGTAAAAACCCCAATTTAGACTTAGCAACATAGGATACTGATTTTCATCATAAACAATTTCAATGACTTCAAAGTCAGCAAACACCTTGACTCCTTCAATGTCAACTACTACTCTAAAGAGCCTTCCCATTGGGATAATATTCTACTGGTTAGCCATACACAGCTGAATTGAAGACCATTCCAGCTTAGGTTCTCCCATTTTATGCCATGTCTTTTTAGTTAAGACATTTGCATTGGATCCCATATCCAGGATAACTTGATCCATCTCAAAGTCTCCTATCTGAGTAGTTAAGCACATCTCTCATCCAGTTCTTCTTTTATTCTTGTGGATTTTGTTGAAAACCCTTTGTTCCATCTAAGGTTGATATTTCTTGGGGTAGTTATCAATTAATGTTTGAAGGTTTTCAACCATATTCTTATTCTGCAAAATCTTGATACAAGCCTGCAAGAACACTTTTAGCTCAGCTGGATCAATTTCCTCTATAACATTCACAACAAGCCTAGTCGGTGCTTTTGATGTTGATGCACTTAGGTCCAGAAAATCCTTCTTAGCCTTAGTAAATGTATCCTTCTCCCACTGTAAGTTAAATCCTTCCTTATTCTCAAGGGATTTCCAAACCCAGACATCTGAAACATGTTGTTTCCCTCAATATTTATCTTCACCTATTGTTACACCACATCTAGTTACAATATTAGCAATAGGTTATTCGTTGCACGTCTCTGCCCTCATCGTGTGAATGTTATGTGTAAGAGTTTGAGTATTATTTTCTTGAATATTTGAAAATAGCACAGAGAAATTTTCAATTAAGTGGTCAAACTGTCAGAAATACCTACAATATGAGTGGGTGGGGTTCTTGTAGTCATGCGAAAACTGGCCAAGTTCTCCATAGTTATAATGACTAATCTGGCCTCTTCCACGACCAACACCTCCTCCTCTTGCATGAACATGGCCTTGAAATATGCCTTGCATAGAGGGCAACACAGGCTAATCCATACCTCTACCTTCTGACTGTATTCTATAAGAAACAACTAGTTTAATAATTAGATCAAAACTACGACAATTCTTATCATCATGGCCTACATACTGAAAAAATGTGCAATATAACTGCTTGGGGGATTGAATATATTTCTCCAACTTGGGAAAGTAGTCTGTAGGATGTTTTTTGGTTACTTTACATAGCGTGCACCATATTGTAGGGCTCACACTTGGCCCTCCTGCCCCTGGATTAGGCTTTATCAGTGTCAGTCCTCTAACCTCCAGATACTCGCCATATACTAGGAATTGTTTCTTCTAGTGTCCTTCAGATTTGTAGCACACGCTCCATACTCCTGTGTCAACATCCTTCCCATTTTACTTCCTCAAATTTTGAATTTATAAGTGTAGGGTAGCCAACTGGCTCTGATTCTGCTGAACCCTGATCTGCGTTTCTTGAACTGGTTAGGGTTTTAGTTTCATTGAAATTTCCAGAGCTTTGGCCTAGGTTGTGATCTTTTGATGAGATAAAGGCAGGTGCAAATGTGACAAAAAAATTGCAATAAACCATTCCTTATGATGGTAATCACTAATGGTGAAGCCTCCATCCTTGATAATGTGTTTTAACCACTGATCTGCCTCCCATACAGATTCCTTTATTTTCTGGTGGATATACTTCAATTCGGTAACAAATTCTACATATGAATCTGGCTTCCAAAACTGATCATTCAATGCTTTAGTTAGGTCATTTATCGTTGTATTTGGATTAGCCGCTACATACCTCATGTACCATTCCAGCGCACATTCCTAGAATGTGGTGGCAAGGTGTGCTTTCTTTACATCATCATCAACAAACTCCTGTGCCTTCCACACAACCTATGCAAAAAACCATAATTTATCAGTGTCTTCATTATCGACACCCTTAAAATTCTGAATCTTAATAGAGTTAGCCATATCGAATACTGGTGGTGGAGGTGGAGGTGGAGTGGAGTGGAGTGTGAGGTGGATTTTAGAGTGGGCTAGATGGGATCTAGAGCACGATTGTGTTACTATCTTTTTCAGGCGCTGAGTCAACTTAAATGCTCGCCTTAGATTTGTCATTGATATCAAACCTACATTTGAGGGGACTATACACAAAATATCCTTCCGGATCTTCTCTATAAATTTTTCCACTGCATGTAGAGCTAGGTGGACCTCTTCTAGACATTCTCTCAGTGTGGCTACAAAAAGTACCTTTTTCATATAAGATAATTTTAAGCCACAACTTTAGATTTAGTGTAGGAACCAAAGGTATCAATGGAAATTCATTAAAAAATCTTCCTAGAATGTTGTTGATCCAATAGTCTATTTTGTGAGTAATCCTATTATCATTTTTTCCATTTGTTGAACCAACTCAGGATTCCACCTGGTAATCACGTTGTCCTTCCAACTAGTCTACATCTTAGTGAACCCAGAAAACCACTTGTGTAGTTCGGTTGCAAAGGGAGCAAAGAATATTTCATGATCCTCTGTATAAATGTATCTTTTTTCCTAATATTCAGCAGATAATCACGAGTTTCGGTTTTCTTGGATCACGAAATCATGCACCTTTCTATCCAACCAATCCTGAAATTCGTTCATAATTGGATGCCACATCAAATTTCATTCAAAAAAATCCTTGTTCAGGGAAAGGAAACCATTTTTTAGCTCAAGGGGTCCAGACCAAAGTTCATAGTGTATTCACACAACCAAAAAAACTCTCCAACTACTAGACCTTTCGATAGTGATATGCTTGCGCAAAACAAAGTCTCACCAGAAGTAGCAATTGGGGGGGGGGGGTGCTGGAACCAGGTTTTCTCACCCTAAGGGAGGAATATGGTGTTGACATAATTATTTGTGATTTGATCTAATCACTACCATTTTCGTTAGGGATCTTAAACTGATTCATATATAACTTCAAAAAAACCCTTGGCACAAAGGAAATTATCAAGCAAACACAAAAATCTACTTTTATTCTGATTTACTTAATAGAAACCCTTAATACAGATATAATTCTTGCTTAAACACAAAGATATATTATTATATGATTAACCCAAACTAATGTACATCAATGAACAACAATGATACAACAGATCTATAAAAAAATAATTATCTGATAAAGTAGTAATGCATAAGAACAAGAATCACGCAAGTAAATTGGAGATTTTGCCAAAAAATTCTCTTTATTAAGAAGATCTTCTAGAATACAAATTCTTTCTCTTACGCACATAGAGACAGATTCCTCACACACATCCCAGGACTTAGGTCTCCATGCACAGAGCCATAAGAGCCTATTTTTACTTGGACTAATCACAGAAACTTGCCCAAAATCGCACTCACAAAAGATTATATGATCTATGATATTATATTCTCCTTGAATTGACTCATACATTCCTTCTTGTATGACTTATATGCGCAAAAACCATGGAATCAAATTGTTATTTGAGCCTTATGTTTTACACTTTTACCCTTTACAATATGACAAAGCTTTGACCCACCCTAAAGCCCCTTGACCTGCATGTTGCGCTTTAAAAAAATGAACAAAATTGACTCAAGACTCGACCTAGGGGACTCTAGCCCAACATAGAGTGAGTTGACTTCATAAATTTTTATGTAATAGTGGATGTTGTTTAGAATAATATTGGGATTATACAGTGTGAACAAAGAATAAAGTGCAACATGGGATAAGCAGAAGAAAGGAATCATAGGAGAATAGAGATGAAATAAGGCAGAGTGGCTTCCAAGTAAACTGAACATTAGTTCCTCTCGAGTGTGGGTTGGAGCCTACAAAAAGGAAGTTGGTGCTTCCATCTTAGTGGCTTTCTAAGTAGATATTGGTGGTTTGTGCTTGCATGAATCCAAAGAGATGCAAGCTTGTGCTTGCAAAAAATCCATGAAGTCAATGCTTCAGTTGGTGATTCTGGTAGCCTTATTAGGTATCTATGAAAGAAGGGAGTTGGTGCTTCCTTCTGGTGGGTGATAGAAAAAAATCAAAGGGATTTGGTGCTTCATGTGAGTGGTAGCTCACAAACATTGATGTGATATAGTAGGTACTCTTATTTACATAAAATAACAAAGAAACTTTGGTGGTTTTTCTTCTGGAAGGGTTTACATGTTAAACCTAAATTTTCATGTGTGTGTTTAACATGGTGTATGTGTTTACATATTGATTTTATGTTTCTACCACATGATATGTTGTTGATGTTAGTATGCATGAATACCGAGATTGGATGTGTTAGAAAATTATGTATTATAGAGCAATGGAAAACATAAAATATGTTGAAATACAAGGAAAAAACATATAAAACAAGAGAGAAAGAGATATACGTGATTCACCTAACTTGGGCTACATCCACCCCTAACAACTAGCCCTTCCTTTATATTATCTAGCAAGATGAAGAGACAAAACCTATAGCAGATCTGCTATTATATCCTCTACTCTCTCTCACAGTGCCCCTTTATGTTTCTCACTTAGAATATACACACAATGCACAACCACAATACAATTCCCTCATACAAAATGAGGGGTTTCCTTCTATGGAAAAAAAACCTACATTAAACATAACTTATATCATCAGATCATCTACCTAATAAATGGCTCATATTGACTACAAAATTACAATATTCTACAAGCATATTTTACATCTATTTTTAGCTTCAGGGACACTGCCCCCGAAACCCTTGTCAGGTGACTGCTAGCCCCTGTACCCCCTAGCCGGGGTGGATCGTCCACCCCGCCCCCGCCACAGGGGGGACAAGTCTCCCTCGAACCCCCCTGCATGGATGGGTGTAAATTCCTCCTGAGGTATAGATCCCGCTGAAACAAAGACCTCTGAATCAGGATGAAAATAATGCTTCACACCCAATAAAATTCTAAACATAAATTGGAAAAAGGTTTAAAACTTAGCCTTAATATTGATCATTCCCCCCCATCTCAGTATTAATATTGTTTCCAAAAATTGGTATGATATCATCGTTCCTTTAGCAACAAATTAACCACTTGAAGGTATATCAAAGGGAAATAATGGCTAATCAAGCTTGGCTAACACTAGAGAGAGTTCCATAATTAAATGGTTCAAACTATGGAATCTTGAGGATTAGAATGGAATCCTATTTAATGAATTTAGATTTTGATGTATGGTGATACATAGTGAATGGAGAAAAAGAAAGGAGAATGAAGAATCCAAAAGCATCGTCTTGAAAGGGATATCAAATCCAGATGCAGATAGACTAGGGAATTGTGAGAAAACTAAGGAAATTGTGGACAAATTGAGATATCTATATGGAGGAGAAAGCCACAAAACAAAATAGGAATTTAATGAACTCTGTTTCTCAAGTAGTAAACTTGAATATATGCAAGTTGTTGATAATGAGAATAAGAGAAGGATGAATAATAAGAAGGCATCTCAAAGGAAAGATGCTCAAAATATTGAAGACCATTCTTCCAATGAGAAAGTTGTTGTTTATCAATCTCGAGAGGATGATGGAGAATCAGAAAAGAGGCCATGTTTCTCAGAATGTAAGCTATTGTTCTCTGATAACTGTAAATAGATAAATAATTTATACACTAGATGTACATATTCCTTTTCTGAACATAAATACAATCATACATCTAGTAGTTGTGAATGGAAATCTACATTTGTAGCAATAGAGAATGAGGGTATCTTAGAGGAAGAAGAGAGATCATAGGTGTGCTCATCCATAGGAGAAAATAAGAGTACCCCTGGTAGTGATGAAGAAGGGATACTCCTCATACCTCTAGAATATCCTATGGTTAGAAAGAGGAATCTATATATTTGTGGTGACTCAAATAACACCTATGATAGTGAAGTTAAGTATTTTTATGAAAGGATATTTCTTAGAAAAATGTTTATCTCTACTCTAAAATAGATCAAGGAGTTATCAGAAGAAAATCTCAAGGAAAAGGAGCAGTTGCAGAGTATGAGCTTGTGAATGAGAGGTTGAGAAAAATAATAGTTGATCTAAATGCTAAAAAAAGAGAGGCTATTGCATTGAATGGTCTAACCATTCAGCTAGGTGAAAGAGAAGCTCACTATGAGAGACTAAAATTTTAAGAATTCCCATTGAGACATGATCTAGAAAATAAAAATAAAGAACTGTCTCAAATCATAAGCTTGGGGAGAGTAGGAAAACCTTGGATTAGATGCATTCCAAGGAGAGATCCTCTCTCATAAAGGGTGGATTGGGTTTCAATGAAGAACAAAGCTCCAAGGAGTAAAAAGGATGAAAGTTCAACCACCCATATAAGGGTAGTTGAGAATTGCAACAACAACAAAGGAAAATGAGTTGTTGGAAAACAAGAACAATGAAGGAAGAAGCAACAACAAGGTACTAAGAGAAAGCATCAAATAAGAAAGAATAATGGCCATAGGAATCAATAGCAAAAACATAGGAATGATCGAGGTAGAAACTCCAACAACCATGGAGGGCACATGAAGAACTAACATAAGTCCTTTCCCTCTCAAGGACAAAGCCTTCAGAGAAAAGGTATCTTTCGTTATCAAAATCCTCTTCATGGTTATTGTTCTTCTTGCAACAATTTTGGGCATAAGTCCATATACTGTATATGGAATGCAAGAAAATGAGATGTGTTGTGTAGAAACAACCCATGAATGCGCAAAGTAGCTAGGAGAAGGCATGCTAGTAGTAGTAGAGGCCTTAACAAGAATGATGGAAGACATGGAAATTCCTCTGCCACATTATTAAGCTATGTAAAATGATACAATTATGGTAATCTTGGGCACAAGATAGAAAGTTGCAGATAGGAGAATAAAACAAATGCTTATCAACATATGTATGCAAGTGTACCAGCTCGATTTTTGAAGAAAAAAATAAATAATAGAGCAGAAAAATATGAGTTTGTCTTTAGTTCTTTGTGTCAAAAGAGAAAGCTAAAAGAGGAGGAATAAATCAAAAGAAAACTAGGAAGATTGATCCTCTTACCCATTTGGTGGACTCCATAGTAAGGCAAAAAGGCAGCAACGGGATTTGGGTGAAGAAAGAGGAGTTGGTGAAGGAGAAGTTCCCTCTAGTCCCATGCATCCAAGAAAATCATAAATTGAGGCAAAGAAGGAGAAGCTCGAAAGAAATGCTACTATTTGGACTTGACCAAAGAATATTTTGGTAAAGAAAGAGGACAATATTCTGAATGGGATAACAACCTCTACTTCTCCTCAGTGAAGGAAGAGAATTCCCTCAAGGGTGAACCAATAAGTCAAATGAAGGAATCTCAAAGTAATAGACAAAGAGGTGAATATGATTTTTGAAGGTATGCTTGAGTCCCCATGTGATTATATTAATCTAATTTTTTTATTTCAAATGTATCATCATTGAAAGAGACACGAGAGTGCAACCAACATTGTTTCAGGGGGAGTACAAAACAAAATTTTATGTTTTCAAAAGAAGATGACTTACAACAAAAGTGTGGAATGAAAAAAATACGTCAGATAGGTCAGGTCCATAGGATATTTCCCCAAACATATGAAAGGGAACATCTGCAGAAGATCAAAGAGAATTGGCTTAAGGAGAGATGCTTTATTAAGTAGTAGTAAGCAAAAATTTTAATCCTTGGGAAGTAAGATCACACAAGAAATGAAAGAATTGCATCTTGGGTGAAATGCCCTTATTTCATTTAAGTTGTGAATTTGATTATTCCTAGCAATATTGTGTTCATGAAACACAATGGGTACAAGATTTACATGTCCCTTAATTTCCAATTGGTATCTCTATGTAAATTGGTAGTCTTGGGTACATAAGAAGTAACCTTCTTATGTGAGTGGACATTTATTTTTTAGAAGGATATATTATATTTTTCATGTTACTTTTTCCATTTTTTTATTATCATTTTTTTGGTGCAATTAGTGTCATTTAAGAAGCAGTCCCTTTTTGAAGAGGTATGATCTCAGGTGGAGAATTTTTGGCTATTAAGATGCTAAGGGAAAGTGAGCATAACTCCTGAAGCAGCAAGAAATAGAAACATTAAAGAGAAAGTCGAAATGCATCATTATTGGATGGTATTTGCAACAACAACAATACCATTTGCAATTTTAATTAGTATCAATTTTTCTTAATTGATACAAAAGATGCATTGATAAAGAGAGAATTCAGGAAACATCATAAGGTGTAGAGAACTGGAGGATGAACTATATGTTCAAGGGGATCATATCACATATGTCCATTTCATATAGTAGCAAAAGCTACAATAAATTTAAGCTTGGGTGACTGAATTCAAATTCCATATCAAGAAGAGAAAATCCTTGAAGAGAAGTATACAGAAGCATAATGTACATAAACAACTTGAGCCTTAGTTTGTGATTGAAACAAGAATAAGAAGCATCTTGCAGGATTTTTACATTGATTTCAAAGGTGGAGAGAATATCATTGGAGAGTAATCTATGATGGCCCATGCAGAGGAGAGAAATACATTGGTGGATCATATAAGATAAGTGTGGAAACAACATTAGGATTGGCCATGAAAGTGGAGATGTAATGAGGTGTTTCCATCAATTCTAAAGGGAGATATTATTGGAAAGTTGACATTGCTTGAATGGATAGTGGGAAAATGTTTTTTGGCATTGATGTCAATAGTCAAGCTAGGAGAGTTATTGGACAATTGGAATTTCCTGATTCTTTAGGATAGCCAGCGTGATGACATTGATGTCAATCAAACTAGTATGAATGTTGGTGGCAACATTAGTGTTAGCATTAATGTCCATTATGAAAGCTTTGATGGAAAGTAGGCTAGAATTGATGTGCATGGGATGTCAAGCTCAAGGGGAGTCCCATGGTTGTTGCAATCTCTTGTATAGAATCATCATAGTAGTAGGATTATTGGAGAAACCATAAGATGATGACTATGATGGTTGGGAGGCTTAGGATTTAGAGGAATTTCTGCATCAATAAAATTTCTCAAATTCTCTTGGTTCTAGCTTAGTTGGATAGGGATTTTAAAATTATTTCCAATAGTATGTTGAAGTCTGTAAATGGCCCTCTAGATTGAAAGTTATGGTCAGATAAATTTAGTACCTGAAGTCCTTGTTGGATGGATAAGTCGTTCTTGAGGACAAGACAAACTCCCAAGTGTCCTACAGACATTTAGCAACAAACAGACAAACACAAACTATTTTCTCTAGATAATATTCGATTAATTAATTAGCTACAACGAGGGTTTTGAAGACCTACCTATAGTCCAGTGCTATTCGTAATGATCTTATTTCTAGTTGCTTGAAAGAGTCGTCTTCAAATTTCTGCAATCACAAACATGGAAAAAATCAATAGCACCTGCATAGTATAAACTAATTCATGAATCTTATATCTATCAATATGATCAAGGAATTCAAGAAACAAGCTAATTAATTAAATAACTTATTGATAAAACATGATTAAAAAGTTACTTAATTAAAGAAATCATTGAGAAAACATAATTAATTCATATTATCTTGATGAAGAAAGAGCCTTACAACCGTGTCCACCTTGATGTCGTATAGGCCTTCCTGGGGTCCAGAACAGGCGTTTCCTTTACTCTGGCAAGATTTTCACTCTCTCAATAAAAATGCACATGGGTGTGGAATCATTCCAACATAATGATCAGTTAAGAGAGTCTGAATTTCTACAACATTTTTCCTAGAAAATTCTCAAAGTCTAACTCTCCAAAGTCCCCCATGAGGCTGCATTATGGCTTCAATTTATAGGAAAAGAGAAGAGGCTGCAGTTCCACATAAGAGGGGATAGAATTCCCTTTTGAAGGGTTTGAGCTCCATAAACCAAGGGGTAGGCTCCCATAATGGAGGAATGAACATACATGATAGGAGCGAACCTTTGACCAGATAATTTCTTCTAGAAGCTTCTAGATTTGACTGCTGGGCTTCTAAATGTTACTTTCCGCCTTCATTTTACCTTTTACAGGGGTCCGCAGTTTTAATACACAAAACGTGCGGTAGGTACTGCAGTTTTCCTTTACAAAAGGCGTGGTACCACAGGAAATGTTAAGAGAAAGTGCAGTACAAGTGTTTTTAAGACTTTTATGAGCTTTTATCTCAATTTCAAGGCTTGATTTTAGGAACTTTGATGTTGTAGATTTCTAAGGGAGTAATATATGAGTAATGATGAACCCAGATAGACACTAAAACATCATGGCGACAAATTTCACTGTAACATTCCCTAAGAGCAGTCTCGAGAACCTTAGAACCCCAGAAGGTCGGAAGCTCGAAATTTTATTTAAACAGTGTACAAGATTATAATGAGTTGGGGAAGTAGGAAGCCCAAAACCCCAGAAGGTTGAAACCCCAGAATCCCAGTAGCTTATTTAAAAGAGACACAAGATTGCAGTGAGGTGGGGTCACAGGAAAAAATAATAGAAGTCTGGAATCTCGGGGGGTTGGAACCCCTGAAGGTTAGAACCATGTAACTTCATGATTTGTGAATTTCTTAAAGGTTGCGGACACCAGGGATTGTTAATTTATAGGAAAAAATCTGATGTAGTTTTTGCTGACATTTGACATTCCAAGGTTCGTTCTTGTGGTGGTTTCCTATGTTATTGATAACCAAGGGCCTTCAGGGATTAATAAATAAATAACATTGTGGGAAATAAATTAAAAGAGTGTAGGCCAAATTTAGAGTAAAAGTGCCAAGAAAAGGTGCTAAGGCTAGGTGGGCCATGGCCAAAACCTTGTGATCCCAGTAGATCTTGAGGAATTGCAATTAAAAGAAGTTACAGGGATACACACATCCATGATCAAAATCAAGTGGAATATGAATATGAAGTGTCACTCTGTTAACGTGTTCTACAATGGCTTTTTGGTGTAGTTACATGTTATTGTAACGATGAGCCTATTGGTTATATTTAAGGTGTGATGAGTCAACAAATTTGTGGAAATATTCCTCCTCAGTTGGTTGTCACGCCAAATTGGTTATTCGCCACATTTGGATTAGAAAAGTGTTGGTCACATGATCAAAAGCATGGAAGAGTTAGAATCTCTGAAGAGAAGTTCTCCATAGTTGGAATCTATGCCATAATTTTCATACCCATAGTTGGATAAGAAGAAGCCTAGGATAACCAAGGAAATGCACACATAAATGTTGGTGTCACTAGAGTAATGGAAACTATAGAAGAATATGTAGAGAGGACAATGATTTGCAGAGGAAAAAATTGACTCTATAATAGTCATGCTTGATCTTCCTTGCAAACTAAGGAGAATTCAAGAGGAAATATTTCCTAGTGCAGAATATTTGATAGCATGTTGTAGAAGCCCATTCCTAGTGATTAATTTGGTTATAGTGGAATTGTAGTTTGATATAACAATAGTATCGAGTGCCATGAAAAAGTATGCTTTTTTGTAGTATAAATGAAGAACAAAGGGTCAGGGACAGGAGATTTGATCACAGAAAGAAAAAATCCATGTTGGAGTACTTTGTGAGCACTGATATTAAATTAAGAAGCATGAGGAGCCTTGATGGAGTGTGTAGGGTGACTGAGTATTTATTCTCAGTGTGGGAGACACTCAGGTAGCCATTTTCTTCGTTAATTATAATCCAATTGCAGACAATGAATGTATAAAATTCTTAGGAGACCATGCTTAGTGTTTAATTATGCTAGAGTAACTCTGTAACCAAACACAAAATTAGGATGAAGAGCGATGCTGAGAGTAAAATTCTAGGAAGGATGGAGGACAATAGATAAAACAATGCTCCCTGTGCATAAGAGGAACAAAACCTCAAATTTCAACTGAGAAAGTGGTGGGAAAGAAACATGTTGTGAGAGATATTTGTGCAGAGCTACGTGCATGTGCATTGCTATGAAGAGGCTGAGTGTGCTTGTGTTGTATATAAAAGGCTAAGAGTTCCTATGCAAAGGAAAGAGGCTGAGAATGCTTGTTCAGAATAAGAAGACCGAGAGCAAAGACCCTTGTGTGAGTGTATGAGGATGTAGAGTGAGCTGAGTAAAGAGAGTTTTGTGTATTAGTGGATTTTGTTGAGAATAAAAGTGGGTTGCTACAGAGTGAACAAAGAATAGAGTGCAACATGGGATGAATAGAAGGAAGGCTGCAGAGGAGAATAGAGTTGAAATTAGGAAGAGTGGCTTCAAATTACAATGAACATTACTTCCTTTCAAGTGTGCTTTGGAGCCTGCATACAAGAATTTGGTGCTTCCATATTAGTGGATTTCCTAGTATATATTTAGGGTTGGTGCCTTCTACAAGTTGCTGCTTGCAACAAATCCATGAAGTCAGTGCTTCAGTTGGTGCTTTTTGTAATATTCCTTTTTAGTAATTTCCACAATATGTTCAATAGGGACGCTGTATAAGGAAAACCATGAAACAGAAACACAAAAAAGGACTTGGATCCTCTTATATATGTTGTATATGGCTTAAATATAAAATGGAATCAGTAACAAATCATCCTAGCTACATTAAACATATCTCCCTATCTCATATGTGCTCAAAAGCATCCCAAACCCATGACTTCACACAATAGAATTTTTAAAGACTGCAAAAGCGTAATTTTCATTAGGGCTTCTACAAAAAAAATATGATTCAATACATATCTGGAGCTTTCATTAATCATAGAATCATAATTGAGAGTTTTGACCTCTTTTACATGCACATTAGAACACCTCGGCAAGGGTTTCCCGCAAAATACCAATATAAAATGCAGTACTGCAGAAAATAACACAATCCGCTACAACTCTGTATTAGATTAGATTGAATATTACATGAAATAGATGAAAAATACATAATGGCCAAAGGCCCTCCTTAATAGACTTCCTGGAATGAAATGGACATCTTCTCCTCCAATACAAGCACAAAACCAAGGGGTTTAACCCTGCTACTTCTGCTCCTGCAGAAATGATGCAATTACTAGAAGTGACTACACTGTAGATGATAAAAACTGAATGAAATCAATTCAAATGATGGAAAATTAGCTTAGGATCTTCTCTTTTGATCTCTTAATCAAGCTGAACAAAAGGTGAAGATGGGATTCCCGCATGAGAATCCTTTGCGCTAAACAATGCTGCAACTATAGCTGAAAAGTTGAAGCTTGCAATTAGTCAAAATACCAAACATAGATGAATACTGAATGCCTTCCTTTATTATATCTCCTTCTTCTTATCCTTGGTGAGCTCCCTCACCCCATACCCCACTCATTGTTGAGGTGACTTCCTAGGAAAGATTCCTCTTTCAAAACTGCGTTGTCCTTGTTGGCTTCCCTCCTCTTGTAGTAGCACTGTTGACTTAGCCAACTGGACCTAGTTCACTTGCATTGTCCCTCTTTCACACCAAGGTGGATTTATTTCTCCTCCTAATCTAATCCATTTTCACACTGGGATTTGTTTTATTGTCCTTTTTACTCTTCTACTTCAAAAAAGGAGCAATTATAATATTCCAAGTAGTAGTGGCTAGTTGGGAATATTACACTTTTGGTAAGATGATTAAGTGTCTATGAACAAAGGGAGTTGGTGATTCCTACTAATGGGTTCCAGAAAACAATCAAATGGAGTTAGAGCTTCTTGTGAGTGGTGGCTCACAAACATTTATGTAATAGAGTAGGTGCTATTATTTATGTCAAATAACAAATAATATTTGGTGGTTTTTCTCCCGGAAGGGTTTCCACGTTAAACCTCGGTTTTCATGCATATGGTTCTCATGGTGTATGTGTTTATATTTTGAGTTTATGTTGTTGCCACATGATATGTTGTTGATCTTAGTATGGATGGTTCACAAGATTGAATGTTAAACATAAATTTATAAAAAAATTAAAGTTAGGTTTAATATTGATTCACACCCTCCCCCCTCTTAGTATTAACATTGTTTACAACAAAAATAATAGGTTAAGTTGCAAGAAAAAACTCCCTTTCTTCTCCTTTGAAAAAAATCATAGTTTACAAAAGAATAAGGAAAAGAGAAAAGATAATAGCCATTTACTATATCTTTAAATATTTCTCCCTACTACAATAATGCATTAAGCTTCCTATTTATATGAAATTGTAGCCCTATCTAATCCATTGAGCCCCCCCTCCCTTAAACATTACATGGAATCATTTGAATAATACAAGTTTCTTCATATTTGATTTCAATTACCATCTCTTCTAGAATCAACAAAAATTAGAAATGTGATATTGTTTATGGGTATCCCAACAAATAGTTTGAATCCTCTTCACACCTTGAGATTCATCATCTCTAAAGAAATTTATTTTGCTAATGAGAGTTTTTGATCCCTATGATGTCATCACCATCACACAATTATTCTATCATAATTTTTGTATAATTTTGAAAACTAGTATCTAATCTTGTCGTGTGTCTTCCAATTAGATTTGTGCAAAACACAAATCAGATATAATAATTAACAACACCCTTTTAGAAAATAATGTCCATGGAGAATTAAATCCTATAAATCCTCTTAAACTGGAAAATCCAATCAATATCATAAACAAATTCAAACTAGAATGATACTCACATCTTTCAAAAAGATATCAAGTCTTAAAACAAGTAAAATATAAGTCGACTAACCATATATGGTGATATCCTTAAAATTTTGACTCTCGGTATGAAAATTATTACATCAATAGGTTTGAGATGTCCATCAGATATATATTGGAAGATCACCATTTAGATGAAACAAAATGAAAGTCGTGATGTTATTGTTGTGTTAATTTCACTTGCGATCTTAGGAAAATATAGTACTGAGATATGTAACTAATTTGAAAATCCTTCCTTCCTTCTCCAAGTGTTTCATTGCCCATAATAGTGAAATCACAATGTTATTTTAATTAGTTAAATAATATCTACAAAACGCTAAAAATGAATCAAAGAGAATATAAATGTTATTGTCACACAATTTTTTTTAAATTAGTTATGCTTCTTGACTCATGGAGTCATTTTAACCTATTGCTCCAATTCGAATCCCTAAAATTATAAGATTGGCATGGTAATAGGAGACCATGAAATTTATGTTGACGTGCATGTGAGGATTCATTGAATTAAAAAATGTTCCTTGATTCCCTCCTATTTGACTTGATATCTCAATATACCTTGGATGCTACGCACATTATGGAGAACTCATTGTAAAGATTGCAATATTGGCAAGATTTGTGGCATAAAAAGACAAATAAAATGAGGGATTTGTCACGGCCTCCATATGTATATTATTTGTTAAAATGATAACGATATATGGTTGTATTGATTTTTTAAAGGTGTGGATTTGGTGGTTACATGGTATACACAATGTTTGACGTGGAGAAGGTGTTTAATCATGCATGTCAATATGATAGATATAGCAAAAAATGTGACGTTCAAATGCAAAGTCATGGTGCCTAGCAGGAGGAGTAATTATGTGAAACAACATAAATATTTTTTGAGCCATATCTCCAGCCATTAGGAGTGAGAAATGCAACTAAAACACATTAAGATCCTATGACAGGGAGTATATGGGTAGAAATTTGGTTATGTGGAAATTAGTGCATTTTACCTGCTTTTGGAAATGCAATATAAAACCATTTGGTAGCTAAAAATGACACTTTGTAAACTATATCATGTGAATTTTAGAAATAAAGTTTGATTTCTAATGCATTACGCATTTGACTCTCCACTAGATTAATGTGTTGCATGGTGGAAAAACTTGGTTCTTCCATTTTTTGTTAACCTCTATGTTTCTCATGCTTTATGAATTATACAAAAAATAATACCATCTCTTTCGCATAACTTGGATGGCGTATTAACGATGATTGTAGGAATTTACAGGGTAATTTCCTTAGATCACATATTAGTACACCAGTATTTGGCGTGGTTAAAACCCTCGAAGAGGGAAACAATACACGGCCTAAGACAACATGGCCACTTCAGGAAATTTATTAATATAAATAAAGAAAATTTACAAAAGCTTCTCTCATAAATGGTTACCGGAAAAATGACCCTCCATGCTCTTTAAATAGAGATCATGGACCAATCAGGTGCTAAGCCACCGATCAAGTGTCGATAATACCAAGGAGAGAGTGAAACATTAGATCACTACCTATCGTGATCGTCGAATTATAAGTTACAAATGTACAGATTAAAGAAAAAAAATTTACCTAACTCTACGCTAGACCAAGTTATACTTAACTATTTCCTATTTTTTGGAATATCCTAACATCCCCCCTTAAGAACAACTTGGGACAGGATTGAAGGATTTACAAAGGTGACACAATAGGAGACTATTTCTTGTGTCAGAATATCCTAACATCCCCCCTTAAGAACAACTTGGTATAGGATTGAAGGATTTACAAAGGTGATGCAATAGGAGAAGGAAGGAGGAACTAGAGCCTATCCCCCATTAATGATAACTTTTCTAAATTCTAAGCATAGATCGAATTTTGGTAAACTTGTCTTCTGTGAGATCCTTTTAAATATATCGACAACTTGATCATTGGTTGAACAATACTGCACTTCAAGAACATGATCATGAATGAGATTTCAGATGAAGTGTATATGTAGCTCAATGTGTTTCATATGTTGATGTTGAACTGGATCTTTGCATAGCTGAATGGCACTCTGATTATCACACCAGAGTGTAGATGGATGTTGTTGATGAAGGCCAAATTCAAACAAGATCTAACGAAGCCACATGGATTTCTTGCTGGATTGAAAAACACCATGATACTCTGCTTCTACCGAAGAAAGAGAGATGGAAATTTGTTTCTTACAAGACCATGTAATAGGTCCTAAACCAAGAGTGAATACATAACTTGCAGTAGACTTTCGATCATCAGGGTCACGAGCCTAATCAGAATCAGTGAAACCAATCAACAATGGAGATCCTCCTGCACTGTAATGAATTCTGATTTGAACTGTACCTAGAATATATCGAAGTATTATTTGAGTTTCTTTCTAGTGAATTTCATGAGGTTGGTGCATAAACCAAGAAACAAGACCAAAGAAAAAGGAAAGGCCATGGCAGGTATGAATATATATAGAATTTTACCAACAATTTGATGGTATAAGGTAGCATCCTCTTCAGGGGAAGTACAAGTGACCGAAATCTTGAATCTAGACCGAAAGGGAGAAGGGGCTTCCTTACAATCTTACATGTGAAATAGGCGTATAATATCATAGGCATACTTGGAATGAGAAAGGGTAATACCTTCTTTGGATTGCAAGACTTGAAGATGAAGGAAATAATGAAAGTGTCCTAAGTCTTTCATTTCAAACTTTTTTTTCATGATAGAATTCACATGGTTTATATGGTTGGGATCACTACCAGTAAGGATAAGATCATCAACATAAAGAAAAAGGATAATTAATGACTTACCCACTTTCTTGGTGTAGATAGTGTTCTCGGAATGACATCTAGAAAAGCCATTATCTAAGAGAAAGCTATCCATTTTGACAAACCAAGCTTGAGGGGCATTGTTTGGTTGAGGGGTCCTGACCCAGGTTCAGATTTAAGGTTTGCCAACAAACCCCTATACTACTAGCCCTTTCGGCAATGACCCACTTTTGCAGGCCAAGGTCTCACCTGAACTATTATGGGTGGGTGCCGGACCAGGTGTTACACAACAATTTGTCACCGTCCCTGGAATTCCCCATCCCGCACATTGGAGGGATTTTTTTCGTGACCTGTGAGCAGTGACATAACTTGAAAACACTTTCATGGAATTCCCTTGAACATGTAATTTCATTGCCCTGAAGACAACTCCTTGTGAAAAACCCTAAAAATAGCCTTTTTTGCATTGGCGCAGGTACACAGTTCAGCCCTCGCGCCAAGAGGGAAAATCCTCCAAAGAGGGCGCACCAATTGGCTCTCTGTCTCAGAGCCACACCCACGCCAGGCTTGATAAGGAGTGTTTTTTAATAATAAATGGTAGAAGATTGACCCCAACCAATTCCCAAACTGGTCTCTAATTTGAGTTGGGAGGTTGGCTTCAAATTTCCATGTAGAGGGAGTAGTTTTCCACCTCTCATGGAAGCTTCCTTAAGGATAGGGCCAATCCCTTGATTGTATGGATCTCAAATCCCCTTCCACCATCTATATAAGCTTGCCATTTTCCTTTGCAAGCTAATCTCCAGGAGCCTTCATAGCTTAAAGAATGTTGAAATAGTCCTCATAGTGTTAAATCAATAGCAAGGAGATTGACAATCGAAGGGAGAGGCTCATCCCCATCCTTGACAAGCTTTACCGAGATTTATTCTGCTGGCAACCCGTCAAAGGAGAATTTAGCGTCAGAGCCAGGTTGTATTTTCCTTTGTATGAATTAATGATAAGCGACTATTGGTTATGGTTCCACTCATTTTGTTCATTATGATCATGAGTTGTGTTCTCTCTGACTGACGCATAATTTTATATATTGGATTTTACGCTTGTGTTTGTTGTGTTTCTTGCGTGTGCAGGTGTTCGATCGCGACGAGCGCGAGGATTGTGATCTGCTGGAGCAAAGGAATGGGAGCACTACCTTCTCTACAAAAAATAGCGTTGGATTCAAGGTAAGCCTTCTTCGCAAGTTGGTTTATTGCAATTAGGGACCTGCACCATAGTGTGTTACGATTGTTTCTAGACCCATTCTGGGCTGGTAGGGATCGCCTCTGTCCGGAGGGGGGATTTACCTCCACAAAAAATTGGCGACTCCACTGGGGAGTTAGCTTGTTGTTTGCTTCATAAACTACAGATGGAGCCTAAAGTTAGCCAGATAGCCTTCGAAACGCTCTTGCTCTGCATTAGCAAAAGTAGATGAATGTTGCTCCAGTCAATCTCCGATTTAATTTATGAATAGAACACTTGGAGTATTGTCTTTTCTTTCGGTCAATTCTCGACTTTCCTTGCTTGATCAGCTTTTTTGGCTAGCTCTTTTCGTGAGTTTGGCTTTTGGTTTGAGATTCAACATCACTGGTCTATTCCTTGTATTGCTCTTTTTTGTTTTTCCATAGCAAACTTGACCGGTGCGCCTATTAGCCTGACAGTCGCACCAATTGGCGCCAGTTGCCATTTTACTACCCGCGCCAATCATATTATGGTTCTAGTTTCCGCCTGACAGTCACGCCAATCCTGAAGGTGCTAAGGCTTGCTCTTTTCTGAGATTTCTGAGCTTGATCTGTGATTTTGGTTTCATTTCTTCGACTGCCTGGGTGTTCTAGAGCCTTTTTTGACTGACTGTGACCTTCATCCTTTGGTTGTTTTCCCGTTTCTATCGATTTTACATTCTAGCCCTAGGGCATCTAGGTGCTATTGTGTGTCGAGCCTACCTTGGGAGTTTGTATTTTCTATCTATTTAGTCAAATTTGTGATTGCTTCTCTGCATTTGTATGGTGGTTGTCTATTGTTTTATTGCGTTATTTGAGTGATTAAATTCTTCTTCATTCAAATTCCGTTTTGTCTTGCTTTGAGCCTACATTACATGGTTCATTTGAGTCTTGGAGATTCTGCTTGAAGTGGTGAGTCTGGTCTTGGTTGGGAGAAATTCTTTGTTTTTTCATTTTTCAGGCATTGGTGCTTGTTGTCAGTTAGCAACCCACACCAATTAGCCATTGGTGCTAGTTGTAAGTGTGCAAGTCACGCCAGCTGGCGCTAGTTGTCAATGACAAAGTCGTGCCAATTTCAGGGTGTGTGAAAATTGAGCTTTTTTCCCTAAATCCTTCACCAGTGTGTCTTTCCCTTCCGATCTTTTCACTGTATGAGCATATATTACATTGCTCATTGTTTGAAATGTCTTATTTCCATGATTTTTTGATGTAAAATGGAATGAATGCCTTGTTTTGATCTCTTGCTTTGGAAGTCCTCTTTGTATTTGACCTCATATGTCTTGTCGCCTTTTGAGAGATTTCATGACAAAGTTTTTGAAACAATGATTGCATTCTTAGTGTTTGTTTACATCTCTTTTGCATTCATCCTTCATTAAGGAGATTTTCGTTCATTTATTTTTCGTCCCATAGTTTACTTTTCGTTAGAATGCATTAGATCACATTGCATTGAAAAGTAGTTTTGAGATTTATCATTGAACTTAGATCACATTGTTTAATGATTGAAAGCTAAAATCGCATTGAGTGCATTCTCTTTCATTAAAAACATGCATTAAGTAGATTCTCATTTCATCAAAAAATGCATTGAGTGCATTCTTATCATTTGAAAAGAAAAAGGAAATTGTGCATAGATTACAATTGCATAGTTTTCGGAAAAAAAGAGGATTTTGCATAGATTACATTGCATTATTCGCATTGTTGAATGTTTGAAATTACTTTCGGATAGTGAAAGTCATCTAGTTTGGAAAATTTTCATTTACAGTGTTGTTGTTTGTTGCATCATTGTTTGAAGCTCTTCCCTCAACTAGATAGCATTCATCGAATTGAAAGGTTTCTTTTATCATGTAGATGCATAAAGGATATTTTGGGACGTAACACTCACTAGGACCTGAAAATTGAAACATAATTGAAGATAAACATTTAAATTTACTCAATTTACACTAAGGCATCATTGAAACATTAACGAAATATTTAGAGGTCTAGGCTAGAGACGTGTTTTGGCGTCTTTAAACCTAGTAGCTGTCATTCGCCTCCTGGCTTTAAACAACACTAGTATGGACTTATGCTCCCCATACCGTCGTGTATATAAAGGGAGACCCCAATAGGTTTCTATCCTTTATCCATAGGAAGCCGAGTCTGCCGCCTTATACCCATGATACACTGAACACAACATTCGGGGATATTGCGTGCACGTACGTTAAGTCCTTGGTTTATTTCTCTTTCATTTTGAAACCAAGGTGTATATTGCAATTCACGGTTATATGGTACACCCTTTGCCTAGAATTCCTGAGTAGTCATTTTGGTCTTTTCTGACTCCTTAAATTTGAAAATATCATCAAGCGCTTGTCATTTCACGCTTGTTTCCAATATGAAAGCGATAGAGTCACCTTTTGCCTATTTCTAGACTCTTAAAAGATGAAATGGTAGAGTTTTGTTTCAATGTTTTAAAAATTAACTACCCACGAAATATTCCTGGTTAAAGTTAGTTTCCTTAGGGTGTTGTTCTACAGTTGTTTCTTATGGCAACTTTTCCAGAGTTCACCAACCAAGGAATCCTCTCTGATGGGAATCCTAGTCATTTTCCTCCTTTTGAGAATGTTGATGCTCCTTACATGGCAACGTTGTCCCTTCCTGGGTTAACTGTTGGGTTTCCTGTTTGGTTGTTTTCAACCTCTGTGGTCCCGAATGTCTCAGCTACTATTCAATCAGTTCTTCCATCTGAACAACATCATGTTGATTCCAAGGTGGACCTCTCCCCTTCTTCGCCTGTTTCTGCGTCCTCCTCTTCTAATTCGCCTGGTGAAAGTCTGGATTCGAGTAACCAAGTGGCTAAGAAGAAGAAGAAGAAGACAAAGAAGAAGAAGTCTGATAAGCGAGAGGCTAAAAGTACAACTACTGCTTCTGAAACATCTCTTGACAAAACTTCCAACCCTCCACGGAAAGTCAAATTCCCTTGCATGTTGTGCACGGGATACCATCTTCTTCAAGACTGCCCTGGCATTCCCAAGGTGCTCAAAGCATGGTCCAACGATCGTCCACCATTGGCTTTGGTTTCCAAGAGTCAGGTTGAGGGCACGTCTTCAGCTAGTGATGGTAAAGCTCCTAAGAGGCAGGGTAAGCTTGCCAATCCCTGTAAGTTGTGTGGGGGGCACCATTCCATTCACCTTTGTCCGTATATGGATGAGGCCAAGAAAGTCTTGGACAACTTGACTATTTCTACACCGTGCCTTCCGGCTGGTTACAAGCAGCTTTCTTTGAGTCCTCCACCAGCTGATGCCATGATTGGTCAAGAGTCATCCTTGGTCAATCCCGCTCCCTCGGAAATTCAAATTCAGGAATCCATCCCTGACCAACCATTGGTTGTGGGATTGGTTGAGCTGGTCCCGTCAACGATGCACCAGGTCTTTGCCGTTGAGAGTGGACCTCACATCCCTCAGGTTGTTCTTTTTTATTAATATTCCTTGGACTTGGAGAAAGATTCTCCTATCCCTATCCCTCAAGAAGCTGCTCCTCCGACTCCCATGATGGAGGTCCCGGAGGATCCCCCTCCCACCTTTGAGATGGAGGTTGTGGAGGATGCTCCTTCTTCTTCCATAACACCAGGGAAAGACCATCTCAGTTTGATGGTAGCCCCTCCAAGTAGTTTGGTTGCTTCCTTTGATTGGAATCGATTTACGGGATACCACCTTCCATCTTATGTACCTTTTGAGATAACGGTACAAGCCTTTGGTCTGGTTGTACCCAGCACAATTATAGACGAAGGCGCGTCTATTAGTATTTTATCCTCAACTACTTGGCAAGCTTTTAGTTCACCACCGCTTGCGCCTGTTACACAGAATCTGTTGACGTTTAACAGAAGAATGAGTCAACCCTTAGGGATCCTTCCAAGGTTACCTATTACTTTGGGAGGTAAAATCGTCCATATAAACGTGATGGTTGTTCCAGGCCCCTTGGATTTCAATCTGCTTTTGGGGCGCGATTACAACTATGCCATGGGAGCTCTTGTCTCCTCCCTTTTTCATGTGATCTATTTTCCACATGAAGGACAGATCGTGACCATTGATCAGCTATCGTTCTTTAGTCCTGATATGGCAACTGGACTGCCATCATCCCTTCCTGGTTTTTATCCACCCGTTGTATCTTCCCCACCGCAGGTCAACTATGTGGCTACCTACCCCGTGCCTGTACTCAGTGATAGTGTCGTTGTGCATCAGGTGCTGGGGGCATTGGGTCCTGACTTCCAAAATGTTTTCCTTCCATCGGGAGTGGAACTCTTGGAAGAAATGACTTCTTGTTCATTATGATGAGGTTGTCGGAGCAGAGTTCCTTGTCTTGTGTCAAGCTCCTTAAAAAATAAAACAAGGTTGTCAGAGCAGAGTTCCTTGTCTTGTGTCAAGCTCCTTAAAAAATGAAACAAGGTTGTTGGAGCAGAGTTCCTTGTTTTGTGTCAAGCTTCTTAAAAAATGAAACAAGGTTGTCGGAGCAAAGTTCCTTGTCTTGTGCCAAGCTCCTTAAACCATGAAACAAGGTTTCATGAGGATAGTTCCTTTAATGTGTCAACCTCGTTAAAATAATGAAACACGTTCTTGGTCAATTCAAGTCTTTGATAATTTCTCATAAAATCCCAGTAGAGTCTTTCTTTTGATCTCGTAACTTGAACCTTCACTCCATCTGCCTTTCATATGGACTGAAGCTTGGGGGGCATGTACCTCGAATTGAGTCACCATGCTGGGGGCATGCTTACTTTTTCAAGCATAGTTTGTTTTCATTTCAAGCTTGTGTAAAAATGAAACCGGTTTCAAGCATATTTTATCTTTGTTTCAAGCTTCTGTAAAAATGAAACCAACTTCAAGCAGAGTTTCCTGATTTCAAGCTTGTGTAAAAATGAAACCATTCCCTTTTTACCTCTTGTGATTTCCATTTTATCAGCCTGTGTTTGCTAGATGAGCCTTGGTTTTCTCACTCCATCATCACTATCTACTTGGCCAATCATATGCCTTCACTTTGTTGTTTTACCCGTTCCTGAGGAACCACTGCGATGAGTGGTCTTGTTAGCCAGCCTCTTAACCTTTATTTGTTCAGAGCAGTTCCATCATTACTGGAACCAGTTGCTACCCTTTATACCACTCGTTCTTCCAGGAGGAGTCATCTTTTAGCTCTTTTCTGACTCTCTAAACATGAAAAGATTGCCAAGTCCCTTAGCGTTTCGATCTCGTTAAAGTGGACACGAAACGACATCTACCCAGTATACGTTTACCCCTTTTTTTGGGTTGGGATAGATTATTTACGAAAAAGGAATACCCTAGCCTATCGTGACTAGGAGGTTTTCTCAGATATTGTTTTCTACCTTTTCGGGTTTGAGGAGCTATTTACGAAAAGGGACCGTTGGCATTTACTTTTCCGCTGTATTTTCAAACTGTCTAAATATGAAAAGATGTCGAGTTCTTCCTTTGTCAGACTCGTTAAACCCTGATGACATTGGATTCAGTCGTAATGATGATATTTGATTTCTTCCTTCCTAGGGCTCGTTAAATGTACTAGGATGGACTTATATACCAAGCATATGGTATCCTCTTCAAGCTTGTGTAAAAATACTCGTCAGAAATGGTGGGGAAAATGGAACCAGCATCATTGCCGTGTCGACAGTATTTTTCTCTTGAACATGGAACTTGTCTGCGTTCGTGTCGGGTTGGGGACATCTCATCTCATTTTTCACTTGCCTCCATGGGTTTGGGTGATTCCTTTCGACCTCTCATCTACTCCTTGCCTCGTCATCATGACCTTTGATCTTTTGATGTCAAATACTGCCAAATCCACTGTCGTGCCGCCTATATGTTCAAGAGAAGTTTAACTCTGCAAGTATCAACCTTCCTTTAATTCTCATTTGATCCTGATTCACAAAGAAAATATGTTCCTCTGTCTTGTGTCGATGATGTGGGAAACACTATGGCCTACCTTCGATCAAGGTCACTTCCTGTCGACTTCAGCTCATTATCCAGGAAGCTGATCTAGAGACTTCCTTCTGGTACCTTGGAGCCTACATGCCTCAATGGTAGGTTCTTCGTGTTCGATGTGAGGTTTTCATCATTGACCTCTGATCAAGTGATTTTATGGGTGTTCGACACCAGCTCACTGATTCACATGCCGTAGATTGTACCTATAGTACCTTGAGGGCCATTATCATTATTGGTGGTACCTCCTGCGTCTGTTAACAACTTTCATCATTGGCTATTAATCAGATGATGTTCTTGCATGTTCTCCTTCAGCTCACATATTCGCATGCTTAAACTTGTACTTTGTTCAGGTCGAGATGGAGCACAAGCCCCTGGATTTTGTCTGTTATAATCTAGGCTGCGATTTTGTGGATTATCATGATTAGTTACATGACTCACTGATTGGATGACTGCGACCATACATGAGTCTATTTATCGATCCTTACTGGATGGCTGCGTCCATGCCTTGGATCTGGATTATTGTGTACTCTGTTATGGATGGCTGTGCCCATACCACATATATATCATGTATCTGAGATATCAGTTGTATTTCTCTACGCAGGTTTTCCAATGATGGTGTTTTCAGTTGGACATGTTCTCGTAAAGAATTTCACCCCTCTCTCTCTTTCGGGCCTCATGCTTTAGGGGGCATCTATTACACAACAATTTGTCACCGTCCCTGCAATTCCCCGTCCTGCACATTGGAGGGCTTTTTCCCGTGACCTGTGAGCAGTGACATAACTTGAAAAAACTTTCATGGAATTCCCATGAACATGCACTTTCATTGCCCTGAAGACAACTCCTTCTGAAAAACCCTAAAAATAGCCTTTTTTGCATTGGCACGGGTACACAGTTCAGCCCTCGTGCCAAGAGGGAAAATCCTCCAAAGAGGGCATGCCAATTGGCGCTTTGTCTCAGAGCCACACTCGCGCCAGGCTTAATAAGGCATGTTTTTTAAAAATAAATGGTGGAATATTGACCCCAACCAATTCCCAAACTGGTCTCTAATTTGAGTTGGGAGGTTGGCTTCGAATTTCCATGTAGAGGGAGTAGTTTTCCACCTCTCATGGAAGCTTCCTTGAGGATAGGGCCAATCCCTTGATTGTAGGGATCTCAACTCCCCTTCCACCATCTATATAAGCTTTCCATTTTCCTTTGCAAGCTAATCTCCAGGAGCCTTCATAGCCTAAAGAATTCCGGAATAGTCATCATAGTGTTAAATCAATAGCAAGGAGATTGACGATCGAAGAGAGAGGCTTGTCTCCATCCTTGACAAGCTTTACCGAGACGTATTCCGCTTGCAACCTGTCGAAGGAGAATTTAGCTTTAGATCCAAGTTGTATTTTCCTTTGTATGAATTAATGATAAGCGACTATTGGTTATGGTTCCACTCATTTTGTTCATTATGATCATGAGTTGTGTTCTCTCTGACTAACGCATAATTGTATATATTGGATTTTACGCTTGTGTTTGTTGTGTTTCTTGCATGTGCAGGTGTTCGATCGCGATGAGCGTGAGGATTGTGATCTGTCGGAGCAAAGGAATGTGAGTGCTACCTTCTCTACAAACAACAACATTGGATTCAAGGTAAGCCTTCTTCGCAAGTTGGTTTATTGCAATTAGGGACTTGCACCATAGCGTGTTACGATTGTTGCTAGACCCGTTCTGGGCTAGTAGGGATCACCTTTGTCTACAGAGGGGATTTACCTCCACAACACCAGTTTTCTACACCCTGCGAGAAAGTGGGTAATTAAGGCATTCTTTTTGAGATCTATCAGGTTCACACAGAAGCAAGCTTATTATCGAGTCCTTAACAGTATAACTAGCAAGTAAACATAAACGAAGCTACTATTATTAAGCAGATCTTAGCAACACCTTCGCATCCACATGCACATCAGTAATTATCATCATAGAATAATAGAATCATAGCTAATTTATATATCATAGAAACAATCACAGCTAACACAACTGTACTTCAATAGTAAACTCAACGAATTCAGATAACACATAGATACTTCAATAGATTTCGTGTTCATTAACGTCCAAAACCAAGTTACAAACCCAAGTCACAGCCCACGCACATAGCTAGCTGGGTCTGCACACAACAGGACTGAGGATCTCCGCGCACATAGCCAGCATGATTCCTTACCCAATACTACCCAAAAAAGATCTCAATAGTTCGTATTTAGCATCAATCTTTCTTACTTCTAGACTCAAACTATCTATCTATTTATATCATCATAACCTGTGCTATCCTGTGGTTTGAAAACCATGGTTTGCGGACTCTAGGTCTACCCTTTGACCCATTACAATACATTGGGGGCTTTGACCCACCCTAAAGCCCCTATGCTAGACTAATTACTACAAAATCATATATCAAAAATGCAGCTATAGGACCCTGTTCCAACAGGCCCCCAACACAATATTGTGACTCGTCTCGAGTCACAATAGCCATGGGGTTTGCATCTTTTCCTGGAGCTAATTGATTGCATTGAATAGAAGGGGCAACACTCCTTCTATCTGTGTGGCAGCGTTCTGCACAATGTCCACCAACTTCTGTAAATTTGGTCCTTTAGTGGTAGCGGTGACACTCTCAAGAGTCTGATTCAGCTGTTTGAATGCAACGTCCAGGTCCTGAGATATCTTGAGGGCTTCATCATCCCATGGCTCGAGGTCATCACTCAAAACCTTCTTCTTGTGGCGAAGCCCTTCCAGGTCATCTCTGAGTGCATGGCTAGCTCGCAGACTTGCCAGGTGTTAAGCTGGGATTAGAATGGGCATTATAGCCTCCATTTGCTCGAATTATTCTTCCTTCTGGCACAGTTCTTTGGTAAATTCACAGAGGAGAGGGTCGTGCTGCACTGTAGACCATAGCCGCATAGATGTCTCAAGCAATTTGGCACCCTAAGAAATATAAGTTGTAATGGTGTTCATAGCTTTTGCGACCAGCACAGCTCTTTGGGTGCGTACCTCAAGAGGGGTTTCTGGCTACAAGTTAGCTTGCAAAGCAACAATATTCTACTCCATCTTGGTCTTAACATTCTGGATCTCAATCCGAGAAGCTTTTAAGGCTGTCTTGAGTCCCACAATATTAGCCTGGGGGGTGGCAAAGGCCATAATGTCTTTGGCCACATCTGCACAGAGTCTACTGATCAGGCACTCCAACTCAGTCTGCTGCGCATGTTATAGCATCATTTCTCACCTTCATATGATTCATGATTGCTTTTATGGCTTTGGGCACCCATTCCTACAGACTTGGACAAATTCACTAAAAAAAAGTGTAAAAATCCCCATACGCGGTTATGCCCAGACTTTTCCGCGTGTATACGCGAGTCCATACGTACTTTTCCGCGTATGCCATTAAAATCATTAAAAATTATATAAAAATTCCCTATTTTCGAGTTGGGTTGATGGTTGCTCTGGTAGTTCAACCACCCCAGCACGTGGCCAACTGTTTCCAACTGATGAAACTACTTTGAGGGAGTATAAAAGCACCTCATGTGTATGGCCTAAGGGAGAGAGAGAAATTATTGATATTATACTCTGTTGGTATTCCCTATCCAAGTCTGAATTCCCGTGCCTCCTGCACTTCCCAGTTCATTATAGGAAACCCTTGTTTCCTTGAGATGATAATCCCTTTATATGTCATCTCGTATGCACCAGTTCGGAAGGAATCTTAGCGAGGCAAGGGTGGGACGAATCCAGACGACGGTCTGCTCGAAGATCGTGGAAGGATTCAGGTGATCTCTCCACTCGTATTTCTGTACATGCTATTTATAATACAGAAGTACCATCTTGTTCCTGAGATATACGTGTTATTGTCTACTTTCATATGTGAGAATATTGTTATTTAAGCATTCATTAGGGTTTATCTGATGTTTTATATGGTTTTCACTAACATTTAGAGTAGATATATGATGTACAACCAGTTCTTCGTGCTTGTTTCTTCTTGTCTTTCAGGTTAAGAAGGAAGAAGGGTTGCTGAGGGTTTGGACCCTGCGGGATCTACTTCAACCGTAGGACCTACGGGTAACTTCCTCGTTCTACTCTATTTAGTTTTCATGAACATGTATGGTTGTGTGAGTCCTTCTTAAGTAGCATGCCCCTGCTCTGTGGAGGTTGTAACCCAACGAACCTCTAGGGTGATTTTCCCCGAAACAGAACTGGCGACTCCACTGGGGATCACATTCTTGTGACTCCCCTATTGGGTGGTTTCAGCTGTTTGGTAGGTTTCCAACAGTTTTAACTTTCATTTGCAGTCCAGTTTACTTTTTCTCAATCAGTCTGAAGTCCTGGTTTCTTATCCAGGCTTGTCCTTTTTGTTTTTTCATTATTTACCTTTGTATACAGGCTTTTTTCTGCACACAGTCGCGTATACACGCAAGTTTGTCTAAAGGGAGTCGCGTATACGCGAGTTTCCTTTAGCACAGTCGCGTATACACGCTTGTTGCTAAACTGTGAAGTAGCGTATACCTAGGAAGATTTTGAATTTTTGGATTCTGTGGCTTTTCATTCCTTTCTGTCTGTGGAGGCCTGTTCCTACAGTGTCTTTGTGTCATCTGGATTGTGAAGGAAGTGGTCTTTGGTCTTTTCTCTCTTTCGTTTGATTGAAAACTAGTCTTTTTGGAAAAGTGTTGTTTTTGGTGCTGGCACTTCTGGTTTGAGTACCAAGATAGCTTTCTGAGCATTCTTGGCTGTTCTGCTTTATCAGAACAGAGAGCTCCTGCTCATTTACTCTTTCCTGTCTTTGTGTTTTGCTTGGCACTACGATTTTTTCTCATTTCTTGATTAGTTTTCTTGAGTTTAGTAGGCTAGGTCTTGTTGCAACTTTTGAAGAGTTTTTCTTGTTTCTTTGAAGTTTTTGCTTGCGGCAAGTTTATACTATTATTTTAGGCTGAGTGGCTGAGTTTTCTTGTCTTCTTTTGCTCTTATTGATCTTGCTACTAGTTAGCTTTATAAGGTTTGGAGCATTGTTGAAGTTTGTGCTTGGAATTTAGTAGTGTTTGGCTTGAAATTTTATAGTTTTTCTTGGTCTTTTCGAACTCTTTTATAAAACTAAAAATCTCAAAAAACATTTGCTTTGCTTTTTGTTTTTGCACTTCAAAGGCTCAAAAAACATTTTGTCTTGTTATTTTATTTTGTTGTTGCATTTTTGTTTTCATTTCTTTGTATCTTTTGAAGCTTTTGTGAAGTTTCTTGCTTTTGGTTTTTGGCTTGATAATTGGAAGGGAGTGGTCATTCATTTCTTCTTCTTGTTTTTAAGCGTCTTTGGTGTCTTCATATTAAGAGTTGTTGATTTCGGGAACTAGCTTTTTGGACAACCAAGAAGAGTTAAAACTGAAGGACTTTTGGGGAATTTCACTCTGCTTTAAGAGACTTTTGCATCTTAGGATTTGCATGCTTGTAGTGATTTGCATTAGGTGAATTTAAACATTTAGTCAATTTCATAGTTTTTGTGAGTGTGAGCTTGTTATTTGAAAAGAAAAATACAATTTTTAATCTCGTAGAACCTGTATAGAGATTGCTTTTCATCGAAAGACAAATAACTGCATTTGCATGTAGTTAAGTTTTTATTAATTTCTTTTGCGTCAAAACACCATAAGTTTCATCTCCATATCCTTGTGACTTAACATAACAGCCCATTAAAATAAGCGATATAATTTAAAATCAACTAGCAAGTTTTCTAAGTGTCATACACCAACTCGCTAGGTTGTAGGGCCTTGGATTAGGTGAGTGGAGAGTTAACTCTCCAAGGCCACTCAAACAAAACATAGAAGTTGATTAATTGAGCGAAATCCAACTCCGTTAGGTGGACCGGGAAAGCTCTCCTCCAGAGAGTCAAGCGCGAGGGGAAGTGAAGGCTAAGAAGAGGGATACCCCCTCTCCGATTGGCTGAATCTGACCTCAAGACCGTTCCGCCCGGCTTCTGACACGGATTGGTGCCCATAGTTGCCACTCCTAGGTTCCACACAGGTGACTGCGGGGGGGAATACCCGTGGTACCTGAGGCAGACGTCGCATCACTTTCAGCAGTACTTCTGGGGGGTGCCCTTGCGAAGCTTGGGTGCTTGAGCCGGCAAAGGCTGTCGTTAGGAGGTCGGCGTAACTGTTTCTGATACCTTCACTAGTTGTTCTGGGCCCTAATCATCCCAGACTGCTTTCGGGAGGTCCTATATTTCGCTTTCCTGTATTTTGGTGTCCGGTCCTCATCACCCGGAGCGGAAATACTTGGAGGTTGTTTGCTTGATTGTATCTCAGGGATTTTTCTTTTAGTGAGTGCTCTTTGCTCCTAGCTTGCCTAGCTTTTCACTTTTTTGAGTTTAATTTAAAATCTATAAAAGTGGCTGATCAAGCGCCTCGTCGTTCGAGGAGAATCCGGGGGTTATCTCTCGAGAGTCCAGAGCCTTCTTCAAGAAGGCGTAGGAGTGATTTAGCAGGTGGTTACCACCCTGTGGCGTCTAACGCAGTGGAGAGAGATCCTCCACCAAGGTCTGAAGGTTTCATAGCTAATTCTGGTGTCGGTTCCGAGAGGAGCATTCCGCTCACCTCGCGAGTTTTATTCCCTCAGGAAGAAGATTTTCAAATAGAAGACGTACCTAAACCTCCTGCGTCAGGTCCATCTCCTCTTCCTCCTGATTATCCGTTCGTTGTTCAATACATCGGACCTGAGTCAGAGAGACCGGAAGATCTTCCGTATCATTCTTACCTTTCGATGGCCACGACTGGGAACGAAGCTTCTGCTGTGAGTGCTGCAGGCATTCAGACTCCTGCTTCTGTTGAAGCAGGGGGCACTATTGCTTCATCTTCGATTGCTTCTAGTGCTGCTGTGTTTGGCTCTAGTTTCACCCAAGCACATGCTTCTCATTCTGGTCCCTTCTGTTCAGGGATGCCCACTAGTGGGAATCCCTCTTTTTCCTTTTCCGCTGCTGCAGCTGGATCTACACCCATGTCTTCCATGGCTAGTGGATCAGCTTCTTTCCAAGGGTTCCCCTTCAGAACTGGACACATTCCTAGTTCGAATCCTTCTTTAGGGTCCTTTCCATTTACTTCTCAGACCCAGAGTTTCAACCCTTGGTCTGGGGGGCAAAGTTCAACTACTTTTACAGGATGGAACCCTGTGTTCACTACAGCGGGGGCAGGGAATCAGTTTTAAGCAGGTCATCAAGGGAATACTTCTTTCCCTTCGTCGAGTGCTTATCAGATCTTTTCTCCTCTTTCTAATGCCTGGAACCCCTATCAAGGGCTCTCCTCTTCATTTCATACTTCAGCGGGGGGAACTGGTCTGGGCTTTGGTAACTCTACGTTGGGAGGAGGTTCTTCTCCTTTTTCTACGAATCCTTTCTGACAACCTAGTGCCTCATCAAATCCAGGCTATTCTTTTCAGAATGTTGGGAATCCATCCCATCAAGGATGGAATCCTCAGGCTCCACCTCGCTTACCTTTTCTGGCAACGTTAAACTTGCCAGATCTGTCGAAGTTGACTAATGATCTGATTCGTTATGGTCCGGGGTGGCCTCCGGTTCCCACCAAACTTCCTTCAGACATTCCAAAGTTTGAAGGTAAGAATGGAGAAGATCCGGCTGACCACATTACCACTTTCCACTTATGGTGTTCTTCGAACTCCCTGATCGATGATTCGATTAGGTTGAGATTATTTCAACGCACCCTAACTGTAAATGCCGCCAAATGGTATATTGAGCTAACTGGGGGCAGTTTTTCTACATTTGGAGAACTGGCTATTACATTTATGAACCATTTTCAGTTGCCTGTCCGATATGAGGCTGGGACGGAACTCCTGGCTAATTTTAAGAAGGATGAGGCAACCCACATTTCTGATCACATTCAGGAATGGAGAAGAAGGAAGAGGCTTATTAAAGCTCATATTCCAGGAGAATTCCTTCTCGAATGGTTTCTGAAATCTCTGCAGTCAGACATTTCAAAAGATGTATCCCTATCTGGGGTATTTTCTGAGGAGCAGGCCATTTTTAGGGCCCAGCAGCTGGAACTGATCTATTCTCAGTCTGGGGTCCTTTATAAATATTTGCCCAACGCTCCTCGATCCAAATTAGATTTGTCAAAAACTAAGCCTGGTCCTCATGGCGACGGACTAGTCAGATCAATCAATAGTGGTGCAGCCAGCCTGCTTTCTCAATTACAGCAGTTGTCTTTACAATCTGCTCCTTCTAGTCAGGTTGTGCCTGCTGAGTCATCACCTTCCCAGTCTTTGTCCATAAATGCTATCCAAACTTCTGATCCCAAAGGAAATCAACAATCTGATGGGAAGAAGAAGGGACGAAATAACAAGAAGAAGGGCAAGAACAGGAAGGGTAATGCAAATAAAACCAACGAGTGTGTTGGTGAGGGTCAAAAGAAGAAAAAGAAGGTAAAGTTTCCATGCAAGCTTTGTGCTGGAGACCATCTCACACACCTTTGCCCTAAAATTCAGGATCCACAGTGCTTATTAGCCCAGCAGGGTTCTTCTAGTTCCCAGGCTATGTTAACTAACCCTTTTCCCCAAGGGCAACAATTATTTGTTGGCGTGAACCAAAATCCTGGGGCTTCCTCTGGGGGCACCCAGGAAGGGGAAATCCCATCGAACATTTTCATGATGAGTGCTCACGTGGACGTTGCTACACGATCCCGTGATTATGGCGGAGAAGAGTCTTCGAAAGCTAAGGATATTCTTGATGCTACTGAGCCGCTTCACATTACGAAGCCTACTGTTGAGTCTATGCCTCGGATGCCCAAAGCATCTTCTAAGCGATCAACGATTAATCTAAATGCTAGGGCTGCCCAGAACTACTCAATTGTGGAAGATCTGGCACAGAGTCCTTGTGCTATGTCAGCTTTAGAGGTACTCCAGTCTTGTCCAGCTCAGCGCAGTGCTTTGCTCACTGCAATTGGGGCTATTGATCCAAAAAATTCTCTTCTAATTACGTTTGATATGACTAATTTTAAAAAGAGCCTCCCCCATCACATGGCTTTTCACATTAAATCGTCGTACCGAAAGTGCAATATCTTTCGAACGGTGGTGGATGAGGGTGCTTCCACATGCGTGATGTCTCTCACATGTTGGAAAACAATTGGATCTCCCAAAGCTGTTCCATCTAGCACTGTCCTGACTGCGTTCGATGGTCATTCTCACAGACCCCATGGTATTGTCCCAGCTTTTCCCATCTGTGTTGGGGGCAAAACTGTCAACATAGAGGTTGAGGTAGTGGATGCAAGCTTGGACTACAACCTTCTGTTGGGGAGGAACTGGATTTATGATATGGATGTCATTGCACCCTCATTATTTCGTATTATATGTTTCCCCCACGAAGGGAGGATTGTTACAGTGAATCAATTGGACTGTCCCCCTGTAGACCCGAATGCGTCTTCTGACTCATCTGTTCCTAAGTTGGATAATACTAAGGCGCCTGTCGAGAATTTGGGAGTTGGAATGTATTCTTCTCTGATGGGTAATTTTGATATTCCTCCTCCTACGGTTCACATTAATGCTATTTCATCCTCCAAGGCTCCTCTTCGAAGAGAGTTCTTTAGAACTCATTATTTTTCGGACCCTTGGACCTTACCTTCCCCTACAGCCACATTAGCGGAAGGTCAACTGGGTGTAATGGCATGTCCTATTTCTGCAGCAGAGATTGCTTATCATTCTATTGTTGACTCTGCAGAATCCATTCCAGCTCCTCTTTCACCGGAAGAGTTGGATGGAGATGTGGCTCCAGCTTGGACATTTAGTTCTTCTTCGGCCTAGGATTGCCTTGATACCACTCTTCCATCTGAAGAGGCCATCCTAGAAGCCATGACTGGTATAGATAGACCGTGGGATGATTTGCATCATCGGTCTTACTTTTTACCTGACTTGAACGAAGTTGAAACAAGTTTTCCAAGTCCTCAGTCTCCTGGACCTGTTCACCTAGTCTTGAACCCTTTAGCACCAACACAGGTTTATGCTGAAGGGAACATGGCTATGATTTCTCCTACTATCCCGGTGAACATTTCCAGGGATCCCAATATTATCGAGAACATCTTCATTGGAGCTGAATGTTCCCATGAGGAGGTTCAAATTTACACCGAGCTCTTTAAAGAGTATAGGGATGTATTCGCTTGGTCTTATGAGGAAAAGCCTGGCATAGACCCATCTATTGTCCAGCATGAGATCAAGACGTATGAAAACGCTAAGCCGGTGAGGCAAAAACTTTGTCCGGTCAATCCTAGGAAGGCAGAAGCTATCAAAGCTGAGGTTGAAAAGCTGCTTAAGGTGTGATTCATTTTCCCTGTTCCTCTGACTGAATGGGTTTCAAACCTCATTCTCGTAGATAAAAAGCAAGGAACAATTCGAGTGTGCATCGATTTCAGGGACCTAAATAAAGCATGTCCTAAAGATAATTACCCCACACCATTTATCAATCAGATCATTGACGAGTGTGCCGGTAATGAGATTTTCTCCTTAATGGACGGTTTCTCCGGATATAATCAAATTACTATCCGTCCAGAAGATCAGCATAAGACTACTTTTATTTGTCCCTGGGGTACATTTACATACAAGAAGATGCCTTTTGGTCTTAAAAATGTTGGGGCTACCTTTTAGTGGGCCATGTCATATGCCTTTCACGACATCAAAAAGATTATCGAGGCATACTTAGATGATTTAGCTGCTCATTCTTGAAAGAGGATGGATCATCCTGGTCACCTTCGGCAAATATTTGAAAGATGTCATTTCTATAAGATTAGATTGAATCCGAACAAGTGCGTTTTCGTGGTTACATCCGGTCGGCTATTGGGATTCATTGTGTCTAGGGAAGGGATAAGGGTAGATCCCTTCAAGGTTGAGGCAATACTTCGGTTGCCTCCCCCGTCGTCAATTCATCAGCTTCAAAGTCTTCAAGGGAAGTCTAATTTTCTTCGAAGGTTTATCGTCAATTATGCCAAAGTTAGAAATGGATTTATGAGATTGTTGAAGAAAGGAGTTCCTTTTCTTTGGGACGACTACGCTCAACGCTCGTTCGATGCTTTGAAAAAAGCATTGACCTCTGCTCCTTTATTGAGTCCACCCGATTATAGCAGAGATTTCCTTTTGTATCTGGCAGCAGAAGAATCTACCATCGGTATGGTTCTGGTTCAGGAGAATGATGCTCTTGCAGAGCATGTTATTTACTACCTTAGTTGAGGACTGGTAGGACCTAAACTCCGATACACTCCGATAGAAAAATTAGCTTTAGCAGCATTTCATGCTGTGCAGGGACTCCGACATTACATTATTCTTCGCAAAACTTATGTTTTGGCAGCTACCAATCCATTTCAGTTTGTCCTCAGTAGGCAAGTGATTGGGGGCAAATATAATTGATGGATTGTGCTTTTACAGGAATTTGATCTTGAGTTCATGTCTGCCAAGTCCAAGAAATCATTAGTTTTCGCGGAATTGATCTCTGAGTTGCCCTGTGGAGAAGAGATGATCTATGATGAGTCCTTTCCAGATGAACACTTGTTTCCTATCTCTCCACAAGATCCTTGGTACGGGGATATCATTGTGTATCTCTAGACTGCGAAGTTTCCCTCTACTTTTTCGAAAGATGAGCGTCGTAAGCTATGTCACTTGGCCAAGAATTATTTGATTATTGGTGATGCTTTATATCGTCGAGGGGTTGATTCAATCCTAAGACGCTGCTTAACTCTCGAAGAAGATGAGGCTGTGCTGAATGATTCTCACAGTGGAGCTTGTGGGGGTCATTTATCTGGGCTTGCTACAGCCCAAAAAATATTGCGTGCTGGGTACTTTTGGCCTTCGATTTTCAAAGATTGTATGGAGTCGGTCAAAAAGTGTCATCCGTGTCAAGTCTATACTCGAAAAATGCGCGCTCATCCAGCTCCGCTTTTTCCAGTCATCACTATCGGTCACTTTAAAAAGTGGGGTATTGATTATACTACTTGTAACCCGCCTTCAGCTAAAGGTCACAAGTACATTATTGTAGCAGTAGACTACTTTACGAAGTGGGTCGAGGCTATGCCTACTTTTGGGAATGATGGTGAGACTGCAACTCTTTTCCTTTTCAACCAGGTTATCGCTCGTTTCGGTATTCCTAGAGAGATTTTCACTGACCATGGCAGTCATTTTTAGAATAGTATGATGGCTGAGTTGGCTCCCAAATTGGGTTTCTGGCAGGAGCATTCATCTCCATATTATCCTCAAGCCAATGGGCAAGTGGAAGCCGTGAATAAATCCTTGAAGAAAATTCTTCAAAGGACAATTGATAAAGCTAGATCCAACTGGTATATTATGCTATATCTTGCACTTTGGGCATACAGGACGTCAGTGAAAACTGCAACTGGCTTTACTCCGTTTTAGCTAGTGCACGGGGTGGAATCCGTTTTTCCCATTGAATGCGAGATTCCTTCTCTTAAGTTAGCTGTTGAACTTATTCCTGACACTTCTAGTCTTGAAGAACGGCTTCTTCATCTAGAACATCTCGATGAGCAGCGTCGTGATGCTGCCACGATGAATTAAGCGCATAAAAATCGAGTCAAAGTCCAGTACGATAAGGCAGTCAAACCCAGGGTTTTTTCGGAAGGTGACCTTGTTTTGGTCTATGCCCAAGAAAAAGATGCCCTGGGGGCAGGAAAGTTTAAGTCTATGTGGTATGGCCCCTATATCGTTAAAAAATTCCTTAAGAAAGGAGCGTATACCTTGGTTGATTTCGAAGGGAACGAGTTGCCGGAGCCCCGAAATGGGCTCTATTTGAAGAAGTATTATGCCTAGGCTTTGGCCTGGCATATTGCTTTTGTATATAGTAGTTTTTGTTTTGTACATATCTGGTTGATTTTCGATCTTTGATGAGTTGGTGATGTTTTTGATCTGCTTTGGCAGGTTGTGTTGAATGTCATGAGTCATTTTGGTTTCGCCGATGGTGCTAGTAGACATACCCGGAACTTAGCTTCCGCGGCTTGGGTGCTTCATTATCCTTCCGGTCAGCTGTTAGTATCAAGAGGGGTCTGCATTGGTCCTGCTTCCAATAATATAGCAGAATACACTGCAGTAGTTTATCTACTCTCGGAGGCAATATCTTTGGGTGTTGATTCGTTGGTAGTATTCTTGGACTCTCAGCTGGTGGTGTCGCAGTTGAACAATACTTATCGGGTTCGAGATCCATTTTTATTACGATTGTTCTTGAGGGTACGTTTGTTACAAAGGTCATTTCAATTTTTAACTTTCATTCATATTCCTCGAGCTGACAATTGGTTTGCTAACTCATTAGCTAATCAAGCATTAGATTGGCATATTAATCATTCCATACAATAAATTTTTAATCATCAAAAAACATCATACATTTTGATACATTCATCACATCACATCAAATATCGTTGTATATATATCATCAGAGTGTTCAAAAACTTTACAAAATTTGGATCCATAAGGTCATACAAAACTTGGGCTTATGCCCCCATCATGTTCAGTCTCAAAAAAGAATATACAGTCATCTAATACATAATATCTGTCTACTCCTGAGGTCCCTGCCCAGAAGTCGTCTTCCTATAGAACGTGACTGCGGTGGCAACTCGGCGGAATAATCTAACCCAGTCTCGGGGCACTCCTACCACCCGTCTCTGGATGGCTTCCAGCAGGTCCTCCACAGCAGACATAGGTATTTGGCGGGTTAGTCCCTCCAAATTCCTCTGCACAGCCTAGAGAGGCCTATCTGAATCCACAGTATCTGCTTCGCCCCTGCGGCGCTTGTGGCGTGGGAGACCCTCAGGTCGAACTGGTCCAACATCTGAATCATGATCATTTTAAATTGTCAGTCATTATGAATCCAATCAAAAACATGTTTGTTTTCATTTTTTCATACATATTTGAAAAAATCCAAAAAAAAATAAAAATTATATAACTCAAAATTTTTGCAAACTTACCGACTGTGCCCCATGCTGTGCCTGGTGGAAGAACTAGATCTGGATCTCCACGAAAGTCCATCCCGGCATAGGGATAGTCATCCACTGCGATGATTTGTTCTCCCTACCAATGGAAGAACTCATCGTCCCATGTGGTCCGGGGTACTTCACTACCCCCCAATCTCTTCATCATGTCCGCCCAACAGGCAATTCTTGGGTCCCGTGGGTTACTGATGGTAGAGATAACTCTGGGTCTCAATGCTGGTATCTTCTCAAAGAAGAATGTTGTCAAAATTGTACTGTAGCCAAAGTGTTTGGTCTTTGCTTGGCGGATTGAGGTCAACTGTTGTTTCATGTTTAGTAAAATGGCTGTGCACCAATCATAAACATGAGTCAAACATTTTATTGCTATGCTCATTTGCATCCTGGATGCCTGATGTAGGGAGGCAGATCCTGCCACTCTGCCGATGGTGAAAAGGAGGATTTTCATGTGCAAATCCCGTAAATATTTAATAGAAATCTGAGTTCCAACTTTCTTGGAACCCTCTACGCAATACACGTGGACATAGTCTTCCATGGTTAGCCCTCCCAGGGGCTTCCCGTGCAAGTCTACTGGTTCTCCCCTCTGGGAGAGTCCAGTAATAAAGTATATGTCTTCCACTTCAATGCGTACTGGCATTTGATCTATAACGAAACAATCTTGGTCTGGTTCCCAGTAATTGACAAGCATTTCTAGCAACCGAGCATTGCTTTTCATATTTGGCATTTTGAAGAATTTGAACAATCCACAATTCCGAAGGATATTTTGCGCTACTTGATCTTGCATGACCTCTTGGTCAATTGCGCTATGCTCACGTTCTCTCCATGAGATTGTCATCCTGTCAAATTTCATTAAATCATGCATTAGCCATGCTTTTTAAGTTTCGGACCTGCGCATACGCGAATTTTTCTTTGCACAGTCACGTGTATACGTGACTTTCCTATTATGAACCCGCGTATGTGCAAGTCTGCATTTGTTAGCAAGGGTTTTAATGGCAAAATTCTCTAAATTTTAATTTCTACATGGACAGAATGATTTGCAAGGATGATTGAGGAGCCTACCTGAAATTTCGGTGCGTTTCGACGGTCTGTTGTTCCTGATTTGACGATGTTCCTGATTTGACGAAAGAAGTTTTTGCTCCAGAGCACTTTTTTCCAAATCAGCAATGCAATAATGAACCAAATATGAGGTAATTTGTCTATTTATGCCTAAAAAGTTGAAAATTTTCGCAAAAAATTGTTATGCTTAATTTTTCGATCTATCTTAAGCTGCATAACTCGAATGCTTGGAAGTGCCCAGTTTGGTATGTTTTCAGGTACATTTTGACGATTTTGAGATTTTTCCCGGTTTTTGATCCATGATTTCCGACTCGTCACGGCAGGTATATGATCTTCACTGGCATATAGGTTAGGGAAATCACTTTCCGTTGCATCTTGCATTCTAGCCTCCATACTGATCACTTGCCTTAGGGTCGATCCCATCAGGTCATGAGTATTACACCCATTTCACTTGCCGATTATTTAATCATGACTTGATGGTAGAGCCTTCCTTTACATGGGCTTCTTAGTTAGTTCCTCGCTATCACTTGTTGCCCATGCTGCTTTTTATGTAGGCTCGGGATTCCTCTTTAGTCCCGCCATGTCTTCTGTGCTGAAGCTTCATTCTTCTTCTTCATCACTCATCATTTTTTTCTGGCTTTTACCCTAGAGGCTCCCTGGTGTCGTTAAGTTGTATTACTGCATTGCATATTGGCTACTTGTTTATCCTGGCCTTTAGCCGGCTTCATTTGGACTCGATGTTTAAGCCAACTTTTGACCTTGGCTCTCTGTACAAGTTAACCATTGCATGCACTTAGCTATCACGACTTGACACCTTTTACCCATGGATGGAACGTTCCTCTGAGTATCACTTCAGTTTCCGCCACCTTGCATTGAGCATAAGATTGTTCCAATCCCAAGAACTAGAGCATCTGATTTTTGATACTCGTTCTATCCATTGTACCATAGAATTCTTTTATTCTTTTTCAGGCTTATTATGAAAAAGACAAAAAAAATCAAATATAACAAAAATAGCAGGAACAGGATGTATCTTCATTGTTTTGATGGCAGTACAGAGTCAGTTTGTCACCCTTGAACAAAGCACATATACTTATATATATTTCCTTCATTTGGGATGGTTTTAGTTTTGACCTAGGTTCAGCCTTTACCATGTTTCACTTGTCAGTTCTCCCCCGGTTGGTTATCTCTTCCAATCATATGGAGAGTTTGTTGTGCCTCCTGCATAACAGACTTATACAGTGTCACTTTTTACTACCATGGTCATCATGAGTCGTGCTTTTGTTCAAGGGAAGTCTAGCCTGAGTCGGCCATTCTGTGGTGTCTCTTGACTCATTATTCAGTCGGCCTTCCCGGTCTTGTCAGTATCATGTTCTATCACATCAGATGTTTTGATCTTCTGCTCGTGCTGGTTTGAGAAGGTCCCCATTGACTTCTTGTCGGCGGGTTTGTCTCTTATCGACTACGACACATTGCTCTGAGAGCAAGCCTAGAGCCGCACCTTGGGCCTATTTCCATCATTGATAGGTGACCTCGTGCTCGGTATTTGATCATCATCATGGGTCTTTGACTGAGTGGTTTCCCCTGTGTTTGACGTCAGCACACATTATCACACTTGGGATTCGTGCAGTACCTTGATTTCCATTTGACCCTATTGGTGGATTTCTCGCCTCTGTGTCAGCTTTCATTATTGGTTGGTTCATAGGGTTTCTTTCGTGCGCTAGCTTCATCTTGTGCATGTCAGAAACGTACTTCGGTTTTGGTTCCGTCACTCTACTTCGTCCGATTCCTTCCAAATCTTGGCCTGCGGGTTACACTCGCGTTGGACTGATGTGGGATGCCTTAATGCCTTCCTTCCAACAGATATTTTCCCATCGACTCCGACTCATTGCTCTGGGAATAAGGTCTAGAGTCTTTTTGTCAGTACCTTAGGGTTTGCAGTCATCAGTGGCAGACTCTTCGCTATCGACAGTGGGGATTCATCATTGCCTCTTGATTGGTAGATTCTTTCAAGTGTTCGACTTCAACTCATTTATTCGCACTTGTTAGATTGTACTGGGGCACCTTGACGCTCATTTTCATTATTGGTGGGTTGTCTCACGTTGGTTAACGGTATACATCATTGACCGGTAATCCAACGATTTCTCACATGGTCGACTTCAACTCATTTATTCCCATTGTGTAGAATTGTGCCATAGTGATCGGTGAAGACCTCGAGTTGCATCAGCATTTCTCAGTTCACTTTTGACAGTCCATTTCAATTTCTGCTAGTGATGCCGTCCACCTTTATATGTTGCAGTTCAGTACAGCAGCATCCTATATGTTGGCTCCCGAGTTGCGTGATTGTACTGGTTATTCCACCTCTTATGATTCGGTACTTGGAGATTCAGTTACTTATATGATCAGACATCCAGTTGCACCATTCTTGATCAGCTTTCTATATGTGATACTTGGACATTGATTCAGACTTGTATTTCCGGGCCATGCTCAGATGATTCATTGTGTACTTTCAATTCAGTTATACTTGTATACATGTTGGATCCATTCAGTTCTTTCTATATGATGTATTTTTTACTGAGCATGGGTATGCCCACCTCAGCATGAGTTGACTTCGCTTTTCATCAGTTTTTATAAATAAATCGTAAGTCCTTTCTGTCCTCGCGGTTTTTCTATGTGCATAATACATTTCGTCCATCATGTACCCCTTCTGACCTCATATATTAGGGGGCATCTGTTATAGCATCATTTCTTACCTTCATATGATTCATGATTTCTTTTATGGCTTTGGGCACCCATTCCTACAGACTTGGACAAATTCACTAAAAAACAGTGTAAAAATCCCCATACACGGTTATGCCCAGACTTTTCTGCGTGTATATGCGAGTCCATATGTACTTTTCCGTGTATGCCATTAAAATCATTAAAAATATATATAAAAATTCCCTATTTTCGGGCTGGGTTGATGGTTACTCTGGTAGTTCAACCACCCCAGCACGTGGCCAACTGTTTCCAACTGATGAAACTACGTTGAGGGAGTATAAAAGCACCTCATGTGTATGGCCTAAGGGAGAGAGAGAAATTATTGATATTATACTCTATTGGTATTCCCTATCCAAGTCTGAATTCCCGTGCCTCCTGCACTTCCCAGTTCATTATAGGAAACCCTTGTTTCCTTGAGATGATAATCCCTTTATATGTCATCTCGTATGCACCAGTTCAGAAGGAATCTTAGCGAGGCAAGGGTGGGACGAATCCAGACGACGGTCTGCTCGACGATCGTGGAAGGATTCAGGTGATCTCTCCACTCATATTTCTGTACATGCTATTTATAATACAGAAGTACCATCTTGTTCCCGAGATATACGTGTTAGTGTATGCTTGCATATGTGAGAATATTGTTATTTAAGCATTCATTAGGGTTTATCTGATGTTTTATATGGTTTTCACTAACATTTAGAGTAGATATACGTTGTACAACCAGTTCTTCGTGCTTGTTTCTTCTTGTCTTTCAGGTTAAGAAGGAAGAAGGGTTGCTAAGGGTTTGGACCCTGTGGGATCTACTTCAACCGTAGGACCTACGGGTAACTTCCTCAATCTGCTCTATTTAGTTTTCATGAACATGTATGGTTGTGTGAGTCCTTCTTAAGTAGAATGCCCCTGCTCTGTGGAGGTTGTAACCCAACGAACCTCTAGGGTGATTTTCCCCGAAACAGGGCAGCGGCAAGGATACATGTGTCTTGTGCCTGGGACACCTCAGTAGTTTTTTATACAATGGTTTTCTTACCTATACTTAGCTTCTGCTACACCCGCTAGTATCCGTGTTGTATTTCCTCAAAGAGGGATGTGTGGAGAACTTGCAACGGTGCGGAACCTGATCCAAGTCTAGATGTACGTCTGCACAAGCCTGGACTTGTACACATAAATAGGGAAAAATTATAGTGATTGTTGCACCTGGTAGGGGGCAGAGGTGGCTCTCAGTCATGGATATCAGCTTATTGTTGGTCAGTTGAGGCAACCTCACATAAACCACGCTCGTCTGTAGGGTATCAGCTTTGATCTGAAGAGCTTGGAGCTTGGAGCTTAGAAATTCCTGAGGTGGAATATTGCATATCCATAGGCAGAGTCTGAGAAGGGCCAGATAGCCTCAGGATTTCTCCCTTCTTTATAAGGATTCATATCCTATAAATTCCCCATCATTAAATCTCTGAAATGGACTTGTGATAGCTCACTGAAGAAGGAATTGGAATATCTAAAGATATTCCTGACGGAGCAGCATGTTCCTGAAAAAGGGACATTACAATGTTCCCCTCTATAGTGCTTTCTTTCTCCTCCATTGTCCTTTTCTTTGGTGGCATGGATGATGTTCATGTGGCCTCTTGGATATTTTGTCCTATTTTTGTTACTCAATATTGGCTAGCTCCTATTTAGGAACTTTTTTCATTGTTTCTACCTCAGTTTGTGTCTTTGTATTTTCTTCTTCCTTCTCCACTTCTTCTGATTTTCCTTTTGATTCTTCTTCTTCAATTTTAGCTTCCTCTTCTTTAGACTCCCCTTTTGTTGCTTCTCCTTCTAGTTATAGTTGATATTAGGCTTGAATCTCTAAGAAGGCCTCTCTATCCATTTCTATAAAATCAACCCAAGGAATAAGGTTTTGGATAAAATCTAAATCATCCATTACGATTAATTTTATTAGCCCATGGTGTTCTAGGTACTTGTCCTTTCCTCATTTTACCCTTAGCTAATATCCTTTATTTACTGAAGAAGGAAATGAGGAATGCTTATCCTTTCTTGCATAATAAATTCATTTAGAATTTTAGTTTATAGAGAAACCTCAATTGGTATCCATACACAATACTAAGTCTCCCTTCACATGAGATATATTTTTAGGATACTTCATCCCAAGGATAATTCAAACTCTCCCTTCTTCATTTTTATATTCTATGGCTTCATATTCAAGAAATACGTTTTTATTTGTTGTAATGTCCTTAGTTCTTTCCTCTTTTCTCCATATTATGCCCATCAGAAGTGTGGGGACCCTACTGATAACTTCCTCATTTGAGTAAATGATGAGGCCTCTCACTATAGTGATGTAATCATGTCCCTCTGGTTGTTGGAGTTTCATGTCCCTCATGATCTAGTATGAATGATTATTTGTTACTTGATTGCTATGATATTGTTCAAAACCATACTCATGTTCATCACAGTATTGTTGAATTATCATTGTCTGTTTGGCCCAGCTATGAGATTTCTCTACTAGCATTGATGTCTATCATCAGCATGTGCTATTTTTAAAGGTTTTCATGGGCTGGTTTGTGCAAGATGAGTTTAGTAAATTGGCATTAGATTTTAAAGGAATTTGGTCTCTAGGAATTATACCCTTGAGAACTAGATGGCATACAAAGATGATTTGGAGATAGGAAACATGGTTGACAGTAGAGATGTGAAGGAGCCTCTTTTAGAAAAAAGAACTAGTCGGCATAGAAGATCAAAATCTAGTCAGCCTAGTGGTAAAGGGGCTAAAAGTGTAGATGTTCACTCCTTCCAAGGGAGTTCTCTCCTTGCAACACTTTGTACATCTGTTGTTGCCTTGGGGCCTATAGAGTTTGGATTCTATGTAAGTTATTTTTCTTATTTCTTAGTTTGATTCTCAACCTTTATCTTGAATACCTTTCAGTCTTCAAAACAGGGAAGGGTTGATTAAATTTCTCATGATTTTGACAACGTAATGTTGTAATAGGTTGGATATTCATCACCTACTCAGAATGGGATCATTGATGATCTTGGTTTAACCTTGTCTTGGGTATATGTTTTCACTATTAGAAAATTTTTAAGGGCATGTCTTTCAGTCAGACTTTTAGGATAAATACATAGATGATCATACATCTCTTAAGATATTCATGGAACTATTTGATATCTATTTTGGTGCATTTACTATTTTCCAACACAATCAATTCATAAGTTCTGCATGCTACCATAAAAAATTTCAATTGTTTCCTACTAGGTTAAAGTGATTAATATTTCCCAACGGGACTACAGAAAAGCCCATTGTGACCTAAAACATGTTGAATTCTGTATCATTTCTCTTTATTTAGATACTTGTCAAATGTGGGAGCCATGGTGGGTGCAATAGTCAGTGGATGGGTAGCTGATTATATTGGACGGAATGGTGTAAGTGCCCTTAATACTATATATATATATATATATATATATATATATATATATATAGTTCCAACCCTATCATTTCTTAAGAAGACTTGGATTTAGCTTAGTTACTATGTTTTGTTTTTTATATTATTTCAAATAGATATGACCTTGTTATAGGGACAATCCATATAGTCCCCTCATTTATGTGGTCTGAATAAGATTTAAATTTTATTTTCCTACATATTTCATGTGGTTGTGTTTCAGAGTATCATGGAGATGGGCACTCAACAAAGTAGCATCAAGATATCAGATCTTTTTGAATGCAGATACGCACTGCCTTTGACCATCAGTTGCATTTTGAATGTCATTTGATTTGGAAAATTTGCAAATCTGCTTTGATAGGTAGAGGCATCTTTGTTACTCTGAAATGAGAATGAATTGTAGTTTTCTATAATAACATTAGTGCATCTAAATGGGATATCATATATTGGCATTGGACTGCTGCTTTTGCAACAATTAAGTGGAATTAATGGTATCATGTTTTACAACAGTAACATTTTAAAATCTATAGGTGAGTTCTCATCTGAGATAGGTTTATCCATATTGTTGTTGTTTATCAAGATGTGGGTTTATTTCTATTTTATAATAGCAGTTTGAAAAAATATGTTGGATCTGTGGATTTCTTAGGAACTTCTCACAGGAAAGGTTAATGCATGGAAAATAACAAACCTTTATTTCAGAAAATATATATATCAAACTAAAATAGTTAATATCAACATCTTTGGCTTGGCTTCAGTAATGTTTGAACTTTGAATTAACTCTTTATCTTGAACATTTATAGGAATTTCATCTTCCAATGTTGCATCACTTTGACTTGGTTCCATCTAGGTCTTCTCTTTTAGTCCCGTAGAGCTCCACTAATTTCTTAAGGCTATGATGAAAAATCCAATTTGTTGGTTTTCTATCCCAAGTATTAGAGTCAAATTTTTGTGTTTGAGGGATGTTAAGTAATCTATTATACAGGTCATCATGACTGTAGTTGTTGTATGGTTCATGGATAAAGCTAGGCGACATCTCCTCCTCATGGTGAGAAAATGGTTTACAACTGACTGTGTCATGTTCATGAATCTGATCTCAATCAAAAACATTTACATGAAATTGTGTTGATGTTAACAGGTCTCATCTAGGGGCATGGTTCTATGTCTTTTCCTTGTTATTTTCCCATTTTACTTGAAGGCAATTCTCTCAAATAATTTTATATCGCTTTACTCTGCTTAAATATTCACGAACCTTTCCTATAAAATATTTCATATATTCAGTCTGCAACTCTGCTTATTACATAGAATTGAACTGAAACAAGATGTTTCAAAGATATGGTTTGAATATTATCTGAAATTCCTTGTTTGGCTGTGTGAGGGCTAAATTTATTCTCTTCTTGTTTCATGCTCATTCTGGAGCAGATTCTCAATATGAAACATTCTTCACTGTTTTGACTTTAGTGAGTTTGCTCGTACATTTTAGACTTCCAGTTGTTAGAGTATTGTATAAATGTTAACATGGGCTTGTAGTTGCTACGATAATCTTGCATGTGATAAATAGTTAATCTTATAGGCTGATGGTTTCATTACAGATTTATATTGCTTCATTCTCATTTGGTGTTGGGGCCATCCCATGTATTATTATGTCTAAGGTAATGTAACTTCTTAGATATTCACTATGAGATGACTCTCAGCACAAATTGAATACTGCATCCTCTTTTCTTCATATTGATCTAATTACATTATATCATTATGTTCATAGTTCAACCAGTATCTTTATGCAGCAGTTTAAAAAATAGAAGCAATGATTTCTTTTGCATCATCCTTTCCTACTGTAGATAGTCCCTACTAATGTCAAGGGTTTAGGCGGTAGTGTAGCTACTTTTTCAAATTGTTTGACATCATGGGAAATAATAATGACTATCAATTTACTTTTGTCGTGGAGCTCTACAAGTAAGGTTTGGAAAATTTAAGTATAGTTCCTTTGAATGCTTGCCTAAGCCATGGGCATCAGATCTTACTGTCTAGGCTTTGCCTGATTACAATGGCCTTAGGTCCTTCACATGATGAGAGTAGCCCCTGGAAGTCAGACTACAACTATCATTGTCTAGTCTTGAATGATTTGGCTAGTCGTAAGGAAATTTTTTTTGTCTCTGGATTACAACTTATGTGTTTCCTTATTTACTTGCCTATTTGGTTATTGAGCTATCCTTTTTTTTCATGAAAATTCATGATTTATGTTATTTTATCTGCTTTCATCCTCGTCTTTGTGGCACTATGTGTACCTCAAACAAAGGGATGGACTCTCGAAGAGATCTAGTTGTCCTTTAGATGAATTCAATGCCTTGGAAGTCAATTATAGGGCAAGCAATGAAATGGTTTATATATCCAGCCCCATTTCATCCTTCCAGTGATTCCGAGTGTAAATTATATGTTAATAAATTGCGAATGTAAAAATATGATTATTTTTAGGCATATTGTCAGTAGCAATTTATTGTGAAGCATTCCAACAGAGTTTTTTTTTTAACCGGAATTTCTATGATTGCATTTTTCCCTTTCCTGTGAAGCTCATATTTGTAGTAGAGCTTCACTTAGAGGCAAAATTTGAAGGTGGTCAGTAAATTCTATATTTAGAAAAGTGTGTAAGAATTGAATTAATAAGTTTTCAATGGATAATCTCATTGTTGCAACTCCAAGGATGGAAGGTGAAGTCCATCTTTAGAAAAGTGTGTAAGAATTGAATTAATAAGTTTTCAATGGATAAGCTCATTGTTGCAACTCCAAGGATGGAAGGGTATCTACAGTTTTGATAGTATAATTTGATGTTATTGACCTCGTAGCCTAGTTCCTAACCTCATTTTCATGTGAAACACACTATAGAGGATAACATAGAAAAAGACAGTGGACAAATTAATATGAAAAGATATTTTTATCAATTTTTAATATGAATAAATAATGGCTTATCTCAACATTAAATTTAGCTACAACCAAAATCAACTTAGTTTTGAATATCCATTAGATTCCACTTGAAAGAACTCAAGAAAGCTTTCAAATAATATGCAGAGCATATCTTACAAAGGGAAGATTCAAAGGAAATATAAATCATCATATTTTGATGAACATCATATAGTAACAAAATGGGAAAAAACATTTTTTTTTAACCTATGCGATTGTTGTCGTCGGTATTGCGGCGTTCCACTACTGTTGGTATTCCAAAGTAAATCCTCCACCGGTATTTTGTGTTTTTGTCCATCGGTACTATGATGTTTAACTACTGTCAGTCTTGTGACAATATTTAGTCACGACAGTCTTGCGACAAAGATATGGTGACGTCGGACTTGCAACGTTCAAAGGCGTCAGACTAGCAACGTTTGGAGGCAAGGACCAACAATGTTTGAGGGAGTCAGAATAGCGACAATTTATCCCGTTGGAAATGTGACGCTTCAATAAATATCGGAAGTGCAAAAAAAATTTAAAATGTTGGAGATAGTGTCGCTATACTGAAGTTTAAGTAGAGTGTCGGAAGTCTGACGTGAGGAGAAACCACGTTTTCACGCACCTCAAAATGTCACTCTTGGGCCGCATATGTGTCGCAAGAGTGACATTTTGGCCGTCGAAATTTGGGGAAAATGTGCTAGTGACACCTGTAATGTGTAAAGAGCTTGTTTACTGTTATTTGAGATCTGAATTATTAATCTTGAATTATTTTCCTTCATACATAAACTTGCAAGTCCACTATGTACAAGTTCATAGTTAAATTCTCCTTGAACAAATTCAAAAAACCAATAGCTAATTATTCTAGCTATCCTTGGCTAAAATGAGCTAAAAGTTTGCTCTGATACCAACTTGATCTAAACATGGGAAAGCTAGGTATTGCTATGCTATCTCCCTCATTAGTATTAAAATTTGTGATTAGGATCGTCTCATGTTAACCACTTCTGAAGGGGTTTATGTGTGTAGTTTCATGTGTTTTTAATGATCAAATTATGAGTTAATTAACTGTTAAAAACTCATATAAAAAAAATTAAATGCAGAAACTTAACTAACAACAATCATATAACACAATGGATGATAATGGAGTTCACCCCTCCTGGGCTACATGTCCATGGACCGGCTTTAACTAGCTAGGCCCTCTTGGGATTAAGAGTAAAATGTCTAATTACAAGAAAATTTATTGCTCCAATGGATTTTCAAACTGCTCCATTAGCTTCAGAGAACTCAAATACCCCAAAAATGACTATTTAATCTTTGAATTTGGTTTCCAACTGATCTAGGCTTGACATCCCATCCTGGTGGCCATGGGCTTGTTTAATTGCCAAAGAAACAAAAGAACCTTTGTATGTGCTCCAACGCCTCTGCAAATTGTAACAATGTGTTCAAAACATCAAATACATTTAAAACTCACTGTTCATTCACTCTATTTGGCCTTCATATGATCTAGGCATGGCCTTCCTTCCTGGTGACCCTAACCTTCGAAATTCTTTAAGTGACAAAAAACACCTATATATTTGCTCTCCTACCTCTCCAAGATGTTCCAATGGATTCCGAGCATGCCAGTTGACTAGGAATGACAAGTCCTGAGCCAAAATTGGTTGAAAATTTCTCAAGCTAGGCCTCATTTAATTTTCACCTAGATTCTTCCTCTATATCTGGAGAACTACTAGTTAACTCCACCAAACTTGGCCAATCTGTCAAAAATGGAGCATCTACTAAAAAACTACCAACTTAATCTCAGGTTAATTAATGGCTAAAAACATATTAAGATGAGGTCAACTACGCACTAAGTACGTTTAATTCAGGCACTTTTTCTGAGGTTATGTGGTGCGGGCACATGAGGAGGAGGGTTGGCCCCCTTCTTTCGCCATCAGAGACCTACATGCACCTTAAATAAATTTTTAGTGCATTCCTTTTCAATTCCTAAGGGTGTGGCACATTGGTAAGAAAAGAGAGTGGTTTGGGGGAGGTCATGGGGTCGAAACCCGACCTCCGCCCCTCCATACAATGTTTTTGCATCGTATTAAAATACGACATCTGAAAAACCTTTGAAAATGGAAATGCTCCATCATAATATTTAATATCTGCTATGAACCATAGGTTAATATGATCCAATAAATCACATATTCAACCATTGGTTTAATGAAAGATGCCACCAAAAATGTATTTCGGACTTTAACAATAGTTTAATCCATAGTTATAATTCCATAGTTCAGACTTTAAGGTTTATTGAGATATGCCTCCACCATATAGTTTAAAACTATAGGTTTATACATATGTGACCAATTCAACATAACCCAAAACAAATCTTAGGTTAAACATAAAGCCCCACCATATAAAAATTAATCTGAACCTTAACATAAGAAATGAAATTCGAATCTTGGAGCTGGAGAGGAGGTCCACCAGGGGAGACACGTGGCAATCCCCGGTTGGGTTGTCCTCCCACACATTAAAAAACAAATTTGAATTCAACCTTAGGAGGATATTGAACAAATTTCACCTTCACAAACCAAACTCGCGAATCCAATTGTGACACTTGTCACAACCCCATTCGGAAAAAACTGAAGAATTTTCTCTACATGCTAACTAGGATGCTATGTCATCATCATGTTCCTGTTTTGCAATTATTTTTTTAAAAATTGGTTGTTCTGAAAGGAGATTAACAAAGTATAACTTCTTCATCCGAACTCGGTTTTAGACAAAATGAGTTGCATTGGATTCCTAGTGACGGGCCGGTCGTTGTCGTTCTAGTTAGGTGAAATTCTGAGCACTTGCATTTTTGAGCAAATTTTTTCCCTTGATCCAAATTCTGATCACTCCTTCCCACTGACATGCTTTTGGACCCACAAAAGTTGGTTGCCTCTTCTGTACTCTCTTATTTTTCCTAAGTTCTATCATCTTGATTCTGCTTGGAAAAATCCCCATGACAACCACTTGTTCAGTGACATGCCTTGACTTGCAAATGGCTTAGATCTTCAACCATTGTTCTCGTTTTACTGCTGAGCCAATCCAACACTTTTTGGATGCATGCATACTGATATAACACTTTTGAGGTACCAAATTGATTCCTCAGTGCTTGGAAAACTAACTGATTTCCTTCCCACTGAGAATGATGTTCCTCCTTTGCAGAAACATGCATTTGATGCAAGATTATCCTTGGAAACCACTTTTCCAAATTAATCCCATATAATTATTCTACAGAAATGAGTTCCAACAACAGTAAAAATAAGAAAATAAATGACCATTCTTTTACCTCCATGATTCCAAATTCCACATCTTGAAGAATGCATTCACCATCTCCTTCACTTCTTGGTGTCAACACATAAAATGGTCTACAATGACTGCAAACATTTTTTTGACATCTTTTCACAAACACAACATATTCAGATTGATGGTTGTTTTTTGTATCTGAAAAACAGATCATGCAAGAAACATAACTTTGATGACATATCCCCTTGCTCCTTCAAAGAAACAAATTTCACATCATGTGAACATCTCCATGTACTCTCACATCTCGGTGTCAAAACTTATCAACCAAAAACAAGTTGAAAAAACATGCCTCTTCAAATGACTGAATCTCAAATCAAGCATAAGCATGTGTAATAATTTGACAAAAATAATTTAACATCATGAAACAGTTCGCCAACATCTCCTTTTCATCTTTGGAGACAAAATAAACTCTTCCAAGTCGATATGACATGCATATAACACACAATCAACCAACATAAGCTGAAACTCATGCATATGAAAATGATAAACACTCTCAAGTTGACAACAGACATGTTAAAGAAATCAATCGACCAACACAAGTAAATTACTCATGCATGTTCAAGCACAATGAAATCCTCAAAATTCCACTGCTCATACACACAAAATCTCATGCATATATACAATTCTTATACTCTCTCACAAGTACAATCATAAGTACAATAACCCCATTCATATTTACATGTACTTAATGCTGAAATGAAAAAATTTTGCTGCAATAAAGTGAGTCAACATACTCCACTTTCAATCCCCTTCTTGGTGTAAACATGCAACATGCATTCAATAGGAAAAGAATGCATCAATCATCAAAATACATGCAAAGCCTTAATTGGATAAGAAATCTAACCATCTATTACCAAATTATTTCAATGGCACTTCTTTTAATTGCACATCATAATCATGTGAATATTCTTGACCCACATCAAATATGGAATCCTCTTTTACATTCTTTCCATTATATTTCTCCACCTTCTTCAAATTTTGTGGATGACTTGTTGGATACAAATTCCAACGCTTTTCTACAAGATGACCTTGCTTATGGCAATGAGTGAAAAACAATTGCATCTTCTTTTTAGGAAGGTTTGCTTTATCCAATGTACCTTTGGATTTATTCCTCCTTTTCTTTGAAATTTTCCTGTGATGGTTATCTTCTTCCAACATCTTGAAACATTATGGGTTTTCAAACCCTAAAAGGAACATGAAAAATTCTCCAAATTTTATGTGATAATTTTCCATGTTTATCATAATCAAAATCAACTTGATTAAAAGAATATTTGTACCTTGAACATTCACCTTTGTCAGCTTCTTGAGGAGGTGAATCTGATGAGGCAGTGTCTCTCTTCAAAATACCAACAATTCATTCAAAGACTCTAGGGCTTTCAGTATCCTCTTATTCACCATTCTCATTAGCTGCATGCTTATGAGCACCTTATTATAAAGTGGGTGTAAAACTTTTTCATTCCTCATGAACACAATATTCACAAGCTTGATTTAATGAACATGAAATGAAAGTCCTTCTTGGAACACCTTCATGTGTCTCCTTGGCTTTAGAGATTTCTCCATCTTGTTGTCCATAAACAAGGCCCAAATACTTAGGCCTTTCCTCAACAACAATTGGCTCATGACTATGCCTTGTGCATGTTTTCCCAATCCTTTAACTTCATAGCCCATCAGAAAAAATCAAAGAAAGAAAATACATCACCTGACATGAACAAAATCAACAAAAAAAACATAAAAGGAAAGGAATATGTACATAGGAAGGAACACATCCCAAGGAAGCTACTAAAAATAGTCACTTTGAAGTACTAAACATGGGAATGGAGTAAATATTCCCATATAAGGAATGGAGAAAATAAATATGATGTAAAATATTATCATTAATGGTAAAGGGTTTGATCCATAGGGATTGAAATTTGGTTTGTTGATGTTTCTCTTCATGGACCTTATCCCATTTCCTTACTAGGTCTCCCACATAGAACTCCTTGTTTCCTACAAATTAATTGAAAAACCAACATTTAATATTAATATGGTGTACAAAAAACTTTTCTTTTGTCTTACACATTTATTCCTATAATTTAATAAGGGTATTTATCTTTCTCTAAACAAAAATATATGGCTTACCTTCGGATTGTTGAGAAATTTGAAGGGTTGGGAGGTATAGGTTTGGAGGAAGGATAATTTATTTTCCATACATGAATAAATAATATGAGGTATTCAGTGACGGTTTAGGGGTAACACGATCATCCCATAGAGCATTCACCAATTCATAGTGCCAGTTCCTTTGCTCAAAGTAAACAATTTTCTTCATGATGTGAATTAAATTATAGTTTGTAGATTCAACTAAATAATTTCTAGGGGGGTAATAGTTATATGAGTGCTTTAAAAAAATACCATTCTATAATGAAAAATAAAAAAGTATTAGCGATAAAAAGTAATTTTCTTTTTCAAGAACAAGTGACATAGGAATTCCAAACCTAGTAATGATATTCTACTTGATAAAGTGAATTACTTCCTCCTCATTCACTTGTTTCAATGGAATTCCTTCAGTCCACTGGGTAAAGTAATCTGTCTAAGTTAGGATATATCGATGTTTCTTTGATGAATGAGGAAATTTTTTTCCAATAACTTCTAATCCCGTTTTTTGAAATGGTTGTTCAACAACAATGGGTTGCAATGGGGAGGTTGAATTCTTATCACAACTAGCACATCTTTGACATACAAAACACTTATTAGCATATGCATGTGCATACTTAAATATTAGACGCCAATAATAAAATTCATACATTTTTTTCAAATATAGTATAACTTGCATAGTTCCCACCAAATATCCCATCGTGTAGGTCCTTTAATACCCTTTCGGAATAAGATGCTTCCAAGCATCTGAGTAAGACACCATTTTGGTTTTTCGGAAAAGTACACAATGAACATGATGATAAGATAAAGCTTTGAGACAAATTTCCATCTTTTGTTTTGCTGATAAGTGTGAGGGTAGGGTGCGTTTATCTAGATACTTGCATACATCATTTTACCAAGACATGGTTGTGTTTGTAAGGGTAAATTTCTCAAAGTTGTACATTGTGATTTCTTGTTCCCAACGAGAAGAATCGTCTTCTGGTGAACTGTCTGCTTCTGCTACAAGTTGGTATATGCTAATGTATTTAATTGCATGAATTATATTTTATTATAGATCATATTATTAAAGGCATGTAATCCATTTCACTCTCCTCTCACCCAACTCTTGTTGCACAAAGAGTGATTCAATCATTGGGTGAGGCACAAATATGATAACGTGACCCTTCAAGAGGTAAGGCCTAAAGTGCTTCACCACCTTATAAATTGCATAGCCTTGTTTATCTATAGTAGGATAATTCAATTATGATTCTTGTAGACCAAAACTCATAAATGATATTGATCACTTGTTTGCTTGATTGTCCTTCTGAGTAAGAATGGTTGCAATATATGTATCAGAAGAAAAAGTATAAAACATGAAATATTTATTAAAGTCTAGACTGTATAATGTTGGGGCATCGAAAATCACTTTTTTAATTTGGGAAAAATAAAATTTCTCCCTCTTGTCACATTTTTAAATCACATCCTTATTTATCATCTCTTGAAAAGGCTTAACAATTTGTGCATAATCCGAGATAAAATTATCGAGAAATTTAATTTTCCCCAAGAAGGATTGTATGGATTTCTTATTCACAGGAAAGGGAATCCAAGTAATATTATTGAATTTCTTAGGGTCCACATTAATTCCACTTTTAGCTATAATATTTCACAAGTGGTTTCCACCAGACACTTGAAATATGCTCTTCTTTTGATTTAAATTTATAATGCATTTCCGACATTGCCCAAAAATTTTCCTTGGATTACGAAAATGGTCAAATTATTTCTTTGAAAGCACTATGAAATAATTAAACTAAATGACTACACTCTAATAGACCATTCCTTGAAATGTGATGTCCATAGCCTGTTGATAGGTACCACCTGCATTTACGAGTCGAAACATCATTCACCAAAATGGGAGGTATATATTCCATAAATGCAACAAGATAATTATCTTTATTTGAAGCCTTATTAAGGTCATGAAAATAAACGCATAAACATATATCTCCATACTTCTTGTTTACCAGAACAAAATTAGAATCCCAAGTAGAATGATGCACTTTAAATATGACCTAAGCATCCAACAACTTCCTTAGTTATTTATGAATCAGGGGCTCAAGCATGGGATGAACGTTTCTTAATTTCTTCTGAAATTGATTTACCCCTTAATTTATATATATAACATGCTAGATAATTCAGATATAATGAGTTTTTAACTCATCATATGTCCACATGAACATGTCTCGGTACTATTTGAAAATATGAACAAAGGCTTGTTTTTCTTTGGTGGAACAAAATTTACCAAGGTTAACATACTTCGGATCTTCCTTGGTAGCCAAGTTAAATTTTCCATGTAACAATGTGGTACTATGGGTATTTTTTGCATTGATTGGTCCCTTAAAACAATTTTGTAGGTCATAAAGCTTCTCTAAAGATACCACACCATTAGGAATGAGGTTTAATTTATGTTCCTCAACTGATTCCTTCGAAGCCCTTTCATGCTCATCTTCATCGATTGCATCATCTTTAAACACGTCATCATTGACATGAAATATAGTATATGGTGGCCATCATTGAATACACGTAAATTAGTAACATTATTAGGTATGGATGTATTATAGACAATATCATATAAAAACCATCTCTAAGTGGTGATAACCTAACACTTGCATTAGCTAATGTGTCGATGATTGCATTGTGAATCCTAGGAACATAATTAATATTAAATGTTGGAAAGAAAAAAATAAGACACCATACCACTTGCTGGTATTTTTTAAGATTAGGTGACACACAATGAATAATATTATGCACCTATCATGTAAAAATATCTGAGTCCCATATTACGTTTAACACTTCCACTTTAAGGTCCTTGGATTTCTTTAATCCAAGAATGGGTGCTTGGTATTTTGAAATGTTATTTATGAACTCGAACTCCAATCGACATGATATGAGATACTTGTTCTTCTGAGAGTCAATCATAATGCAACCAACTCCATAACCCTCTTGTGTTTTCGAACCATCGAAATACAAGGTCCAAACGTTAGTGGAAACTAGGTTAGTTTCGATGGTATTACTATTTACATCTATATTAAAGAGATCATTTGCACCAATTGGATTGCAAGGAAGGAGTTACAACTATGTATTTGGTGGTATAGGGGATGATTTTGCAAGATGACATCCATTATGAACTTCTAAGAAACAATTTTTGAATATTGCTTATGCAAAGCTAATCGACTCCAATATGTCCCTCAAGAATCGTAACTTTATGCTTCATAAAATTTTCAATTTCAACTCAAATTTGATTATTCTTGCCCCAAATGTGGAAGCCACAAATGTGACCAGTTAATGGAAAACTACCATTGCAAATTTTTGGACCAATATCTACTTAAAGTAAATCCATAAGCTTCTGAAATGTCCACTATAACAATATTGATACATTGGTGAACTATATAATCATAAGATAATTGAATTATAACATTTTTCAGTTCTGTAATTGTCTACATTAAATATCTATCTAATTGTATGATTATGGAATTATTCTTTTTCAGTTTCACATTAATTTTATTTGCAATAGATAAAGGCATGACATTCGCAGATGCACCAGAGTCAACAAGGAATTTATGGAAATTATAATTGAAAATTTCAAAAGTTAAAATAAAAGGGGGGCAAGTAGATATAGAATTTAAATTAGTAGCATTAACTATTGATTCAAGAATAGTGGGAAATTTACTGAACGAGGTTTGGGAAGAAGAAACTATGTTACCCTACACAGGCTAAGATGAAAAATATTGAATGATGAACTCATGTTGGCCTGCCAAATTTGCAAGCTCATAGATGGATATATTTTCATGAGCTTTCTTCATGTTTTCAAGAATGTAATAATCAATGTCATCATCTTTGGCAGGGTGTGTTGAAGTGATAGGTGGCGAAGCTTTTTTTTACCTCAAGAGTGACAGACTTGTTCTTATTATTCCTGGAAGTATTCTTCTAAGAGTAAGTGCCTTCGGATTTAGTATGAGTGCTATGAGTAGAATTACTTGGTGGTAAATTTTTTCTCAACAATTTTTTCCTTACATCTTGGTCATGCACTAGTCCTTTGGTTCTCAAATTATATTTCTTATTTTTTTAATGAGTAGGAGATTCACTCACTGGGGGCTCAATAGCACCTTGTCTATCATTATTCAAGATAAGATCAAACATGAAAATTGAATCAACATAACTTGCATTTTCCTCTATCGAGGTTGGTTCATCACTCTCTTGAGTCTTCTCTAAATTCTCTTCTGTTGTCAAACTCTATGACATTGGAAACTACAACATTCATGTTATTTTTCCATTGTGGCTTATTTTTTTTAGAATGTGCTTCTTGATAAAATGTACAATAATTATCCACGCCCAAATTCTCAATATTAAATACAACATTAGATATTTGTGTAGACTTAGTCAGTTGATTGGTGTTGTTCTTAAAGTATGGTTTAAAGGACTCATTATTGCTGGATGCCTCACTTCACTTCCTTTTGGGTTCAAATGCTTTGTTGGTAAAAAAAACTTCAAGGACTTAGTCAAGATTTCCATGTCAAAAATATCGCTTTACTTATTTTTAGTCGAAGAGGCTTCAGAACTTTTCCAAATTTCCTTGGAGTCCTTTTAATCTTCCTGATTAACAATGACTCCAATAGATTTTAAGTCCTTCTCAACTGCAATCACTTCTGTAAATTTAAGAACCAAAGTTTCCTTTGTAGCTTGTTTCACAAAAATGGAAATGTTAGTGGGCAAGGAAGTAGTATAATAATACTTAGTGATTGAATCATGAGGTTGCACATCCATGGGGATCTTGTTAAAAATACGAGTAAATATCAGATTAAAATACTTTCTTCATCCCCCATATTAATGTTGTCCAGTTCTTCGAGTAACATGGTAGGAATTGTATCATTAACAAATTTTTCTAAGAAAAAATGTTTAAACTCTCTCAATTTATGGATTGAATTTGGTGGAAGGCTGTGGTACCATACTGGTGCTCTACCTTCAAGATTATATGAAAATAATCTACAATATAAATCATCATAATGTACCTGTAACATCCTTAGATGCAAGTATAAGTCATCAATGTGATATTTAGCCTTCACTTTCTTTTCTGGATTATACTTTGTACGTAGATTTTCTAGGTGTTTGGGTAAGTGATGAAGGTTGCCCGAAAGAGGACGAGGCCCTTAGGCCATCCAATCCAATTAGTAATCATTCATTTCTTTGTTTCCTTCTCCTCTTCACTCTTTTATTCTAAATAATCTTGACCTTTACTATTCATATTTTTGTTATCCTTTGGTTTCTTATTATCTCTGCATTGTTTTTCATCTACAAAATGAAATTTATCCCTGTATCCCTCAATATTTTCTCCAATTGGTAGTGGAATGTCCCCTTGATGAAGATATTATTCAAATGAGTTAGCTAAATCTTCAAGTTTTGCGGTGACCAAATCTTCCATTGAATAAACTAGAACACCATGATAGGTTTTCTCTTTCTTTGATTGCTTATGAGGAAGAATGGAACTGTCAGGGAGTAATCCAAGAGATATAGAAAACTGACAAGTGATATACAAAATCCTCCAGATTTTCTCATAAGTGACTTCATAAGAATGCTCTAGACCTTGGTGGGATGACTCTTATTTACGAGATATATGAGTTAGAGTTGGGCTCAGACAATTTCTACCTTGAAAAGAAGGTTCTTTATGTGAATGTATTGTATTATTGGACATAAAAAGGCTACCCTCCTTCTAACACCAGAATTTTGACAGGGCTGGAAACCACCAACATACAAGATGTATTCCTAATATCAAGTCCCAAGTAGACTTCACACCATTTTCAGTAGGAGACCCATCTAGGAAATATCTCTGAATGCCATATTATTAATGATTTTTCTTGGTTGCAATAAACAACATAAGAGAGTATGCATATACTTTGGAGATAACCAAGTCAGTTAGTCTTGTGAAGTGTTCAATCGCAAAGTGTACAAAGTTTATTTCATGGAAGGGAAGAAATAGTGAGTCTTTAGAAGAAAATTAATAGTATTGTTCTAATAATGGCACATGCATATATCTAAAAGAATCATTAATCATCTTGTGTAATTGTTTACAAAGAAACAACGATCGTGAAAGCAAGTGATGCAAAATTCAAAGATGCATACTAAAGTAGTTGAAATAGTTCATTTTCCTTACTATGTATAAACATAAACATACACCATAAATAATGAAATAATAGTCTTACAACATTCATGATATATGCATGAAAGTGTGTCGTCTCCAAGAGCTTCAAATCCGTAAGTGAAATTCCCAATATACACCATTACAATGATACAACACTAGCTCCAATAGTGGAACATTAAGCCACCATTTTCTCCTCAAAAGGATGATATTTTTTCCTATTCCTAGCTTGAGAAGCCAAGGTGAAAATTCCTTTGCTTCAGCTATGAGGATGTATTTATAACAAATGAAATGACTCTTTAGCTTCCCATGTGACTTTTGGACTTCTACATGACCTTTGAGCTTATACATGACTCCAGGACATTCTAGTGACTTTTCACATTCTATGTATGACCATTGGGATTCCACATATTTTACATTTTCTCATATTTTGAAAATAAAAAATTACATTCCACAAATTGTGGCAAAATAAATTGACAACATAAGACTTTTGTGGTGACACATTGAGAAGCCATAACTTGGTGGCCATGACATACCACTTCAATGTAGTGTAGCAATGTCAATTTATTCTTTTCGCTGCTATGTCTTCAACTGTTCATGATTGGACTTGCTTGTACTTATTCTTTATCCTCCAAAGGGGTGAGTTATAGTATTAGAGTCTTCCATGTCATCTTGATATTCATCCATCTGTCGTAGTTCAGTACCCCTTTATCTTTTTGTTTAATGGTTCCTTTTGTGCTCTGTCTTCATAAGTATTTTTTTGCAGCATCTCGTTGATGTCTTCCTTGAGCATCATCCTTTAATGTTAGGATAATAACACCTACAAATGAAGTTCACTCAATGCAAGACAATATGATTATGAAAATCACCTATTCTCTCATGTTTATCATGCAGCATGTTGACTATGATTGGACAACCCACAAGATTGAACAGAGAGGCCTTGTTGGCCATAGTGCAGAGGATTAGGAGGCAAGGAGTGAGGGAATGAGCATTGTGTTTGCACAATGCATAACAACTTAGGGAGAGGAAAGTCATGGATTGCACATTGGGAAATTCCAGGAGGCAAGGAGGCATGACTGAGCACTATGATTGTGCAGTGCACAATGGCTGAGGGAAAGGCTTAAGGGATTGTGCAGTTGATCACTGTGAGGGTCCAAAAGAGGCTCCATTATTCAATGTGATTACATGGTGTGCAGGGGAAGGAAGGGTTGATCAGAGTTGTGCATTGGAAAATTACAACTAGTAATACTGAGTGACCGAGCAATGCAATTGTTCAATATACAACTGAGGTAGGATTTTCCTCCAGGATTGCACAATGCATAGTTCCAAGAGGTAGAGGCTTCCCCACTATGGCTTGGGAATGTGTAATGTGCAGTTACTGGAGATTGGAGTTTGATCATTAATTGTGCATGTTGTGAGAACAAATAAAGTGTAGAAATTTGAATAATAGCTGAATTATTCACTGAGATTATCTTGATTACACACTATTTAAGCTTCATGCATAATACATAACCTCTTCTAAAATTGATCATCAATATGCGGAAATAGAAAGCAGTCGCATGCACTCATTAAAATATAATCAAGCACACATATCAACACAGTATGTAATGGGGAAAGAAATAGCTGAAAACCCCCAACTATTTTTATATTATAATGATAGAGAACATGTAACAATCATAGTACAATACTCCTCACAAGCAGTCAGTACTATCTTCAAAAGTTACACACAAACTAGATTAGATTTCAACAAGTCATAGGTTCAAATCTCCTCCACAAGTCTGCCTACCTCTACTGCGTAATCCAAGTTGATTAATGATGAGATCCAAGTTCGAATCCCACTAGCTCCAACAGCGCAATCCTCATTGGCAATCTCCATCAATGTGTGTGCAGATCTCATGCACAGGTATGGTCACAACTGATAGTCACACTCACCCTTTCACCCACCTCTAACACTGGTCTCCATTGAACTGTCCATGCATTGCAGTTAACTGATGTGTTCTTTAGTTGATTTATGAGTTAATAATTAGTGAATAAATTAATAATTAATTCACACCACTCATCACTAGTGTATTTTTCAGTTAGACTAAATACAACTAGTTCAACTAAGTTAAACAGAACACAACTCCACCAACTGTCTCATCAACTCCACCAAACTCTACCACATGAGTTCTAACTGAAGTCAACCATGCAATAGCTCAACTAAACCTTAGGAAAAGCATATTTCCTTCTATCAGCTACATGTGCCACATCCAAGCATCAAACTGAAGTGCTCCAAGAGGATAAGATAATGTTTATAGTCTAAATATTATTAAGGGTTAATAATATTTGACTGTTCTATTTTTAGCCCGGCAGTCTAAAAATAGAAACCGCCCAATGTCTAAAAATAGAAGTCCATCTATTTTTACCAACTCGACCAATCATCCATAAATAGCATCCTGCAACTCATAGACCATGATCCATATGTCTAAAAATAGACATAGTCTAAAAAATAGACTTTGCGCCAAAAATAGCCTGCGGGCCCACTTAGTGAAGGCGACTTCTTTTCACTAAGCTCCATCATCTTGTTGCATTTTCAAAACTCCCTCTAAACAAGATATGGATTATCTGCAACCCCTATCCTGCCTCTGTGGTATTCGAATTTGCTCCTGGTGAGCGCCTTCGTCAAGATATCAGCATCCTGATCCTCCGTGGGAATGTATGAAAGTAACATGATTCTCCGCTGCACACAATCTCTGATATGATGGTACCTGATGTCGATGTTTTTGGATCTATCATGAAATACTGGATTATCCGAGAGTTTAATGCAACTCTGGTTATCACAATAAATCACAGTAGGCTCCAAGTGTGACCCGAACAATCTGACCAGGATCTTCCTCATCCATATGGCCTCGCATGCAGCCAAGCTTGCTGCCATATACTCAGCCTCTGCTAAACTGAGTGCCACAGATATCTGCTTCCTGCTGTACCAAGAAACTGCTGTCGACCCGATACTGAAGATCCCTCCAGATGTGCTCTTTCTATCCATTGGGCTCCCTGCCCAATCTGCATCCGTGAAGCCACACAGCTTCACCTCATCCTCCTGTCTGTACCACAAACCATATCCCGATGTGCCTCTAAGATAACGCAATACATGCTTGCCTGCCTTCCAGAAGAGCTTGGTAGGCTTAACCATAGCTTGCGAAAGCTGGTTAACAGCATAGAATATATCGGGTCGTGTATTGACCAGATACATAAGCGACCCCACCAACTGTCGATAAACAGTGGCATCCACTACCTCCGCCGAAGTAGCATCCTCCTTCCTCCAACCTCTAGGAAGAGGAGTATCAACAGGCTTGCAGCCATGCATGTTGAACTTCTCCAGTATCTCCCGGGCATACTTACCCTGAGAGACAAACAGTCCATCACTGCGCCGCCAAATTTCCAATCCCAGGAAATAATGAAGGAGGCCCAAGTCCTTCATCTCAAACTTTCTAGCAAGATCCTCCTTGCATGAAAGTATCAACAGCTCATCACCCGTCAAAATCAGATCATCTACATACAATACAATGATCAGAAACTTCCCCTCCACCACAATTTGGTATAGGTTAGGATCCACCTCACTCTTGGATAATCCAAGTCCGGTGAAATAATTGTCTATCCGTGTGTACCAAGCATGAGGTGCTTGTTTCAACCCATATACTGCTCTCTTGAGTGTACACACATGCGACTCACTGCTGAATATCTCGAAACCTTCGAGCTGCTCTATGTACACTTCCTCCTCAATGACTCCATTGAGGAACGCAATCTTCACATCGATCTGATGGATGTGCCACCCCATCTGCGTTGAGAGAGCTAGGATCATCCGTATGGAGGAATACCTTGCGACAGGTGCAAAGGTCTCCTCATAATCGATCCCCTCTATCTGTGAGAAGCCTCGGGAAAAAAATCTTGCCTTGTACTTCTCCACACTCCCCTCAGCCGCCTGCTTCACTTTGTAGATCAATCTCGAACCCACCACTGATTTCCCTTCCGGTCATGTGACAATCTCCCATGCACTATTTCTGACAATCGAATCATACTCTTCCACCATGGCATCTACCCATGTGGGGTCCTCCACATCTTCCTCGAAAGACGATGGCTTTGTCATGACACATTTTCTCACAAGAGCCATGTATCCAGTGTACCGGTCCGGTGACTGTCTCTGTCTGCGCTGTGCTGTAGGTGGTCCTACAACCTTCTCTGCATCTTGAGCCACTCGCTCAGCCTCTGTAGTGCGCTTGCACACTCTGATGGTTGGCGCTGCATGAGTGGTCTCTTCCACTCCATGAACTTCCTCTTGTGGCTGATCCACATCCTGAAGCTCATCCTTAGGAACTATTAGCTCCTCATTTGCATGCAAGTGTGGCTCCCTCTCAAGCGAACACTGCATGGCTTTCTCCATTTGAAATTTGATATCCTGTCGCACAACAGTCTTGCGATTGTCTAGCAAATACACATGATAGTTGTGGGGTGTAACAGTGTACCCCAAAAATATTCCAACCTTTGCGGTCGGATCCAGCTTCTTCCTGGCATCCTTTGTCACATGCATGTAGACAGGTGAACCAAAAATCCTCAAATGGGAAATATCAAGTCTCTTACCAGAAAACGCCTCCTCTGGTGTACTCATGCCAAGTATCTTGTGAGGACAACGGTTCTGCACATATACTGCAGTATTGCATGCCTCCGCCCACAAGTGAAGGGGTAGGCCCTGATCATGCAACATCGCCCGTGCGACACCCACAATCGTTCTGTTCTTCCGCTCAGCAACCCCGTTCTGCTATGGGTTATGGGGTGCTATGAGCTCTCTCCGAATTCCTTCTACGCTGCAAAAGTCCTTGAATTCAGCAGAGATGAATTCACCACCATTATCGCTACTAAGAGCCTTCACATGCTTCCCCGGTTCCTTCTCAACCAGCACCTTGAACTCACAGAACTTTGAGTATGTCTCGCTCTTCTTCTGCATGAAGAAGATCCAGCACTTCCAAGAAAAACCATCAACAAAGATCACATAGTACTTGTGCTTTGCTATCGAAGCTACTGAGAAAGTTCCACACACGTCTGTGTGAATTCTCTCGGATCGGCTGCAGGACTATCCCCATGAAAGGTGAGCTTACAAATTTTCCCAAGGTACACCCCTTGCACTGATCTGACTGCGCAAGAGTGCCCTTAGGAAGCCCAGTAGAAATCTGTTGCAGTATCTTCAAAGCTCCATGGTGAAGGTGGCCCAATCTCCGGTGCCACAACTCGCCATCATCCCGGCCCACCACTACTTCCGCCTTGCATACCATTGCTACACAGCCATGTACTTGCAACTGATAAAGGTTCTTGACTCGAACCCATATCTTCTGGGTTTCTCCAGTTGTCTTACTGCGCAGGAAAGCCTTTCCCTCGCTGAAGACAACATCGTACCCCTTGTCTTCTAACATCGCCACAGAGATCAGATTCTTCTTCAATCCTGGAACATGCATCACTTCCTTCAATACGAAGGGTTTACCAGACTCCCTCTCAAAGGAAATGGTACCGATATTGGTTGCACTGTATCTACCATCATCACCCATCTCGATGTGCACTCCAAGATGTTTCTCATCCAGATCTGAAAACAGATCTTGATCTCCAGTCATGTGAAAAGACGCACCACTATCCAAGAACCATACGGATCCCATCACACTTGAGACCAAGCATGCAATCAGCGAAAAATATAGCTCAAACTGTGAGGCTAAGGCCTCTCCAGCTATAGATCCATCAGCCTACTTATTTTTCTTCTTCTGTGGACAATTTGTGGCATAATGTCTGTGTTGGTGACAGTGAAAGCACTTCACCTTGGACATGTCTTGCTTCTTTCCTTTCGCATTGGAATGAGAAGCTTTCTTGCTCTTCCCCTTCTTAGCTTTGGAAGCCAAAGCGCAATTTTCTTCATCACATGCCTTTGATGAAGATCCATCCCTAGTACTCCGCCTTATCTCTTCTTGCACAACATCCGACCAAAGTCGCTCCCATCCTGGCAATTTCTCCTGCCCATTGACAGAATCTTGATAGGCATGCCAACTCTTCGGAAGACCAAGGAGAGCCAAGCTCACCAATTCCTCATCATCTACAGTCACCCCCACACTTCCCAGCTCATCCCTGCATTGGATGAACTTCGTGAGGTACTTGGGCATACTGTCGCCTTTCTCCATCTTTATGTGTTTGAATTTATCCTTGAGTGCCAACTTCCTTGGTCGCTCTTGCTTCGGAATAAATCTGTCAACATTTTCCACATCAAGTATGGAGAAGCTTTTCCATGCATGCTGGATACAATGTGATCCTTCACACCCTCCAACAGAATCCTTCGACATTTCGCCATCTTCTTTTGCCAAGCCTCAACTTGAGCAGCATCAGTAGGCTTTGGGACCTCAGCATCTATGAACTCCTTCAGCCCGTTATCATCTAATACCACCTCCATCCTGTCCTTCCATGCAACATAATTCGAGCTGCCCTCAAGGGCATACTCCAGTCGCAATCTGTTGAAAGACATTTTGACTTCGACACCAAGAAAACTGCTGCAAATTCGAATTCCAAATTCTGCTGCAAATTCGAATTCCACCAGCTCAAAACTCAACCGCTTCCGATCTAATGTGAGAACAAATTATTTCTAGCACAGAGATCGACTGTAGGGGCATTTACTGGATATATCACCTTTCAGAGAAAGGATGGACCCAGAGGCTACCTGGCCCGTTACAGACTCTGTCTACAGAAATAATTGTAATCACTGTAATATATCCGATGATCAATCTCGCTCTGATACCATGTAGAAATTTGAATAATAGCTGAATTATTCACCGAGATTATCCTGATTACACACTATTTAAGCTTCATGCATAATACATAACCTCTTCTACAATTGATCATCAATATGTGGAAATAGAAGCAGTCGCATGCGCACATTAAAACATAATCAAGCACACATATCAACACAGTATGTAATGGGGAAAGCAATAGCTGAAAACCCCCAACTATCTGTATATTATAATGATAGAGAACATGTAACAATCATAGTACAATACTCCTCACAAGTAGTCAGTACTATCTCCAAAAGTTACACACAAACTAGCTTAGATTTGAACAAGTCACAGGTTCAAGTATCCTCCACAAGTCTGCCTGCCTCTACTGCGCAATCCAAGTTGATTAATGATGAGATCCAAGTTCGAATCCCACTAGCTCCAACTGCGCAATCCTCATTGGCAATCTCCATCAATGTGTGTGCAAATCTCATTCACAGGTATGGTCACAACTGATAGTCACACTCACCCTTTCACCCACCTCTAACACTGGTCTCCATTGAACTGTCCATGCATTGCAGTTAACTGATGTGTTCTTTAGTTGATTTATGAGTTAATAATTAGTGAATAAATTAATAATTAATTCACACCACTCATCACTAGTGTATTTATCAGTTAGACTAAATACAACTAGTTCAACTAAGTTAAACCGAACACAACTCCACCAACTGTCTCATCAACTTCACCAAACTCTGCCACATGAGTTCTAATTGAAGTCAACCATGCAATAGCTCAACTAACCCCTAGGAATAGTGTAATTCCTTCTGTCAGCTGCATGTGCCACATCCAAGCATCAAACTGAAGTGCTCCAAGAGGATAAGATAATGTTTATAGTCTAAATATTATTAAGGGTTAATAATATTTGACTGTTTTATTTTTAGCCCGGCAGTCTAAAAATAGAAACCGCCCAATGTCTAAAAATAGAGGTCCATCTATTTTTACCAACTTGACCAATCATCCATAAATAGCATCCTGCAACTCATAGACCATGATCCATATGTCTAAAAATAGACTTTGCGCCAAAAATAGCCTGCGGGCCCACTTAGTGAAGGCGACTTATTTTCACTAAGCTCCATCATCTTGTTGCATTTTCAACACTCCCTCTCAACAAGATATGGATTATCTGCAACCCCTATCCTGCCTCTATGGTATTCAAATTTCCTCCTAGTGAGCGCCTTCATCAAGATATCAGCATGCTGATCCTCCATGGGATTATATGAAAGTAACATGATTCTCCGCTGCACACAATCTCTGATATGATGGTACCTGATGTCGATGTGTTTGGATCTATCATGAAATACTGGATTAGCTGAGAGTTTAATGCAAATTTCGTTATCACAATAAATCACAGTAGGCTCCAAGTGTGACCTGAACAATCCAACCAGGATCTTCCTCATCCATATGGCCTCGCATGCAGCCAAGCTTGCTACCATATACTCAACCTCTCTTGAACTGAGTGTCACGGATCTCTGCTTCTTACTGTACCAAGAAACTGCTGTCGACCCGATACTGAAGATCCCTCCAAATGTGCTCTTTCTGTCCATTGGGCTCCCTGCCCAATCTACATCTGTGAAGCCACAAAGCTTCACCTCATCCTCCTGTCTGTACCACAAGCCATATCCCGATGTGCCTCTAAGATAATGCAATACATGCTTGCCTACCTTCCAGAAGAGCTTGGTAGGCTTAACCATAGCTTGCGAAAGCTGGTTAATAGCATAGCATATATTGGGTCGTGTATTGACCAGATACATAAGCGACCCCACCAACTGTCGATAAACAGTGGCATCCACTACCTCCGCTGAAGTAGCATCCTCCTTCCTCCAGCGTCCAAGAAGAGGAGTATCAACAGGCTTGCAGCCATGCATGTTGAACTTCTCCAGTATCTCCTGGGCATACTTACCCTGAGAGACAAATAGTCCATCACTGCGCTGCCAAATTTCCAATCCCAGGAAATAATGAAGGAGGCCCAAGTCCTTCATCTCAAACTCTCTAGCAAGATCCTCCTTGCATGAAAGTATCAGCAGCTCATCACCGGTCAAAATCAGATCATCTACATACAGTACAATGATCAACAACTTCCCCTCCACCACAATTTGGTACAGGTTAGGATCCGCCTCACTCTTGGAGAATCTAAGTCCGGTGAAATAACTGTCTATCCGTGTGTACCAAGCATGAGGTGATTGTTTCAACCCATACAGTGCTCTCTTGAGTCTGCACACATGCGACTCACTGCTGAAGATCTCGAAACCTTTGGGCTGCTCTATGTACACCTCCTCCTCAATGACTTCGTTGAGGAATGCAATCTTCACATCCATCTGATGGATGTGCCACCCCATCTGCGCTGAGAGAGCTAGGATCATCCGTATGGAAGAATACCTTGCGACAGGTGCAAAGGTCTCCTCATAATCGATCCCCTCTATTTGTGAGAAGCCTCGGGCAACAAATCTTGCCCTGTACTTCTCCACACTCCCCTCAGCCACCTGCTTCACTTTGTAGATCCATCTCGAACCCACCACTGATTTCCCTTCCGGTCACGGGACAATCTCCCACGCACTGTTTCTGACAATCGAATCATACTCTTCCATCATGGCATCTACCCATGCGGGGTCCTCCACATCTTCCTCGAAAGAGGATGGCTTTGTCACGACACATTTTCTCACAAGAGCCATGTATCCAGTGTACTGGTTCGGTGACTGTCTCTGTCTGCGCTATGCTGTAGGTGGTCCTACAACCTTCTCTGCATCTTGAGCCACTCGCTCAGCCTCTGTAGTGCGCTTGCGCCCTCTGATGGTTGGCGCTGCATGAGTGGTCTCTTCCACTCCATGAACTTCCTCTTGTGGCTGATCTACATCCTGAAACTCATCCGTAGGAACTATTAGCTCCTCATCTGCATGCAAGTGTGGCTCCCTCTCAAGCGAACACTGCATGGCTTTCTCCTCTTGAAATTTGATATCCTGTCGCACAACAGTCTTGCGACTATCTAGAAAATACACATGATAGTTGTGGGGTGTATCAGTGTACCCCACAAATATTCCAACCTCTGAAGTCGGATCCAGCTTCTTCCTGGCATCCTTCGTCACATGCATGTAGACAGGTGAACCAAAAATCCTCAAATGGGAAATATCAAGTCTCTTACCAAAAAACGCCTCCTCCAGTGTACTCATGCCAAGTATCTTGTGAGGACAACGGTTCTGCACATATACTGCAGTATTGCATGCCTCCGCCGACAAGTGAAGGGGTAGGCCCTGATCATGCAACATCGCCCATGCAACACCCACAATCGTTCTGTTCTTCCGCTCAGCAACCCCATTCTGCTGTGGGTTATGGGGTGCTATGAGCTCTCTCTGAATTCCTTCTCTGCTGCAAAAGTCCTTGAATTCAGCAAAGATGAATTCACCACCATTGTCGCTCCTAAGAGCCTTCACATGCTTCCCCGATTCCTTCTCAACTAGCACCTTGAACTCACAGAACTTTGAGTATGTCTCGCTCTTCTTCTGCATGAAGAAGATCCAGCACTTCCGAGAGAAATCATCAACAAAGATCACATAGTACTTGTGCTTTGCTGTCGAAGCTACTGAGAAAGGTCCACACACGTCTGTGTGAACTCTCTCAAGGATCGTTGTGGCACGACTATCCTTCTCGTGAAAGGTGGCTTTCACAAATTTTCCCAAGGTACACCTAACCGGACCGACCAAGGCTGTGAGTGCCTTAAGAAGCCCAAGAGGAAATCACTAAGATCTTCCAAGCTCCATGTGCTGTGGCTCAATCTTGCCATAGTTTGCCATCATCCCGTTCACCACTACTGCCTCGCATGCTGGCTGTTGGGCAAGAACCATCTACTTGCAACTGACAAGGTTCTTGACTCGAACCCCTATCTTCCAGGTTTCTCCAGTTGTCTTACTGCGCAGGAAAGCCTTTCCCTCGCTGAAGACAACATCGTACCCCTTGTCTTCTAACATCGCCACAAAGATCAGATTCTTCTTCAATCCTAGAACATGCATCACTTCCTTCAATACGAAGGTTTGACCAGACTCCCTCTCAAAGGAAATGGTACCGATACCGATGACACTGTATCTACCATTATCACCCATCTCGATGTGCACTCCAAGATCTTTCTCATCCAGATCTTAAAACAGATTTCGATCTCCAGTCATGTGAAAAGACGCACCACTATCCAAGAACCATACGGATCCCATCACACGTGAGACCAAGCATGCGATCAGCGAAAAATCCAGCTCAAACTGTGAGGCTAAGGCCTCTCCAGCTGCAGATCCAGCAGCCTGCTTATTTTTTTTCTTCTGCAGACAATTTGTGGCATAATGTCTGTGTTGGTGACAGTGAAAGCACTTCACCTTGGACATGTCTTGCTTCTTTCCTTTTGCACCGGAATGAGAAGCTTTCTTGCTCTTCCCCTTCTTTGCTTTGGCAGCCAAAGCGCAATTTTCTTCATCAGATGTCTTTGATGAAGATCCATCCCTAGTACTCCGCCTTATCTCCTCTTGCACAAGATCCGACCAAAGTCGCTCCCATCCTGGCAATTTCTCCCGCCCATTGACAGAATCCTGATAGGCATGCCAACTCTTCGGAAGACCAAGGAGAGCCAAGCTCACCAATTCCTCATCATCTACAGTCACCCCCACACTTCCTAGCTCATCCCTGCATTGGATGAACTTCGTGAGGTACTTGGGCATACTGTCGCCTTTCTCCATCTTTATGTGTCTGAATTTATCCTTGAGCGCCAACTTCTTCTAGTCGCTCTTGCTTTGGAATAAATCTATCAACGTTTTCCACATCAAGTATGGAGAAGCTTTTCCATGCATGCTGGATACAATGTGATCCTTCACACCCTCCAACAGAATCCTTCGACATTTCGCCATCTTCTTTTGCCAAGCCTCAGCTTGAGCAGCATCAGTAGGCTTTGGGACCTCAGCCTCTATGAACTCTTTCAGCCCGTTATCATCTAATACCACCTCCATTCTGTCCTTCCATGCAACATAATTAGAACTACCCTCAAGGGCATATTCCAGTCGCAATCCGTTGAAAGACATTTTGACTTCGACACCAAGAAAACTGCTGCAAATTCGAATTCCAAATTCTGCTGCAAATTCGAATTCCACCAACTCAAAACTCAACCGCTTCTGATCTAATGTGAGAACAAAGTATTTCTAGCACAGAGATCAACTGTAGGGGCATTTACTAGATATATCAGATTTTAGAGAAAGGATGGATCCAAAGGCTACCTGGCCCGCTTACAGACTCTGTCTACCGAAATAAATTGCAATCACTGTAATAGATCCGATGATCAATTCTTACTCCGATACCATGTAGAAATTTGAATAATAGCTTAATTATTCACCGAGATTATCCTGATTACACAATATTTAAGCTTCATGCATAATACATAACCTCTTCTACAATTGATTATCAATATGCAGAAATAGAAAGCAGTCGCATGCGCTCATTAAAACATAATCAAGCACACATATCAACACAGTATGTAATGGGGAAAGCAATAGCTGAAAACCCCCAACTATCTGTATATTATAATGATAGAGAACATGTAACAATCATGGTACAATACTCCTCACAAGTAGTCAGTACTATCTCCAAAAGTTACACACAAACTAGCTTAGATTTGAACAAGTCACAGGTTCAAATCTCTTCCACAAGTCTGCTTGCCTCTACTGCGCAATCCAAGTTGATTAATGATGAGATCCAAGTTCGAATTCCAGTAGCTCCAACTGTGCAATACTCATTGGCAATCTCCATCAATGTGAGTGCAAATCTCATGCACAGGTATGGTCACAACTGATAGTCACACTCACCCTTTCACCCACCTCTAACACTGGTCTCCATTGAAATGTCCATGCATTGCAGTTAACTGATGTGTTCTTTAGTTGATTTATGAGTTAATAATTAGTGAATTAATTAATAATTAATTCACAACACTCATCACTAGTGTATTTTTCAGTTAGACTAAATACAACTAGTTCAACTAAGTTAAACAGAACACAACTCCACCAACTGTCTCATCAACTCCACCAAACTCTGCCACATGAGTTCTAACTGAAGTCAACCATGCAATAGCTCAACTAAACCTTAGGAAAAGTGTATTTCCTTTTTTCAGCTGCATGTGCCACATCCAAGCATCAAACCGAAGTGCTCCAAGAGGATAAGATAATGTTTATAGTCTAAATATTATTAAGGGTTAATAATATTTGACTGTTCTATTTTTAGCCCGGCAGTCTAAAAATAGAAACCGCCCAATGTCTAAAAAATAGAGGTCCATCTATTTTTACCAACTCGACCAATCATCCATAAATAGCATCCTGCAACTCATAGACCATGATCCATATGTCTAAAAATAGACATAGTCTAAAAATAAACTTTGCGCCAAAAATAGCCTGCGGGCCCACTTAGTGAAGGCGACTTCTTTTCACTAAGCTCCATCATCTTGTTGCATTTTCAACAGAAAACTACAAAAGTGACTAAGTGTGAGATCATTGAGACAAGAAAGTAAGAGTAAAAGCATATAACAAGTCTTGAACATGATCACGCACGCATAAATGATCAACCACATGACAAGAAGATGCACAATACCCAAAATCAACATGTATTCATTGAAACAACAACAAAATGACACTTGCGACACTTAAGATATACCTTTACAACACAAGTATCCACTGCAAAGAGAAAATGCACAATACCTTGGAAATGAGTCCAATGCATGTCCCTATAATAAATAGGATCCACTAATGTAAGAGAATGCATTGGAGCTTCCTCTTAAAGGTGTGTGAAAGCTTCCTTTCACAAAGGACACCAATTCACCCAACAAAAACAATACTTTGGATTTCTTTTAAAAAAACTTGAAAACTTAGAGAACAAAGATTAGATCACTCTAACCACTAAAAAGGATAATTCACATTATCAAAGAAAAAATCCAAAATTTAAATGTAACCCAAAATTTGGAGGATGTTGTATGGTGACAACAATTCCCTATATTGACTTTAGACGGAGATCTGAGTTGAATGTTAATAAAAAATCTGGTTTCTGATGATAAAACTGACGAGATAGTTAAGACCCGTCGTTAATGATCATTAGTGACCATTTGTAACTGCCCGGTCTTTCAAATCTTCCACTGAAATAATGAGGGTATATGGATAAATTATTTTCCAACCATTTGTGAAATGAAAACATAATAGAAATGTTAACTTTGTAATGAAACATACGATATAACACGAAACGACACCATTATATGGTTTATGAATATATATATATATATATATATATATATATGTTTGTTTGCATTTATATTTATTTTTATTTTTAACTATTTTATCATGTGTTTTGATGTTTATAATATATATAAAATTGTTATAATATATATCATAAAAAAAAATATGTATTTCATATATTATTGGAACGATGCACGTGGTTTTACGAAGGCAACGTGACTGCTCTGTTGACAAGTCATGGGTAAGGTTACGTCCCTTGCCAAGTCATTAGGTAAAGGTCATAAGGGTGGGTGGTTTATGAATATACATGTTTGTTTGTATTTTTTTTTTTTTTTTTTTTTATTTGTATTACTTTGTTATGTGTTATTGATGTTTATAATATATATCATATGAAGTATTTTATATTTTATAAGTTTATTCACATATAATAAGTTAATATATTATAAATGTTTATCAATATAATATTAAATATATATATTGCTAATATATTTTCATTAATATTTTATTTATTAAAATGTTTATTTATAAGTTATTTACATATATTAATAATTTCATATCTATAAGATATATAAATGTTAATATCCATATATGTACACATGGGAGTATGTGAATGATGCTACGTAGAGGTTATGTTAACTTAAGAATAATTGGAAGGAAAGTACTCATCGAAGCAATGAAATTCAACACTTCAAACAAGGATAATTTGAAAGAAAGGATCCATCGAAGCAAGGCATTAAGGTTGCGAAAGGAATCACACTTTGAAATCATGCACGTGATGCATCGAAATCTCATTAAGGACCAAAGAATCAAAGTGATGCCAAGGCAATTTTCTCAAAAATTCATATGGAGGTCCCTTCCATTTTAGGAAAAATGGAGGAGAGATGTTGGCAGGCTAACACCATCCTACATTGTAAATCACAAATTTCAGTTAGTTTTATCTTTTTAAATAGGGCTTGAACATACAAAATGGTTACTCTTGAAAGTCATGTACATACATGAATATCCTTCAAGGAACTTTCATATAGGTCCATCCATACAAAACATGTATTAAGGACCCACATATACATAGGTCCCTTTCAAATTATATATATATATTACATAAAAATATAATCAAATCAAATCAAAAGATAGAGAAAGGATTCTATAATAAACTGGTCCTAATTATTTTCAATTTGGTTTCCTAAATATCTCAAATTAATGACAAAAGTTGTGATATGTTTCCACAAAAATGCTCTCCAATGGGAAAACTATGAAAACAAGAGGTAAATTTGGATTTTTAACCATTTTATTGAAATTTTAAAACCTAATTTCCTATATTTTTATGTTACTTCTACCTTTTGGACTAAACCTATTTTTTAATGTTTTTCTTTATTTTTCAAGGATAAGACAAAATCTGTAACTTGATGACATTTTTTCAACAACCTTGTCCATTATATAACTATCGTGGCAAGTAATGTTTTCAAAATATGGCATATAGGATAGGGTTTTCCTACCTTTCATTATGCATTATGAGCTCATTTTCCTCACCTTTCTAAATGATCGATCCCACTACTTTGCAACACTATCCTTCACTCACCATTTTAGGTGTTGTAAATTAGTGGTTTAGCCTACCTTTACATTGGTGCTTTAGTTAGCATCTCACTAGCCATTTGGTGCCCAAGCTGCTTTATAAACTTAGGCTCACAAGCCCTCTTTAGTCCTATCATGACTATGGATTAAAACCACATACTTCTTCTAACTGTTTTTCTAAATTACATCTAAGGGTATTCAAAATTGTTAAGTTGTATTATTGCATTTCATATGGTCACTTGAATTTTTAAGACCAATTCGATCGTCAACTTTCTCTCTTATAGGCCAATTTCCTTTGAATTCTCTCAAGTATTAGCCTTGAATCTATTTCCTTTGTGAATTGACACCCTTATAACTAGAGGCGACTTTCACCAAGTGTTAATGTATTGCACACTTTCTTTGAACTGAGCATAGAAATGTCCCAAGCAATAAAAATAGTTTTCTTTTCCATGACAGTGATTCCCTCCACTATCTCAAAGAATTCAATTATTCTTTTTTAGGATTCTATAATATAAAAAAAAAAAAATATATATATATATATATATATATATATATATATATATATATATATATATATTAAATTTTAAAATACAGTTGACAAGAAAATTATTTCTTTATATATGTTTAGTAACAGCCACCAGACATGTTTCCCTTGAATAGAGCACTAAGCTATGATTCTTGTTCTCTTCAAGTTGGGTTTTAGTATGGCCTTAAGAGGTAGAGCCATTTTTTGTACTTTTCTCACCTTTAGTTGGCTACTCTTCCAATCATATGGTGAAGCTATTGATACCTCCTACAACCTAGACTTATATCATCATTAATTCTTGAATCTTTATTTCACAATGCATAGTTGTGTCATGCTTATTTTCAAGGGAAGTTAGCTCTATGTTGGTCATTTGGCGGTGTCACTTGCCTCATTATGTTAGCCACTCTTGGTTGTCAAGTATCAAAATACATCTTCACCATGTACTTGTGTTACTATATAAGGTCTCCATTTACTTCTTGTGAACAAGTTTTCTCTTATTGACTACAAAAAATTGTTCTGAGTAGACCTAGAGTTACATCCTAGCATTATTTCCATCATTGGAAGGTGACCTTGTACTAAAAACTTGGTTTTCATCATTGGTCATTGACTAACTAGATTCCCTTGTGTTCAACATTGACTTACATTATCACACATCCAGATTCATGCAGTACCTTGGGTTCCATTTTCCTCATTGGTGGAATTTCTCACCTCTCTCAATGGATTTCATCAGTGGTTATTATTTAAAATGTGTCCTTTATGTGCTACTTCATCTAGTGCATCTAATATATGTAGTATGTACTCATTGGTTATGATGGCAAAAAAATTTAATTGAATTTTTACCCAAGGTTCGGCCTAGGGTACCAACAAAGGTTTTCCACGTAGTCTAAGACTTCGCTGAAATTTTGACTCCCTTGAATGAAAGGAGAGTATCACTCGAGGTGAGCTAGAACCATGAAAATGTGTAAGGGATCTAGATTTAACTACTTAAATAAGCAGTGCAACCATTTGTACATTTACTCACATCTATTTAACTCGTACATTTCACAGAAAATTTTAAATGGAGGTGCAAAACACATAGACAGATAGCAGAACTCCCATTCTCATTTTATTATTAAAACATCAAAGCCCAATTACAATATCATCTCTCCATTACAACTTGCATTACATTAAAAACTTGTGCACAAATACCAAAATCCACTGTAAATATAAAAACAGAACATTACATGCTCAGGCCTCAAACCTTACAGCAACATCAAAGCTCTACACCATGGTCCAAAATATACAACGCTATCTATGCTTGCAATATCCACTAAACTTTGTGGTGTTGTCTAAACCTGTTTGTCATTGTTTGTCGTCCTATTTTATATCCACACTGGCTTGATTTATTGTTTGGTCCCTCACTCGGTTTATCCATGGTTTTCCAGTACATGGGACCATTACCTTGGTTCTTATTTTGAATATATCATAATTGGTTCCAAATTCTTTGGTGTGCACCCTTATTTTCCACTGCGCAAGACCCAAAACAATTATTGCACTACCGCCTGGATTTTCTAGTGCTCTACTTCTGGAAACTTTGTCCAAAATGTCCTTCACAACTTCTATTCCTTCAAAAATGAAGGACCCAACATGCCCCAACCAAAATCCATTGACTCAACCTTGAGTCAATGTGTTGTTGTTGCTTCTGAACTATGCGCAGGTTGGCTTCCACTCAGATCAGTTGCGATACCTTCAAACCAAGGACCCAACTCTCGCACAGTCTGAAGAGCTGACTCCTTAAAAATAGTGAACGTGGAAACAAAGGAGTTCAACGATTATAGAAGTATGGATACCTCAGTTGAAAATTGTGTAAATATCTTCTCACTGATATCACTGCGCTGTGAATGAACATGTTCATGAATCCGCTAATCAAAAATCGTGGACAACATGCTCAAAGTGATAAAATATCTTTGTGCCTCTGCAAGGAGGTTGCAGAGAACCCATTTGGTGGCCTCGGCCACGTCTTGCAACTGGTTGATATGAGAATCTATTATATCTAATTGATCGAGAAGTTTCTTCTTTACTTATAAATCATTCATCACCATTTCTTGCGGAAGCAGGTTCTAGACGTTATCTCGCAAGGGATCAATAATTGCATTCTTCTTCGTAAGAACGCGACTGCCATCAGAAATATAGTTGAAAATTTGTTGTGACTCCTTCATAACATGTGATAAGGTGGTGTGGACATGAGTGGTGGTTTGAAATCTGATCTGTAATATGATATCGATAGAGCACCGAATGATATGATGAAGGCTGTTTTAGAGTGGTGACATTATCCTAAAACTCAACATTTTTGGTAATAAGTTTTTTACACGTCACTTCAACAATATTGCAAAATTTGGAAGGGTAGCATGTGGTGAGATGTTCGGGTTGTTATGCAGCATAGGGATAAAGATTATGCCACAAGGAAAATAAGAGCGAATAAAAATCATTGATTTGAGTCTCTAATCCATATTTCTCTAGGTGCAATTATGTTTGTACCAGGACGAAAACATTTAGATGATGATGTTGTTCTTCACATGTGACCCGAAAGACCATGCATTGAGTCTCTGTCTAAACTAATCTATTCTCCAACTGAGAAACAAAGGCATGAATAAACTGGATAAGTTGTGGTGAAGAACACATGTTGAGTACATCAACTGAAATTGTGTCTACTAGCAGAAGTCGCGATTGCAGTTGTTGGCCACTAGCAATCGAGCGCTCTGACTGATATTGCAGTGAATATTCTCTCTATATAGGAACCTTTTTTATTTTGCACAACTCTATGAATAACAAGAGATGGAATAATATCAATGAGGACATGCTACTAATTGGAAAGGGAGATCACTTGCCAACATTTCTCAGGATCTTTCATAAAATTAGTTACTTGCTCGGAAAAAATGAGTGATGTGGTGGAACAAGATGGGTAAGGTGAAGTGGTAGTAGGAGGTGGAGTGATTTATTGTTGGGGAATGATAATGGTAGGAAAATTAATAGAAGCGACAAGAAAAAAGTTGGTTTCCATATCTTCGAGCTCAATTGGGATGATGAGTGAATCGGGACGATCAAATAAGGTGGCTTCCGAGGAATGAGGCATCCCTTCAGAATTTGTATGTGGGGATAAGGGTTTTTCTTCATCAATGATAAAAGAAGGATCAATGGATATGCTCTCATCATTGAGGTAAATGAAGGTGGAGGCAAGGGTAGTGTTGTGGATTTGGTGGGGTTAAAGGGAAGTAAGGATGATGGTGGGTGGAACAGTGGCTCCGATAGTGGGTGGTGAAGTGAAAAAAAAAAGTAAGTTGATGTACCTAAAGGTTTTTTTGAATGAAGGAGCCTAATTTAGACGAAGCAGCATCATCCAAGCTCACACACTCCTTAGCCTTCTTTAGCAGGTGCTGAAGACCTTCCGACACATCTTCAAATTTCTTGCACAAAGATGAAGGGGCATCTTTGACAAGTTTCATTGCATCAAAGTTGTAGAAGATTTTTCCATCTTATTTCCATGCTACAAGCCCTGGCCAAATGTTTACCTCAAAGTGGAAATCATTTTCTCTCATGTAGAATGACAGTGTGAACATAGAAATATTTGCAGCAGAAACATGCATTGGTCAAAGATAACAAAAATTGTGAGTTATACCGAACCAGACTAGAGGAGTGTAATGTTCAAGCAGAGGGAGCGGCACCCGCGAAATGATTTGAGTCACAAAATCAATATTATTATACCAGCAACCAAAGGAAAGCTCATTAAACTCATTATTAACATTATCTTTAGTGTTTCACCAAGGTGCATAAGCATAGGAAATATGTTCATTTTCCACAATTATAGTGAGGTTTCGACCTTCTAGAGCACACCATTTGGACATTGTAAGGGGAATAAGCAGAAACCCAAGAATAAAATATTTAGATTGAGCATAAACATCATTGGTGGCTTAAAAGAACTCATGAAGGAGATAGTTGGACCAATTCCACTGATTAGCCCAGACACAAGCTTCTACAATGGAGATGGCATCCAATGAAAATTATCCTCTAGTATAGTGATGCATAAGTTTGGTGGCGATAATTGTAGTAGCAATGCGAACCAACATATTATTGATCATATCCAGGATAATTCCACAAAATTTTCTAGTGGTACCATACTCCTTATACAAATTATTCTCATTTGTCTTATTGCCACGTTTAGTCGTTTTCTGAAAGACCAAGATAACGCCGGCACCATAGATGGACAATCTGGTGATTTTGTGGATCCCTAATGCATGGATGGGGTATTTTTGATCCAACTAAAGAGAACCTCAATAAAGTTGACTGATTAGGAATTTGGTACAACACATTATCTTACCAATTGTGCCACAAATAAATAAGTCACGCAAAATAAGTAGAGTGGATTGCTCCAAGGGAATTTCTCTAACTTTCATGGTTGAATGAGAATTTGGGTGGGTATTGGGCTCATTAAAAATACCAGTCTAGAGCATAGGGAACAAAGTGGGATTAGAGAGGTCGTTATCAAAAATATGGGCCTTGTCATACTTCCCCAAGAGGTCATCCTGGAAGTGAATATGAGAATCAATAGGGTAAAAACTAAAAATGGGTTTAGCCTAGTGAACAATGGTTACAGAGTGACCAGTATACACAAAATGAATAGGGAGGAAAAAATGCAAGGAAGTTTCAGGGATAGGTAGTAGTGGAGCAAGAGCAGAAACTGAGAATGTAAAGAAAGAAAAGATGGAAATGAAACCGAAGATCAAGAATTTTGTAATATTCCCAAATAGGGAAGAAGAAATATTTGGACACAATAATGGAAATAGCAATTTCAATCAATGCATAAACATAGGATACCAATGTGGAACCACTTTATTCAGAAAATCAACAAAAAATACACATAATACATTGAGGCAAAAAACATACAATAGGAGCAAACAAGCCTCCCATGAATAATCACTCTAAAAAGTGAGTTGTTGTTACTAAACAAAATGTCGGAGAGTTGCTACAACGTAGCCATAGCATGCATAACTACATATGGAGATCATAAAATGATAAAAATACTGATATATGCCTCAAAATATGTTATACCGACAAATCTAGGCACTATATCACCTTTCCAAGACATCCCAATAGGGTTTCCAGAAAATACACAGAATATACAAACGTGAGTTGTAGCCCTAGGGCTGAATATTTTTTGTGACAAGAAAAATGAGAAGATATGACTAAAGATAATGTATAATTATGTATCTCTTCTCCAATAGACCCTTCGGATTAAAGGATGCCCCCTTCACTGAAGAAATTACCTCCCAAATCAAACACTGCAACTATCCCTGCAACTCCTCCATAGAATAATGCAGATCCAAACTGATACTACATTGTAAGGGATTAAAACACCTTAGCATGGTGCCAAATGTATCAATAAAAGCCAAGGGCTTCCTTTTCTGGTTTCCCAATGGAAGGAAACCTTCCTCCACTGCAAAACTAGCTCAGAAAATACCCAATACAATCCTCCACTACTGCACCCTGCAACATAGTACAATTCTAAGAAGAAACTGCATTGTTGAAGAAAGATGTAGCTTGGCCTTATGCCGTAATGTGGAAATGTAGTGCAAATAATTCTCCCGAGTAGGCACTCGAAGTCCCCCGAGGATGAAGGTCGGATTACCGCTTGGGAACACCCTTGTGCTGAACATCACTGCAATCTTAGCTAAACAGTTGAAGAGAGCCTCAAGTCTTAACAAACCATCAACAAAATAATAATCCAATCATGCTCACAATAGTTTCCATCCCCTTCCTTATAATCTTGGTGAAATTCCTCACCTTGGACCCCACTCATTAAAGCCACTACTTCCATGCATGGAGTCTCCCTCCAAAATGGCATTGTCCCACAATGAATGCCACTCCTTCCATACTAGCACTATTTGATTTGGTTAAAGTTGACCCAGTCGACATGCTCCATCCCCTTTTCACACATAAGGGTCTTCAATCCAGCTTTTATATAACCTCCATTCACACTAGGAGTGTCTTTATTCCTACTAAGGAGATTTATGGGTCTCCATGCCTTCTTATTCTTCAAACTAAGAAGAAAAATAAAAAATTAATATTCCAATTAGTTGTGTGCTAATTTATGAATATTACAATCCTCCCCTCCCAAGTGTTGCTTGTCCCGAAGAAACTGCAAGTAAATAACTTGAAAATGTGGGGAACCTTCATTCCCATATGGAGCTCCAATCTCCAAGCTATCATCCATACAAAATGAATCACCCTCCAGAATGGTAATTCATAGAAAAAATCCTTGCATCTTCTCATGAGAGGCACATTCCAAGTGCTCAAGTTACCCAAATGGCTCATCCCATAAGGAAACAAGAGATCTAATGTAGCAATCATGGATGGTCCAATGCTCTCCCTGAAATATGAAACATAAGTAATGTGGAGAATATCATCTCTAATAAGACCATCCAATCCATGTATCATCTCTCCAACCATGCCAACAACAATTATAAGGACATCATCAACATATGGGATCATAATTAGAGTTATACTGGCTGCCATATATAAAATTGGAGAAGGATAATGATCCCTCAAGTGCAACCAACGTAATTTTACTCCAAACTGCCTTAGAATAGGATATGATGAGTGGTTTCCCAACCACTTGCTTGATGCCCCAATCCTCTCACATGCTTGGAGAAGGTGTATGATGTGAGGTGCACATTGAGCACACTCTGAAAAAGGCATCATCTCCCCAACATCTCCTAGGGAGTGTCCATCATGATCACTACTTATGTCCCCAGATGGATCATGAGGTATATAAGAAATTATGCCCCATCTTGGAGCAATAACCTGTACATGGATGGAAAAGAAATACAAGCACATAGTAAGTGAATCACGATGCACATAAACACAATCCTTACCATGTACCTCGAACAAGTTGGTGAAGTGTCTCATAGATGAACCTCTTATCATCCCCAATGAGTAATGAAGTGGTTGTGTTAACTCTATCAAAGATTTATGTCCCTCCTCCTAATAATCCATGCATATCCTCATGTAATGGCGCATCTCCTCTTTGATGCCTTCCCAAGTGAATCTCTCTATGATAGTATGGTATGTCTTCATGAAATCAATGTAACTAGAGAGAAAATCCCCATGTGCTGCATGACAATTCTTCTTCTTGTGCTTGGAGGTCCAAGTCAAGAAGATTATATCCTGGTAGTAGATGTCTCCATCCACCGCTTCTGAACCATAGTGCAAAATATGGGATAAAAGCAACCCATACTCTCCCAAGAGTAACCAGAGAAACAATATATCTTTCTTCCTCCTTCACCACCATGATACAAACCATGGTGTGAAAACATGATGATTGACATGAGAAATGCCACATCACCCCAATGCAAACAAACTCTTTGTTGCCATATGATGCAAGTTTCATACCTTGTCCCAACTACCAACACACCCTTAAGGATAGGATATGTTACGTGATGGCCAAACTCTTTCAAGAGTAGCCAGTGCAGCCTTGCCTCCTGCTGCCCTGTGTCATATATATACAAGTGACTCACTAGCGTCTTTCTCATCAACATCACCCATCCAACCAATGGTGAGTGTCTACTATCATGCTCTATATGGGTATTCCTCCAATGGAGAATACCATCCTCCCAAATCAAATCCATATCTCTACACTTCATGGGATGTTGAAGTGTAGCCTCTCAGAGATATCCATATGAATACCACTCATCAATGAACATGTTGAATCCATAAGGATCCAGGTATACTGTAGAAAAAATATTCTCATTGAGTTGTGAAGTGCTCGTTAAGAAGGATCCATCATAATAATGGTAGATAAGATGTCTCTCATCAACCATCTACCTATCCCCTACTACATATGTAGAATGGTAATTGGAATGCTCCAATAATGGTTGGGACCCAAACTCATCATTGTTTCTCAATGACAGCATTGCTGATCTCCATGATGGTGCATTTGTTTTCTCATGCTCATGAACAATGGTGAACATATAGTTCTTCATTGGATTGTTTAGGAAAATACTCATCCTATCCTCCAAATATCTACACTCCAACCTCAAGAGTTGTGTGTAGCTCATCAATGACATACTAGGATGAATGTGTATCTCCTCCTTGATCCTGTCAAGAGTCCTCTACGTAGTGATAGCTTGATTCTCAAAGTAAACAGTGTATCTTGACCATAGGTCATGAAATGGCATGTCCCCATAACCTTCCATATGATGTGCTGAAATAACAGAAAGTGGAAACATTTGCATACCTTGGTTTTTATTGGGAACATGTTTTACTGCTACAAGGGTTCCTCTCACTGGTGTGATGACTTCCCCAAGTACTGATGATGATGGTTTATCCTCTTGGATGCCCCAACGCTAGTATAAATCTCCTCCTCCTCATGCATCTCCTGAATAGTGCATCAGACTCTAAATTTCAAGAGATCAAGGCCACTTTGCAAAGGTGCAAGTGTTCCTTCCCCTGATGCAAGTAATTTTGTAGCAAGTGGTGGTGAAGGTTTCTCCTCCTCTGATTTTTTCATATCAAACTTCTTGATCAACCTTTGAGTAAAATTTTCATATGGAGTCACTTTTGCATGACTCAAATTACTGAACCACCAAATGTTTTCTTCACCCTCAAGGTGTAGTGTTGCAATCTCAACAACTTCTCGTTCTACTAATGGATGTAGTAGGAAGAATGCATCCAACTCCATTCCCAAAGCCCTTGTTGTACATGTGGATAACCCATCAAATTTAGACAATAAAAATCTATTGTGATTTATTCTTCTATTGTTACAAGGTCTTCTTTCTTCTTTGAGCTGAATGAACTGTGGGAGAGTTAGATTCTCCTTGAAATCTCTTGATTAAGATTTGTATTCTACAAGATAATCACTTAGAATCTCATGATCTAAGTTTCCTCCATATCCATGTATTTCACCTTTCTCTTCAAATAAGGTAGACATAATGTGTTGCTTTGGAGCTCTATGCAATATCGGTTCTTTCTTTTGCTGATAGGAAATGCATGGACCTTCCTCATCTTGAAACCCTAATGAGGTTTCATTGTTTCTCTCCATTCTTCTTTTCTTGACATCCTTTGTGAGGTCCTTCATAGATCTGAAAAGAGATGAGATGAAACTCATTCCTTCCATCATTCTAATCTCTTTCTCCTTCTTCTTATTCTCCTGATAGCATAATGGCTGAGATCCACAGGCTGAGCCAAGATTATGCTCTGATACCACTGTAATATTCCCAAATAGGGAATCAACAATATTTGAACACAATAATGGAAAAAACAGTGTAAATCAATGCATAAACATAAGAGACCAATGTGGAACCAATTTATTCAGAAAATCAGCAGCAAATACACATAATACATTGAGACACAAATCATACAATAGGAGCAAACAAGCCTCCCATGAATAATCACTCTAAAAAGTGAGTTGTTGCTACTAAACAAAATGTCAGAGAGCTGATACAACGTAGACATAAGATGCATAACTATAGGTGGAGACCATAGAATGATAAAAATACTGATAGATCTAGGCACTATGTCACCTTTCTAAGACATCCGAAGAGGGTTTCCAGAAAATACACAGAATATACAAATGTGAGCTACAACCCTAGGGATGAAGATTTGTTGCAACAACAAAAATGAGAAGATATGGTTGAAGCTGATGTATAATGATGTATCTCTTATCCAATAGACCCTCCGGTTAAAAGGATGTCCCCTTCACTGAAGAAATCACCTCGCAAATCAGACTTTGCAACTATCCATGCAACTCCTCCATGGAATAATGTAGATCTAGACTGATACTGCACTATAGGGGATAAAACACCTTGGACCAGTGCCAAATGTATCAATAAAGCACAAGGGCTTCCTTTTTTGGTCTCTCAATGGAAGGAAACCTTCCTGCACTGTAAAACTAGCTCAAAAGATACCCAATACTATCCTCCACTACTACACCCTGCAACACAACACAATTCTAAGAATAAATTGCGCTGTTGAAGAAATATGTAGCTTGGCCTTATGTCGGAATGTGGAAATGGAATGCAAATACTTCTCCTGAGTAGGCACTTGAATTCTCCCAAGGATGAAGGTGGGATTCCCGCTCGAGAACACCCTTGTGCTAAATAACACTACAATCTTAGCTAAACAGCTGAAGAGAGCCTCAAGTCTTAACATAACATCAAAAAAATAGTAATCCAATCATGCTCACAATGGTTTCCATCCCCTTTTGTATAATATTGGTGAGCTTCCTCACCTTTGGCTCTACTCATTAAATCCACTACTTCCATGCATGGAGTCTCCCTCCAAAACTGCGTTGTCCCAGAATGAATGTCACTCCTTCCATACCAGCACTATTTTATTTGGTCAAAGTTGACTCAGTCTACATGCTCCATCCCCTTTTCACACATAAGGGTCTTCAATCCAACTTTTAGATGACCTACATTCACACTAGGGGTGTCTTATTCCTATGAAGGAGATTTATGGGTCTCCATACCCTCTTATTCTTCAAACTAAGAATACAAATAAAAAATTAATATTCCAATTAGTTGTGTGTTAATCTAGGAATATTACAAATTTATAGAATATTTAATCAGGGAAGGGAGGTCCTAGCCATTATGCATGAGAAATGTGAATTAAATTCGAATTAATGACAAATTATTCGTGCACATACTAAGGAATGTCGTGACGTAACATAAAATCTAACAGTAGAAGAAAATATTATCGAGAATTGGGAGACATATTTGGTAACTAACTCAGACATGATTGGTAATACTGACATACAAGAAAAAACATTAATGAAACTAACCAGACAAGATAAGACAAAATATCCTCAACCACAATGGGTTGCGGCAGGTCACAAATGGAAAACTGAACACACTTGCGAAAATGACAGAAAAGACAACCTATCAACTGACCAATTTTTTATTTATTGAGACAACTCTCCTAAATCATACCTACTACTCTCGCAAGGAGAGGATACTTTATTTGGAAGTGGAAGCAGAAAAATAGGGCTTCATATGAGCGTCATTCTCCCATCCATAGAAAAGTGTACCATTTAACCGAGAAAGCCAAAGAGCACCAAAATATTTAATTTCCGCAACATAAAGCCAATACATTTTCAGCTTACTAGGATGCTTGTGATATTTTGTTTCATAGGGTGTTACCTGGTCTCCCACAGAGAATTATTTATTCTTGATGTGTCGATCATTGCAAGCCTTATGACGCTCCTTTTCAATAGTCTGGTGAAAATAAGCAAGGAATCGAGACCAATCCAGTTGCAATAACTCATGCATTCGTTCAAGTATGAACTCAACTTTACACATTTGAGTTGCATGAATGATGAAAAGGTTAAGAAAAATAAACTCATTAGGAACAATAATTTTTTTGCGATAAACTAATTCAAAAGGGGTATACGTATGTAGTCACTTGATAATAGTTCTTTAGGCCCATAAAGTAGTAGGAACTCAGTCATCCCAATCATCTCTATTATCATATAAAACCTTAGTTAGTCCCTTCTATAAATTTTATTAAAATATTCAAGATTCTCATTTGCTTGGAGATGCCATAAGGAGTGCTCTTGTGGTGCTATATCGTCAAATTTTGTAGTAAATACAAGGTTGTTTCACTAATGAAATTGGAGCCTTGATCACTCATAATACTTTGGGGACAACCAAACCTGGTAATAATTTTTTCAAATATAAACCAAGAAGTCGTGTCAATAGTGAAATATCCAACATTGGAAACTTTTTCCCAATAAGATAAATAGTTAGTTGTGGTAATGATATACCGAGCATGTGAATGAGGAGCAGGAGGGTGAATCGGCCCAATAAAATCAACATACCATTTTTTTAAAGCAACAAGGGCCTATACCAGATGTAAGAGAATTTCATTGCGACACAACGGTCAGCCAACCCATTGAAAAACATTACAAGTATTTACATTTTCTTTCGCATCCTTGAAAATATTCGACCACTAAAGACCAACTTACAGGTTCTTCCAAGAAGTGGATTTCCCTCCCACATGAAATCCTAAAAATCCAACATGACATTCCCATAATACACCTTTTCTCTCATGATCAAGGATACAATGTCGTAAAATTTGATCAAGCCACATTTTATATAGTTGTCCTGCAATAAGTTGATAATATATTTCTCTCACCACCAAATGCTTATTCTATACCATACTATAATTAGGAGGACACTGACCTATAGCAAGAAAAGTGGAAATATTTTATGAGTAATTAGGGGCAACATCAATACTAAAAAAATGAGCATCCATCAATTGATCATTAATCGATCCCCCTGATTTTCCTAACTGTAACTTGGACAAATGGTCTGGTCTGACATTGGATCTTCCTGACTTAACAATCACCTCAAAAGTAAACTCCTAAAATAACAACAACAATCGATATATTATTCCTTCAAGAACATTATTATTAACTAAATATTTCAGTGTTGAATGGTCTGTGAAGAACTTGAATGGACCTCATAAAAAATAATGTCTAAATTTTTGGAGGCAATAGACCATAGCCAAAGCTTCCTGTTCTTTCGTAGTATAGTTATTCTCTGCATTGGAATTTTTTTTCTTACAAAATAGATAGGATGATTCAAGTTTCCTTTCCGTGGTTGCATTAGTATATCTCCCAGGGAAATTCTAGATTCATCATCATGGGCATGGAATTATTTTTTCTAGTCAAGGTAGACCAGAATAGGTGCTCTTTCAAGCTTCTCTTTCAATGCATCAAAGGCGACATCACATTCAGTAGACCACAGAAAGTGTTCAAATTTCTTACAAATCTTCTCAGGCGAAGCTATAATTGAAGCATAATTTCTTATAAACCCGTGGTAATACCTATTATGCCCCAAATTAGAAAGCAACATTTAGATAGAAGTGTGTGGCGCCATATCCAGTATTACTCTGACCTTTGTAGGATGCACACAAACTCCTTACCTGTAGACGATATTCCCCAATAATGTTCCAAAGGGCACAAAAAAAAATATTTTTTTTAGGTTCAAGGATATTTGAAGTTGTCTGCACCTATCAAACATAACCCTCATCAAGCTAGGGTGATTCTTGACAAAACTATAAACAATCCAATCATCCGTGTATAATTTAAAAACATTATGTATGTATTCATGGAAGGGAGCATTGGCAATACAAGATAAGACAATTGGGGAATTCTTCAACCCAAAGGGCATAACATTATAAGAATAAGATTCCCATTTAATAGTGAATGTGTTATTCTTCTTATCTTCTTCTACAATGCGGACTTGATGATACCACGAAAAACCATCAGTAAAAGAAAAAGATTCATTACCACCAAAATTATCCAAGACTTTATCGGTATAAGGGGTTGGAAATGGGTCATGCACACATTCTTTAATGAGACTGTGATAGTCAACACACTCTTGAATTCACTTTGAATCATTCTTATCCTGGATGAAAATGGGGCTTATCCATTCAACTTCATCAACTGAAAATATAAGACCAGTAGCTAGCATTTTTTTGATTTCCTTCTTTACTTTCTCCTTAACTCACAAATTCAACTTGTAAGGTCAATGCTTAATAGGCTTCACATCTATCTTTAGTGTTTTTTTTTCTCTACCAAATATCCTTTAATTCCCTTTAATTTTGAGAACGAACAAGGAAATAGATCCTCATATTATTTGAGTAGGGAGAAAATTTCTTGAGTGGTTTGATCATCCCAATAGTCCCCAATAGAAGCAAGCTTTAGTTTCTCTTCCTTCCTAATATTCATATTCTTAAAATTAATAGGCTACAAATGTGGAGCATCATGTATCACATCCTATTTAATTTTCTATTCCCCTTCAAAATATTTAAAATGCAAATGTATGAGCTCCTCCAGGTCATCATATGGATATTTATTAACTTTTCTACAAACCAAAAATTCGTGAAACCCTGAGTCATACTAGTGTGCAAAGTCTCCATACCTTCTGCATTATGATAGAGAATCCCTATCTGAAAGCAATAATCATTTGATAGCTCTAAGGGCTTGCACTATCCTTTTCTCAGCATCAGAAAAGGAAAAATATCTAAAAAGATGGGCAGTCAAGACTTCCCAATCAGTTGCTTGGCCTTTTAACTCCTCCTAAAAATAATAAGCTTGTGGAACATTTCCCAAGGAATGGATAAATAGATGGAGCCACATTTCAACTACTAGACCATCAGCCTTCCATATAGAACAACAATGCTCAACATGCTCTTGCAGACAAGTACGGCCATCATAAGTAGGGATTTTACTAAAGCGTTCATTGGGAGGAAGAAAACGATAAAGTAGAACAACCTTAATGGTACTCCAATCTTGAAGTTGATATTGATGGGATTCAAACCATCTTGCAGGAGTTGCTAGAAAAGCAACATTCATTAAAGGAATCTTTTGACTTTCTTCTATGCAGGAGTCAATTTATTTAATAAATTTTACAACAGAGTTAGTACCATTGAAAATAGGATACTCATGTACCTCAATACTAATCCAACGAACACATTGATAAATGACACAATTTCAGGAGTGAATTTCATGGGATACCTATCTTGAATCTTCCATCACAACCTCAGAGCCAACTTGAGTACTTTTAATACTCCGCCAACTGATTGATCCAGTTGCTTTGGGGTTAATATAAAATTCACGCCTCCCAGCGGTCAATTGATATAATTTGTCTAGTAAATTAGGGGACCCAACATTGTCCACTGGTTCAATAAATCTCAAACCCTAATAAGGGTCAACATCGTCCACTTTTCCATTTTTTATTATTCTCACCATATGGCTAAATGAAATACATGAGTGCACAAGGGTTTGCAAATATTATTTTATTTAATGAAAAAATGGGAATTTAATTATTAAATATATTGAGATTTTAAAATTAGTTATTTAAAATTTTTTGTTGAATATCTAAAATAAAAACTATAAAATACATTTATAAATATATAAATAAATTTAATATCCTTCAGACATAGTTTTGACAATTTTTCACTGAGGATGACTTCATCTAATCTGTCATTTCCTAGAAGTTTATGACCTAAAGAGGATTTTATAAGAAGCAAACAAGGTCACTCATTATTCATGTGGTATGTGTTGTCCAATTACATTTCCCTAAGTGTTGTAATGTAGTTTAATCTTTTCCACTTAAGTTAGAAATTACCTTAGAGAAAAAATTGAATAAAAAAAGTATAAACTATAATGGTCAATGCTAAATCAATTATGACCAATACGAAAATGAAATTTTATTGTATTGGTTTGGTAGAAACTAATAAGTTGAAGCTTAATTTGATTGATAGATGAAATGGCCCTTTTCAAGTTAATTTTTATAGTTAATTTTAACTAATATTTGGAAAATATTTTCTAAAAAGTTGAGTTTAAGTTTTTTAATATGTAGAATTCAAGTTCCGTAGTGGGTTTTCATGGTGTTGAATCCATTTATGCATTCAAAAATGTATTTTAAACAAGAAAATAACATAGTATTTCTTGAAATTGTATCACTAGTTTTCAGTGAAAAATGTGATTCCATCTATAACTTAGATTGCATCACTGGTTTTTAGTGAAAAAGGTGATTCCATCTATAACTTAGATTTCTAGATTGTTCCATAAATTGAAATGTGAAATGGATAAATTAATTTCTTGCTCATAGGTGACTTCCATAAATTTCCGTGGGTAGTAACCACTACTAATTCCACACATTTACAATTATACCCCTACATAAGTGTTGAGGGAAACATAAATAATAGTGGGAAGTAATTGATTAAATTTTATTTCAATGTTTTTTTCTATGCAAAGAATTGCTTAAATTATGGTTGGAAGTAATTGGAAAAAAATATGTTATTTACTAAAGCATAAGAATAAAAAAAATCATTACACAAGTACCTAAAAATAATGAATGAATATTGTGACAATATCCATAAAATATGGCAAGAATATTGCAACTACATCCATAAATTATGGCATAAAATATGTGAAGTAGTTATCCACATGGTATTTTATTGTGTAAAGGTTCCAATAATACTTTCAAGTTATGGTCCAATCAAATGTTTGTGAAATATTATTTTTAATATTAATGACAAATAAATATTTATTTTTCAAAGTTAAACATTGTAAGTTTCATTGGTCAATGCTAAACAAATAGGGATTAATAGGAAAATATTTTTTTAATGAAAAGTTTTCACATTTTCTATTGAAATAAAAAGGTTACATGCAAACACGTTACATGGAAGCATAGCTTCAAAACTATTCTACACAAGCCGAAACCAGGGAAACTTCCAAATGTCAAAAACATAATTACAATGCATATATAAAAGAGATAATGAAATGCGACAATATCACTAGATGAAACTTAATAATCAAAGAAAATAATGTGTCGAGAAACGCTGAAAAAACTCTACTAACAATCCAAGCAAAAAGTAACATAAAAAACTATCATTGTACGAGTTTCTCTCAGCAAATTGAGAGATCATTTGCCAAGACAAAATATACAAGTTGTTTAAACAAATTTGTATATGGAAAGGTTTTTTTTGTGTGCTTGGTCTTGTTTCTGAGAAAATGATATATGATAAATGAAGAGTTCTTTCTCTTTTCGACAATAGTGTACCCTGAAATTATTCAAAAAATATATATCTTTATTTTTTAAAAAGAACCCTATTCAGTAAGTTGTCCTCCTGAGTGTTTCATTCTCTATCTGTGTCCTTAAAAGAGAGGCATTGGGAATTTTTCTTGATGTTTGTTATCATTTCCTTCCACTAAGACAAAATTAATGCCTGCCAGTTTTTGGATCCTGATAAATAGTCAATTATGCATTTAGGGTCACCACAAACTTGTAAAAAAACAAACTTTTTCAAGGAAGAAAAATATATGAGTGGCCAACAAGAAATGATTTCAGCCTTATTGTTTGTTTTGGATCCAATGTTCATACAAATATGGAAATAGAGAATACCATGAAGCCTAAGAAAGGCACCCCAGCCACATTGGCCTTCTTGGGATGCACCATCAAAAAATCCAATGGTGTAGAACTTGTTAGGTCCCTGAAATTTTTCAGATTGGCAAGACCAAATTGAACAAGGGTAACATTAAACCAATCTTTGGAGCCCTAGGACCTACCCTTCCTAGACTCAGAGAGGGCTCTCTCTATATTTGTGTAAAAGATGTAACTTGTATGATTTTTAGGGTTTTGATTTTAGGCTAGTTATAATGATAAGGTTTGTTTGTTTGTTTTGTTTGGTTGGGTAGGTTTTCAAGTAGAACAAATAGAGTAAGAGAGGTTTAAACCATTGGGCTATGGGTTCTGTGAAAGGCTTTAAAAGGACAACAATAGGTCAAGGGTGTTTCATTGGGCAAGTTAACAAAGCTAAATGGATCTAAATAGGTTTAGTGAGTGTGAAATGAACATGAAGTTGTGAATGTAGTAGGTTTAAAGGGAAATTAAGTATCCTTCAACATACTAGAACAATAAAAGCCTTCATGACAATAGCTTGGTAAAACTGAAAAGCAATAAAGGATTCTTCAGCTAGACTTTACTAAATAGACCTCAAAACAACAAACAGGTGATCGTAGAGAGCAGTTAAGAATTCTGTAATCATTACCTTCAGACAAAGAGAAATTTTAAGATAAAATTTTAGTGAAACTAAAGATTATTTAAGAATTCTTTAATCAAAATTCAAAGAAGAAAACATAGAGATAAAAGGATGCAGATATAAGTAGGGTGCCAAGATAGCATAACCAACTCTAAAATTTCTGTCCTATTACCAGAGAAACAATGAAAATAATGTAAAAAATGGAAAACATTGACAAGAGTGGAATACCATCACCATATAACAGAGTTCGTGAATCCTAGGAATGTGTTGGTTCCATTGATATTCATTCTGAGAGGTTTACAAGTCTCCAAAGCCAAACTTCATTAAAACTCAGTGTCTATGCTTAGCTCAACAATCAACCAACATGAATAATGAGGCTTCCATGCAGTATTTAACTTGAAAAGGAGGATCAAAACCCCAGCTAGGGTTTTATAAATCATTAACTACACATAAATTTCATTTTTTCCTGTGAGACCATGCAAGTCTCAATGGACAAACATCCTAACTTAATAAATGCAAAAATAACTCCTAACAATAATTCCTCAACTAATTTTGGAGATATTTGCCTATTAAGCCTTCAAAATATATTTTTAATTTAATCCTTGTGTCTTTTGCTAACTTTCTGGCAAGGGCGCAGCGCCAAGGTTCAAGGGCACAGTGCCAGGCCAAGGTCACAACGCCAACACTAAGAAAATCACCTGTTTTGTAGATGATATTTGGAGGCCTTCCCAGTGTCCAAATGAGTTCTGTGATAGCTCATTGGAAATCCTGTATTGTCTAGTTTCTTAATATTCCTTTATTTTCCAATTTAGTGTCCATTTTCCTAGTCAAATACCCATTCTCCAAATACTTCCCAGAGCACAGTGCCAGTGCTGAAAAATGGGCAGAAAGGTGATTTTTAGATGGTTTTTGGCACTTTTGGAGGACCAGTTTTGCTCCAAATGAGTTGAAATTGTATGTGAGTGATGTCCTTGGAATGATGAACATGAAAATGCAATCCATTCCTCCATTGGGTGCCACAAAAAAGAGTGCAGCGCCAGTGGTGCTATTTGCTTGGCCCTTCTTTCTACGAACAAAACAGTCAAAATTTCAAAAACTCAAAAAGATGCCAAAATTGAGATATGTCTTGCTGATCATGCCTGGGATGCTTGTAGGGATGCATCAGTAAGAATTTCAAGCTTTTATTTTTCCTTTGCCTCTTTTAGGCCTTGAATCTTTGCAACGCCGCTTTTGAGCTTGGCCCTTGCAATCTTGTTTATTAAGGCATAATGCCTTGCCATCTTCTTTTGCATGTCAAGGTCTCTCTTGGTATTCTCCAGCTGATCCTCTAAGTGCACATTTTCCATCTCTAGCCAAGATTCCCTATCATAGTCTATTTCCATGGCAAGAAGCTCACTTGGAGCGAGCTGCTTTGCCAATGTTGTCTCTTGCTCTCTTTCTTTGGCTAAGGCTTTCTTCAATCAAATTGTCCTTGGCCTCTTCCTAGGAAGATGTTCTTCCTCTTCTTCATTGTCCTCATGAGTGTCTAGGACCTCATCTAGCTTAGCCTTGGCTCTTCAAGCCTCTTTCCGAGCTTTGATAGCTCTGACCTCATTAATGGCCTTCTCTGTCTCCAGTTGCTTGTTTTCAACCTCAAGGAAATGGATCACATTCTTAGCCCTACCAATATTTTCTTGTAGATCCCTAGTCTGAGCATATTTTCTTTTGAGAAGCATTTTTTTGATCCTCTCTTCATTCTCATCATCACTGTCAAGGTGAATTAGCCGAAACTCTTGTTCAGTTTCATGGTTGTCTTCCTCTTCTTCATCAATGAACTTTTCCTTTCCTTTGTCAAGTTGTTTGGTTGATGTAGAAGGCATGGCCCCTTTCCTCTTAAGGGCAGCAAACACATGCCTATTTCCCCTCTGGTAGGTCAAAGGAAAATGTTCAATGTTACTCATCTCAATGCCATATGTCTCACTGCCATCATCACTGCCATCATTACTGCCATCATCACTGCCATCTACCTCACTACTATCATCACTGTAATCATTACTGCCATCATCACTACCATCTTCCTCACTGCTATCATCACTGTAATCATTACTGCCATCATCACTACCATCTTCCTCACTGCTATCATCATTTCTATCTGCCTTACTGCTCTTTGCCTCACTACCTTCTTTACTGTTTGATGCACTAGTACCATGAGATGAGGGTGAAGGGTTGTGGGAAGGTGATGAAAGAGGATTATCCTGAGGTGAAGGAATGTGAGTGAGTGTAGATGTAGAAGGGTCATCATGGGGTGAAGGAATGTGAGTGAGTGGAGATTTAGGAACAATAGTAAGTGATGGAGAAGTATGAATGGGAGGATGGGAGGATGAAAGAGCATCCTGCTAATGGTGGCCTTGTGGAGCAGTAAAAACCTCATTGGCAATGAAGGTCTCCCATGGAATTCCTTTCTACTGTAGTTGGTGCATGAAAACCATTTTGATAAGTGAGTGATGGAATAGGCTTTGCATCTTCTGAGAAATATCTCTCTTTTGCACTATATAGGCCATTTTTTTAATGCTTTTGTAGAGGTAATAGGGTATGTGCATCATCCTCACTCTAGTAAAATGCATAAGCAGCCTAATGTGGTAGGAGTAAAGGCGGAAGAACCTTCCCTCACATGTCAAATATTTCATTATGATCCTCATCATAGGTGCATATCTATCAAGTAGGTGTGAAAAAGGAAAGATGGATTTGTGGTGGTTTTTATACCTAGGTTTTAGGTAGGGTTCAAAGTAGCTCATGTATAGGTTTTCCTGCTTGAACCATTTCTCACCCACACTTGGTATCCCCATGGCATTGGCAATAGCATATGTAGATAGCTCAAAGGTGACCCCTTCAAGGTTAACTTTTTTGTCATGCAAGTTAATGATAAAGAGTCTAGTTAGCTGAGGGTGGTTTTGCACCTAATGCACCTTTTCACAAAAATCAAAGCATCTTGCATGCTTGAAACATGAAACAGTAAGGGGAGATGCCATTAGCTCCCTTGTGTTGAGGGGTTAAAATCTATTGATATTTCCACCCTTGTGATCATGCCTCCTTGGCATTTGGGCCTCTCCTCCACTATCACTATCCTCTAACATTGTAAACTTTTCCTTTATAAAGCCCTAGAGTGTAAATTGAAACGTTAAGAAGAGATGCTAATGAAATGGTAATTTTGGAAAATGAGGGAATAAGTGAGGGTATAAGTGTATGAGAGTGAGTGGGAGGCCAACAAATCAATCATAAACCTCTGCTGACATGTTTAAAACTTTTTTTTGAAACACTCTTGGGCTGATGTCAGATTGAGATGAAGGAGGGCAATGGAATGTCAATATGTTTGCAAGTGAAGGGACTGAGTGTTATGAATGGGATGGGTGTAGGGATAGCTTAGGTGAATGGATAACCCCAAAATATTGTAATCCCTCTGTCTATCACTAATTTTCTTTATAGACAGATGAAGTCATGGTAAACAATGATTCCAAGTTTAAACACCTAGGGTTTCAACTTCTTTCAATTACAAATCATCAAATAGCTTGAAAATGTGGTTAAGGAATCTAGTTAGCATTACCAGTGTCTTCGAGGACCTTAGAGGAAGCTTGAAAGATATTTGAAGTGGTATGATTGATTAAATTTCTTAGAAATCCCTCGTAGCGAAGGGCGCAGTGCCCGAGCCCAGGCGCGCAGCACTAGGCAATTTTTTCCAAATTCACTTGGAAATTGGAAAACTCTTTCTCCTGAGTGATCTAATGAATTTTCAAGGAAATAATGATTTGTTTGAAGTGTTATATGGGCTTTTATAGGCTCATGAAATTTTTATTCAGTCTTTGAAACCCACTTTCTAAAGTTTACAAGTCTTTTTCTTTCTCAATAATGTCATTTAACACTTTTGTTTGGAGGTGACTGAAAACATTGGGGTGGCTCTTCCTTTTTCTCCTTGAGGCATGATGAATTCACTTTTGACAACCTTAGGATGTTTATAGAGTAGCATCATCTTCAAAAACCTCTTTTGTTCCCACCTTGGAACTTAATTCATCTTTTGCTCATTTTTAGCCCTGACAAGCTCACTTTTTACTAGTTTTGGATCTAATCACACATTGACATATTCAAAATCTTTCCTTTTCTTCCACCATGAATTTTAACTCATATTTTTCTCATTCAGGCATGAAAATATCATTAAACACCTTTGGGAGGATTTCACATAGCAACACCTTCAAAACCCTCTTTTGCTTGCACCATGGAGTTGAAACTCATCATTTCACCTTCTCTGGCCATCTTCCCAAAACCCTAGGTATCTGGAGTGCTTTAAACAATCATCAGTGTTGTATTACAAGTTCTCTATAGCCCTTTCAATTTCATTCACTTCTGTTCAGTTTACCTTATCCTTTTCCAATTCTCATCAATGGTCTCTGATAGACTTTCTTCATGTTTGGCCTTGTGTGCCTCCTCCAGGTCATTTATGCAAGTGGTCACTATTTTGGCACTCAACCAGGCTATCAAGCTCAAAACCTTGGTTATCTACAAGAACAAGTGTTTCTTCTCTCATTTTCTGTAAGTTGTTTTCATTCAGGAACATACAACCTACCTTATCAGTACTTATGTTGATAGACCTTTCAACACTGCTGCAAAAGTGCCAAAGTTTGTCCATTTTCCTCATGTGCAGACACTGAACTGAAGGGATAGTATTCTTTGGAGCTCTTTTACGTCCTTCTTGAATAACTGTATTTGACATTTTATTACATCTAAGCTAGATTATAGAAAAGGAAAATAAGTGTCGAAAACATCCAATGATGACCTTGAACCATGTAAAATCCTAAAGACCTAGTGGGAGGGTCCTTCGACCTGATTTTGGCTAAAACTTGGTTTGGAGACCTTCAAGTGAAAATAGAGTAAGGTCAAAGTGTTGTATTGAAGATCCAAAATCCAATGTACTTGATTTATCTAAAGAGCCTACAAATATAGTTTTGAGACCATCAATACTTGATGGACCTAGGGAACATGGGAAAAAGGTTTTATGAAGGTAAGAAGGATGAGAATGAGAGGTGTAAGCATATAATGAGTTTGTAGGAGTGTCAGGGTGACCATGAAATGGCAGGACTAATAGAATAGTGAAAAATTTTCTATAAGGATTATGAAGGCAGTGAGATTTCTGAAACTCACAATATTCAAGGAAGGTTGTTTTCAAAAATCTAGAACCAATCTATAGTCATCTACAAATAGTGAAAAATACTGATGACTAACATAAATTAGCTACTAAAGGGTAACACAATTTCTTGATACTATTTGGATTCATAAGTCTCATGTATTCCTCAAAATAAACAATAATTTTAGGTAGTATCTTCTTGAAATTTATGGTAAAATACTCAAATATGTATTTTTCCTCACCTTTGAGTTGCTTCAAGCAAGAAAGATTACAATGTTTTTATTTTTCCCATATTTTAATCTCACTTGTAGAGGAAATATTATAAATAAGGGGTTTATCTAGTGAGCTAAAGTATAAGAATAAGTAAGGTGTATTTCCATACAACCTTGGTAAAGGAGAAATGAATAAAGAGGCATTCCAAAGATTCAGACCCACTCATACAAAGATAGAAAACATTTGGGTCGATGGATCCCCTTCGTTGAAGATTTTCCCATGTAAGAATATAGTTTCCCAGAGAGAGCCAACCAAAGCACCAAATTTTTTGAGGCATTGACCGAATCCATATTTTTATGTGCCACCAAATATCTCTATATTCCAGTGTGGAAGAGGAGATAGATTCAGAGACTAGTATAGCCGAAACTTGTCCATAAGAGGACTTCCAACTCCATAATATGGAAATATCTTTGTTAATTAGGTAAATCCCATTAGAAATAAGACCTTTTACAAAATTTCCCATTTAATAGACAAGGGCCCATGTAAACTCAAATCATCTGAGTTTTTCCAGCTACTAAAGAAAAGTGCTTGTGGGCCCAATCTCATAACATGGCCCAATTTGTATAGCCCTTGAGCATTTAAGAGGGAAACAAGCTCTTGATATAGTTTATAAAAAGTGTCTCCTCTTATAAAAGGATCCTTCCCAAGGATGATATGACTACCCTTACATGCCTTCCAAGAAAGCTCGGTGGAGATCCAAGGGAAACCTTCCAACAAGCCCCTCCAAGTAATAGAACTCGAGTTATTATCATGCTTGTTAAAGTATCTCAACCAATTCCAATCAATGATAGATTTGTGTTTTAAGTATTTGTCCTTGATCATGTGATTCCAAAGAACAAAACCATTCATAGCTCTACAGAGGCTCTTCATAGAGAGGGCTATGCCAAACAATTTTAGATTTTTGAAACCCCAACCCCCTAAGCATTTAGGTTAAGACGAAAGGTCCCGTTTTTATAAATGGATACCTTTATTTTCCTTTTCACTAGTCCAAAGGAAATTAAAGTGCATTACTGAATCTATGTGTTGGACAACGATGAGCTCAAGAAGCCAATCTTGAGGGAATTTCATTTTAAGCCATATTTAGGTCATCTTGGATATCATAGGACATTGGCAGTTGTGAATAAATTCTATTATTGGATGAACGTGAAGAAATATGTTGCTTACTTCATCATCGGGTGTTAGTATTATCAAAATGTAAAAGAAGAGTGTAATCATCTAGGTGGTTTACTATTGTCGATTCTGATTTCATAATGGAAATGTGAGGTTATTTCTATGGATTTGATTATAGCTTTGTCAAAGACACACAGACAACATGATTCCATCATGGTTGTGGTTGACAAGTTGACAAATTTGGACTTCAGTAAAACTTATCATCCATGGATAGATGGACAAATGGATATGATCAATACAATTCTTAAGAACACGTTGAGGATGTATGTTATGCATTAGAAGAGGAGGTGAGAGGACTATCTTCTATTGGTTGAGTTTTCTTACAACAATGGGCATCAGGAGTCAATGAGGATGAGTTTTTTTGAGGTTCTTTATGGGCACAGTTGTAATACTCCTGTCAACTGGAATGATCTAGTGAATATGGTACTAAGAGGATCGAACATGTTGGCAAATATGGAACATGAAACCTACGTTTTCAAGAAGAATTTAGAGGCAGTAGAGGATAGACATAATATTTATGAAAATCAGCAGAGGGAATTTAAGGATTACCAGGTTAGCGAGCATGCGTACTTGTGCATAAAGAACAAGAAGAGATCCTCGAGGATTGGATCACATGCGAATTTGGAAACTCGATATTACAGGCCTTTAGAGATCCTTGAGAGGATTCGACAAATGGCCTATAGACTTGCACTACCACCGATAGTAAAATTTCGTGATGTTTTCCATGTTTCATTACTTAACAAATATGTGAAATATGTTGATCATGTGATTGATTTGTTTGTACTACAAGAGGAGTGAAAAGGAGAATTCCAGTTGGAACCCTAATGGATATTGTAGAGGAAACATATCATGCTTTGGAACTAAGAAATCAAGAAAGTTAAAGTGCAGTGGAAGAAATTTTGGCTCGATGAAGCTACATGGGAGATGGTTGATCATATGCAGGCTATGTATCCTTCATTATTTTCTGGTTGAGGCAAAGGAGTTTTGGTGTATGTACATATTTATATATGGGTGTTATTTTAAATACAATAATGAGTTGTGTTATAAATTTCCAATAATCGGTATGGTTGTGATGTTGTCATGTTTGTCATGTTTGTTTTTCTTTTCCGTAGGTTATTTATTGTAAATGCTACATCGGGCTAATTTATAAAGTTCCATGGGAAGTATGTTTTGGTTTTCAGCAATTTTGTTGGTCATAGGTGTTATAGAACACCAAGAATGGTGTTTCCCGAAGGGTGAGGAGTCTGTAACAACCCTATATTAAAATTTCCTGTAATAAAGTTAATAAAGGAAAAATAATACCAAGGTCATGGGACATGTATTTGAAGCCGAATGTTGGGGAAAACATCCTATTGAATGTTCATTTCAGTTTATTATGGCTAAGGAAATTGGAAAATTCATTGGAATAGGATTTAAAAAGGAAAAGAGGCATTAATTGACATTTGTTTTTTAAAATAAAGGAAATTAGGAGAAAAGGGAGATGAAAGGTCACATATTTGCATAAGAAGGAAATTGCAAGAAAAATAGAGGAAATTCAAGAAAATAGAGGCCTCAATAATAAAAGGCTTATGAGGACTAGTTCACAACTTTTGTCATTTTTACCGTTTGCCAGTTTATTTTTGTAGCTCTCTCTTTGTTCTCTCTATTCTCTCATACTATTGCACACTTAGAGAATTCTTGGAGAACTCTAGAATTGAATAAAGGAATGAACAGGAAGGAAAAACAAGAAATGGAAAACAAAGGATAAGCAAGGAAAGTTGGATAAAGAAACTTCGATAAGAATAATTTCAGGTAACAAGTTGCATGTGTAATTCCGTAGCAGGTTTTTTAATGCATGGTACATGCATGTGTGTATTTGGTTATGTTATTGTCATGGGAATGAGTTTTTGTAGGTGTAGTAATGGCTCCATCCTTGCCTTGAATTTTCTGGATAGACATGGTGGGATGTGGTTCTTTCATTTGATTAAGTTTTGGTTATCCATATGGTTTTAGAACTCGGTGAGGTGGTCTCCTGAAAATTCCCATAGGGCCTAGGAATCTATTAACTGGTTTTGGCAGGATTGCAGTAAATACTGAGGGTGGATACATGAAAATTCCTCAAGGTATTGGTGAATAAATTATGAGGCATCCAAGCTTATTTTTTTCCTAGTAATCCCTTGATCGTTTTTGGCAGGATTGTGGTAAAGCGTGAGGGTGGAGGTGGTTTAATCTCAAGGAATATCTCGTTGTTTATGTTATCGTTTTGGGCCTAGTGATCCCTTGAACACTTTTGGTGGGATTGTGATAAAGCTCAAGGGTGTAGGTGGTTTAATATTTGGTAATCCCTTGTTATTTTGGTCTTGTGTCGCACATTCATGCTTGGAATATGGCATAGGGGTGATATACTGAAAGAAATATCCGATTCAGTCCAATCTATGGTCAAGCAGTACGTGCAAGTCCCTGACTTCATTTTCTTTTGCATATGTTGAGAAGAGCTCTTTCCTCTTGTATTTCATGAGTAATTATACTTTTTATTATGTGGTATTTATGGTTTTTCTATCATACTTATTATTATGGTTATATGTTGGTCATAAGCATGGTTTTATAACATGTTCTAACTATGGCTCTTAATATGTTTTGATTAGCTGATGAATGGTTAATGAATGCATGAAGTAACAAATTTTATCATAGCTATTATGAGAGGCCATTAGACCTTCTTGATGATTGTCGGATAATTTCAGACCCATATGTTTACATATGCATTTATGACCTGTAGATTTCATGTTCTCAATATGTTTGATGAAATGAATGTCATGGTTAGTATTGGTTACGTCAGGTCTTTGATCAATTTTTTTATGAATGGATTTTCCTTGATGTTAATTATTATTTTGGAAAGTATCATTGAGTTCTGGGTAGTGGTCTAGAGGCTCACTTGGAATTTAGGCTCTGAATCCGAGACTGCACCTATTCAAATTGGAAACAAGAAGAGGCTTCTAATTTAATTTTCCCTTAATTAAATTAGAAGAGACTTGTAATTCCACATCGGATGATAGCTAGTATGAGTTAATTGTGTTGGGAAGACTTAGTTAGCTCAATCAATTCGAGTTGGGGGTGAAACTGGAGGCATGTAGAATTCACTCTAAGTTTTAGGGGTCCAGTTGCAGTTTATTTTGAGTTGTAATAATTAACTTAATTATTTGAGTTAAAATCAGTTTAACTAGTTCGAACTGTTGGGTGAGTTAGTGAGAGGTCTAGTGAATTAAATCTGATTTAATTCACATTCAGTGATCAATAAGATAACTAATAATTCACTATAAATAGTTGTTGAATGTCAGTCCTGAGGAATACCTAGTTGAGATTGGAGTTAAAGGGAAGAATACTATCAGTTGCATAATTAGAAAATTGTACATGTCAAGCATGAGGTCAACAGGATGCTTTGGATGAATTGCGAAATCAATTCTTGGGAATTTCCTAATTAACAGGGGCTCAATTCCCCGAGGAATGCATAAGAAAGGCTAAGAAATCCAGAGGGAAGAAATTGGTTAAGTATTGGACCAAGCTTTTTTGGATCAGTGTGATATAGTCAAAGATAGTGCAAAGAGCTCTCAAGCTTGAGAGAAGCATTGTATTGTTTCATATTATTCACTTAATGTAATATATAGATAGTGGGATTTTTAGCTTAGGCTTTCCCTAGATACATATTTATGTTATACGATTGAAATTATTTCTCTTTCTTATTCATGTGATTTTGCAATTGTAATTGGTTTCCGCAATTTGTAGAATAGATTCAAGTATTTTATTTTAGCACATTACTAGATCAGTTGAATATATGTGGATTTTATAAATGGTATTAGAGGAGGAATCACTATAAAAGAGAAGAATATGATTTTCTTTTGAACAAGTGAATCAAATTTGCAGATTTATTCTTCAGGACTAGCAATAGATCAGGATGTCCTTCTGTGGATTGAGACTCAAATATTCCCTTGAGGGTAGTTCAGATTACATAGCTTGGAAGGACACTGTCAATGTATTTCTTGAGGACAATAGACTCAAGGAATTCATAGACAATGATATTCCTAGGCCTGTAGTAGCAGATGCTTAAAGTATTGATGCATGGTAGAAGGATGTAGCAAATGCGAGAAGGATTTTGTTAGAAGGAGTTCGATATCGCATTGTCTCGAACCTCCATCGAAAGAAAACTCCATATGCTATGTGGAAGGCCTTAAGAGAATTTATTTAAAATAATAGTGACCACAAGATGCTAGCATTGAAGGATAATCTTATAAATATCAAGATGGAGAAGGGAGACACGATACCAAAATAATTTACTAAGTTAACTCAATGTCGAGATGAGCTTGGAATTATTTGTGTGATATTTATCAAGGATGATTTGGTGAGTCGAGCACATATATGCCTTCCCAAGACCTAGCGCAACTACCAGGATTCAGTGAATGGGAGGGAGAAGTTATCAGAGTGGGAGCAATTGTGGTTTGACTTGGTACAAGAAGAGATTCAATGGAACACTAGAGATGGATCCTCATCAAAGACTGATGATGAGGAGAAAAATGCCTTGGATGGAAGGGAAAATAAATGGAAATGGAAGGCATCCAATTCCAAATAATATTCTGGTTAGGCAAGAAAGAAGAGATACTTGTCAAAAATAAAATGTTTTCATTGTCATGAGCTTGGACACTATGCTACAAAGTGTTCGCACAGGAAGACCAACAAGAAGCCCTCAGGAGGAGCAGAAGGTGAAGCAATTTCTTCACATTTTGAGTTGGATTTCACCCTCATCGCATGCATGTTGTCATTGGTGATGGGTTCAGTGTGGTACTTAGATAGTGGAGCTTCATTCCATACGACCAACAATAAAGAATTCCTTAGCAACTTGGAGGATAAGGATCTCTATATGCACATCGAGATGGAAGATGACGAGAGGTTTAGCACGAAAAAAATAGGTATGATTAACCTGAAGAGTGAGTCCGGTACTCCTATCACATCAAAATATGTCATGTATGTTCTTGGTTTAAGGAAGAATTTAGTTTCAATTTCTATGTTGGAACACCATGGCTATGATTTCATATTTTGCAAACGAAAGGCCTTCCTTCACCACAAAGCCATGGGATAGGTGAAGAAGATTGGGGTTTGAGTAAATAATATCTACAAAATGGATGTAGAAGATTGTGCTTCCATGAGAATGAAAGCAAAGAGGGTCCAGAGCCAAGATATGGATGAGTTATGGCATAGAAGATTGGGTCATCTACACCATGGCACTTTGAAGATCATGTAACATATTTCTATAGGACTTCCAGAGGGTGCACTTGAGCAGCGATATACATGTAAAGGTTGTAGATTGGGGAATTACACCAAACACACATTTGTTGATAAAGAAACTCGAGCAAAGGCGATCCTTGAGAAAGTTCACTTATGATGTATGTGGATCGTTCTCGATAGCCTCCACAATGAAACACAAGTATTATGTGATTTTTGTAGATGATTTTTCACACAAGTGTCGAATATTATTCATGCATAAGAAATATTAGACATTATCAAAGTCTTATGAGTTCAAGGAACTTGTCAAGAAAGAGACAGGGATGGAGGTGAAGGCTTTCAGAAGCGACAATGGTGGAGAATACGCCTCGAATGAATTCAAAAAAAAATTTGTTTTAGAAGGAATTCTATGGGAATTGATAGCACCACATAACCCATAACAAAATGGGGTTTTAGAAAGGAAGAACACAACTATTTTTGGAGAAGAATGAGTGATGTTGCATGATCAGGTCATAGCATTGCATTTGTCGGCTGAAGCATGCAACGCAATAGTATTTCTACAGAACATAAGTCCTCATCAGATACTTGGGATGAGTACACCAGAGGAAGATTTTTTAGGTAAGAAACCAGATGTGGCACATTTTAAATTTTTTGGTTCATCAGTTTATTTTAATGTAACCAAAGATGTTAGGAAGAAGTTAGAGACAAAATTTGAGTTGGGAATATTTATGGGGTACACTGATACACCTCACATCTATCAAGTGTACTTTCCACCACATAGGATGATAATGGTCAGAAGAGATGTGAAATTCACTAGAGAGAAGGCCATGCGAATTTACCTTGAGATGGAGCTTCAATTGCATGCAATTGAGGAGCTCTTGGCTTCAAAAGGAGAACCTCAATATGTGGAGAGACCACAAGCAAAGGAACAGAGATTGGAAGCAACCACTCATGAAGGAACATCTTGAGATGGAAGGAAGCACACCAGAGAGGCTGAGAAGTTGGTTCTTGAGGATAGAGAAAATGTGGGAGCACCCACATCACAACTCAATAATAGAATGTACCCAGAGCGGTACAATGACTACATGGCTCTTATGAGTGAGAGTGTAGATATAAATCCATCATCTTTTGAGGAAGAAGTGAAACAAACACTTTGGGTCAGTGCCATGGTTGAGGAGTATGACTCTATTATCAAAAACAGTGCATGGGAATTTTTCCCAAGACAAGAGGTAAAGTTAGTTGTAGGATCCAGTTGGATTGATAAGGTAAAGTAGGCAACATATGGGAGTGCTGAGGAACACAAGGCCAAATTTGTGGCCAAAGGGTTCTGTTAGATGGAGGGGATTGATTACGATGAGACATTTTCACCAGTCACAAGGTACTCATCAATAAGATCCTTTCTTGTACTTTCAGCATAGATGGGATGGTAGATACATTAGATGGATGTAAATACAACCTTCCTAAACGAAGTGATTGAGGAAGAGGTATACATTGAGAAAACATATAGTTTTGATACCTTCGACAGATATTCACATGTGTGTAGACCCAAGAGAGCATTGTATGGGTTGAAACAAGAACCTTGTACTTGGTACACCAGGATCGAAAACTACTTCACTTGGTTGGGCTTCACCATGAGTGAAGAAGAATTGAACCTTTACCATATTGTGGTAGAAGGTAAAATTTTGATCATTTTACTTTATTTCAATGATTTTATACTGACAGGTGATGAGAATATCATAAATTATTGCAAATAGGATATTTTAAGAGAATTTGACATGAAGTACATGGGGCTCTTGCACTATTTCCTAGGATTGGAAATTTGGAAAAGAGATGGGGAGCTATTTGTATCTCAGGGAAAGTATGCCAACGAGATTCTTAAGAAGTACCACATGGAGGGCAACAAACCCATGGAGACTCCTCTAGCAGGGAACTAGAGGAAGAATGATGCTAATTCAGGTGATGTAGTATATGCTACCATTTATAGGAAGCTTTTGGGTTCACTCGTGTATTTGGTGAACACACAACTAGATATATGTTATGCATTTTACTATCTTATTCAAGCTATGGTTAATCCTACCAATATATTTTCAAAGGCGGGCAAGCATATGTGGAGATAACTCATAGGTACTATAGTCTTTTGGATATGGTACATGTGGATAGAGGGAGTGAAGCTTCAAGACTTCACAGATGCAGATTGCAAAGGGAGTCCATCTGATAGGAAGAGTACATCAGGGGGCATATTCAAAATTGGGTCAATAGCAGTTTCCTAGTACAACAAGAAGAATATATCAATTGCACTCACCTCAACAGAGGCAAAGTACATGGTTGCTAGTCAAGCAACATGTGAGGTCATTTAGATGAGGGAGATACTTGTTGGCTTGTTTGGTTGCCAGATGGATCTGACAGTAATTTATTGTGATAACCAGAGTTGCATAAAACTCTCAGTTAATCCATTTTTTCATGATAGGTCCAAGAATATTGATATCTGGTACCACCATCTCAGAGATTGTGTATAAAGAAGGATTATTTCATTAGATTACGTTCCCATGGAGGAGCAGGATTTATACATATTGACGAACACACTGTGAAGAGGAAAATTCAAGTTCCATAGAGGCAGGATTGGGGTAGCATAAAATCCCTTTATTGTTGAGAGGGAGTGTTGAAATTGGCAACAAGAAGAAGCTTCTAATTTATTTTTTCCTTAATTAAATTAGAAGGAAATTGTAATTCCACATCACATGACGACTTGTACAAGTTAACTGAGATGTGAAGACTTAGTTAGCTCGATCAATTAGAGTTAGGGATCAAATTGGAGGCATGTATAGTCCACTCTAAGTTTTATGGGGCTGATTTGCCATTTATTTTGAGTTTTAATTGTTTAACTTAATTATTTGAGTTAAAATAAGTTTAGCTAGATCTAAATGATGGATGAGCTAGTTAGAGGTCCAGTGAATTAATTTTTCTTTAATTCACATGCAGTGATAAATCATATAACTAATAATTCACTATAAATAGTTGTTGCATGTCAGTTCTAAGGAAGACCCAATTGAGATTGGAATTAAAGGGAAGTATACTATCAGTGGTAAAATTATAAAATTGTACAAGTCATGCATGAGGTAAACTGAACAGCTTGGATGAATTGTGCAATCAATTCTTGGGAATTTCCTAATTAATAGAAGCTCAATTCCCTAAGGAATGTATAAGCAAGGTTGAGTAACCCAAGGGAAATAAATTGGTTAAGTATTGGACCAAACATGTTGGGATCATTGTGAGATAGTCCAAAGAGCTCTCAAGCCATATAGAAACATTCTATTATTTCATATTCTTGACTTAATGCAATATATAGATAACGAGGTTTTTAGCTGAGGCTTTCTCAAGATACATATTTGTGTTGTGCGATTGAAATTCTTTCTCTTTCTTGTTCATGCGATTGTGTGATCGTAATTGCTTTCCGCAATTTGTAGAATAGATTCAAGTATTTTTTTTAGCATATTACAAGATGAGTTGAATCTATGTGGATCTTCTAAAAAACCCTCTCGACTGAGGAATTTAGGTCACGACTGCTACCTCATAGGCTTATGCATGTAGTTGGAGGCCCTTAACCACATGGAGGCCTTTACATGCATGCAGTTGGGAGCATAAGTCATCAAGAAGGCATTCTAGCTCAAGATTTGGGTAGTGGGAGTGGTTTTTTGGCTCTTAGGTATCTTGTATCTCCTGAGGAAGGTAATTAAGGTTCTACTTTGTCGATTCCACTTCCTTAACTTTACTTACGACGATGAGTTATGTCATAGTAGCTCTTCATCTCATGTTTTCCCTTTAAGGCAAGTGAAAGTGGGCAAATGTGGGAGGGGGTGGTTACACCTGTAGACTTGTTTCTGGAAGAAAAACCCTAATTAGAAAAAAGAGATAATGATAATGACAAAGATAATGTAGATATAGCGAAAAATCAAGGCTCTTATCCTAAACTCGCAACACATGTCATATGCTTCAGATTTTGTTACCCAACATACAATGACCTCGAAAAATTCAAAAGGTTTGAACCCTCAAAACCTTAGAAAGTAAGGAATATATGTCATGATGATAATAAAGCTCTGATTATGAACTCGGTTAGTTTCTTTCACCGCACCCATTTCATATGTGCTTCATTTGTAATTACACTTGTTTTACTACATCAAATAGGAATGCATGTTGATCTACATTCACCTATCACTACAAATCCGTAGTTGTTTCTAACTAACTGCCCTATATCCTTTTTAAACTATATAGTCTCAATTCCTCCCCTTTTTAGACTCTATAAATCTACCTAATATATGATTTTCTTCCAACCAACCATCCTATATTCTTCTTAAACTAGATAATCCCCAAGTCCTCCCCCTTTTCAGATTCTATAACACTACCCATTGTACCAGTATCTCCATTTGGTGTCATTTTCAAAGTGTTTTAGTGGATGGTGATCTCACACAGTTTTAAATCACCATCAATCTTAGCAACATAGAATGTGTCCTTTATTAATGACAAGATTAATAATTTGATGTGTTGATGAATCAAAACATTGAATTCTTCAATGTTATCACCTTTTAATAATGTAGCAGGTTATTTAATAATGTCTTAGGTTAGTGGGATATTTATTAGTTGCAGCTTGTTGTCCTGACACATTTCAAGCCTAGATGTATTCATCTAATAGGTTGTGAATGGCGTTCGAAAGAATGAAATTATATTTTTTTTCAAGTGTATTTAATGGTGAATATAGATATTTTTTGAAATTGTCAATAATGAAAAGTGAAAAAGAAATGAACTTGTAAATTTAATTCCCAAATATATAGACTCCTTGTAAAGTGTCAAGACCATTTTTATTGGGTCAAATACTGCGGACATTGTTTGAAATTAGTAATGTTGTTAGACATTTTATATATAAAACTAACTTATATGGAGATGAATAATTAATTATCTCTTTTAAAACTTATATTATAATATTTAATCAGAAATAAAAAACTGCTACAGAGGAATTTCCTGATGCCAAAAAGTGGTTAATGAAATGTGATCACATGGAAGGTCAATGAAATCCGATGACATTGAATCTTGTGAGGGACAAAAGACAAATATTGAATATTCAATCCTTCCTAATGATAGGTCAAGGAAATGTGATATACATAGAATATTCTGAAGCTGAGGATGGAAAGGGAGCGGAGGAACATGATTTCTTGGCTTTAAAGGGACTGGAATCCTTGCGCTCGGATGTTCTTTCGGGTAAGTGGAAGTTGACTCATAATTATAATTCTGAGTTTTTGTCTTTGTCTGTGTTGAATGGTCTTTGTGCCAATGTTGGTTTGGGTAACAGAATAGAACATAGTGGGGGGTGAGATCGGGTTGGGGCGAGTGGTGGAGTCTGTCAAAAGTCAAAAATTTAATTTGAGCCCTTCGAATGAGGAATGCTCTCTTTTGAAAATGGGGCAGCAGAATTCACATAGATCTGTGATGAAGGATATCTCTTCTATTTCTGAGTCCCCTGTCTGTGACGGTCCTTGCGAAGCCAAGGATACAGGTTTTGGATGTATTATTTTTGGGGAGTTGGGAGGGGATGAGGTGGCCTGGCTATGTGGGATTTCTACATTGAATAAAAAACCCAGGGGTGGCTCTGTATTGGATACGGCTGCACCCTCATCCATTAGTAACGATTTGGAGGATCATTTGGCTACTCATTCAATGGATTCGCCAAAGGAGATCATGACGTTGTCACCAAGGAATTCGGTGGGCAGCAAAATTGAACTTCTATTGCAAAACCATGAGGAAAATTTGAGTGCAATTTCAATTGATACTGGAAAGCCATTGTCTCCTAACATTTGCATCAACCCTTCATCGATATCAAATATTACGGTGCGGAAGGGAAGGCCCGGCAGACCCCGACATAAAAAGATGATGAAGGTTGTTGATATTAGGGATTCTAATTTGTCGGGGCGGGGGGGGGGGGGGGAAGTCTCAGGGAGATTATAGTGGCCTTTGCTCTGGACAAGGTACTTAGAGCCCTTAAGCCTGCAAAATCGGTTTTTGATGATTCTTTTCTCTCATAATATTAGGGGGTTGGAGGCTCATAAGTTTTTGTCTTTAAGGGATTTTTATGTGAAGATAAAACGTTGCATTATTTTTATTCAAAAAACGATGTCCAGTGCCGATTGTGCGATAACTTATTTCCGGAGAATGTTCCCAGATTGGCATATCACCGCCATGGATGTGGTTGGACAATCTAGAGGGTTGGCAGTGATTTGGGACCCAAGATGGGCCTCTTTTCAGGAGTTTGGTTTTTTTGGGGGTATTTTGATTTCGGAGCGCATGAGGGGTCTTAATATGAGAATAAATTTGATTAATTTATATGTGCTATATGCTGACAGAGAGGGCTTTTGGAAGCAGATGGATAGATGCGGTTTCTTATCTATGGAAATATCCATGTTGGTGGGGGAGTTTAACTGCACTATGAGCGGAAAATTTATCTAGGGAGCTAGTCAGGTGGATCCATTATTGGACTTCATGGCTGATTTGTTCAGAGACAATTGTCTAAAGGAGATGCCTTTGGTTTCTCATGGTCCGACGTGGTATAATGGGAGAAGGGGCGAGGACTTCATTGCCAAGAGGCTAGACTGAGATTTTTTTCAGGAAGCTTTACTGGATCAAATAGGAGGGGTGGAGGTTAGTGTCTTGGATCTGATGGTATCTAATCATAAACCATCACTGTTAAATGGAATTTTGAAAAAGAAATGTGGGGCTATCCTTTTAAGTTCAATCGGGCATGGCTGGAGGATGTCGATTTTAATGTATTGTTTCGCGATTTCTTTAATTTCAATAGGAGGGAAGAGGGTGGATCTTATATGGAATATTTATCCAAAAGCCTCAAAGGCCTGAAGGTGAAGGTTAAGTGATGGGAAAAAGAAAAAAAGAGGAAAATTGACCAAATATTGTTGGAAATCATGGAACAAACTAAGGAGTTATTGGATGTTCTAAAAAACGGAAGACCACAAGAACCAGTTTGGAAGAAAATCAGGGATTTGGAAAACGAAAGGAATAATTATCTTCGTATTAAGGAGAAAACTTAGAACTTAAAGAGTATAGCTATGTGGCTCAAAGCAGGGGACCGTAATACGAAATATTTCCATGGCTATGCGAGTGGAAGGAGAAAGAAAAATGCTATATGGAAAATTAAAAATGAAGGAAGGGTTTTTTACACCTCAGAAAGTGTAAATCAGGAGGCTGTAATTTTTTTTCAGATGTGTTCAAGGCTAGAGAGGGGGCCTTGATTCCAGATCAATTATGGGTGGTGCAGGGTTATCCAAGGATGTTCAATGATGAGGAAAATGAGATTTTTTTCAGGGAAGTGGAGATGATGGAAGTAGAGGGCATTTTGAGATCCTTTAAAATTGATAAAAGTCCTAGCCCGGATGGCTGGACACCAAATTTTTTCTGTACTTTTCTGATATTCTATTAAAGGTGGTGACGGGGATGGTGGAGGAAATCAGAAGACGTGGGAGGATTATGAGATCGGTAAACTCTACTTTTATAGTACTCATCCCAAAAAAAAAGGATTCCGGAACTTTCGAGGACTATAGGTCGATCTCTTTATGCAATACTCTTTATAAGATCACTACAAAATTGATAGCTGAAAGATTAAAGGGAAATCTTGCCAGGTATATTAAAAAGGAACAATCAGAGTTTCTGAGAGAGCGTATTATTCATGATGCGGTGGCAACATTTCAGGAGGTTATGCATTCAATCCATGACAGAAAAATGAAGGCTATTCTCATGAAAATGGATTTAAGTAAGGTGTACGATAGAGTTAACTAGGCTTTCCTTAGAATGATGCTTTATAAGATTGGTTTGAACAAGAATGTAGTGAAATGGATAATGGGCTACATCACTACATCTGTGATGGCAATTATTATAAATGGGACCGCTTCTTGTTTTTTCAAGCCAGAGAGAGGATTGTGCCAGGAGTGTGCTCTCTCTCCTCTGCTCTTTATATTAACTACGGACGCTTTAACCTTTAAGTTAAATGAGGCCACTACTAAGGGCACGTTTAGGGGGATTAAGATCACTGAGAGAAAGGAGATTTCTCACAGTTGTTTTGTGGATGATGCTATGTTTTTTGGGAAACTGATAAAATCCTGTTGGCTGACAATGTTCCACATTTTTCAGAGATTTAGTCAGGCTACTGGTATGATAGCCAATAAGAGAAAGTCTTGTATTTATTATGAAAATGGGGAGTAGAGGATTTTAAATGAGATTGAAGCTCTTTTTTATTTTAACTTGAGTTCTCTCACGGAGGGGATTATTTACTTGGGCTTCCACCTCAAACCAATGTCCTATAAAGTAAAGGATTGGCAGTGGATTTTAGATAAATTTCATAAAAGCGTTCATGGATGGTCTCTAAAGTTTTTATCAAAGGGGGGAAAGCTAATTCTTATCCAGGTGGTCATGTAGCAGCTTAAGGTATTCTATTCACATTTATTCTTGATCCCAAAAACTATTCAACGCAGGATCATAATGTATGTTACAATTTGTTATGGAACGATATCAAGGATTATAGGAAATTCCATTTGGCGTGATGGGACCTTATCGCATTGCCAAAAGAACAGGGAGGGTGGGGTTTATTGAAATTGGGGACTTTGGTTAAAACATTACTCGTTAAATCCATGTGGCGTAGCATGCAAACAGAGGGAATATGGGGCGATATTATATATTATAAATATATTAAGGCTCAACAATTGGAGGATATTTATATTACAGGATGGAACATGATGAGAAAATGCTTGCATATATGGAGGGGGTTTTTATCTATCTGGCCAGGTCTTAAAAATTTCTTGAAATGGAAGTTGAAAAGTGGGCATAGAATTATGATCGGGGAGGGCACGATCAAGGGATTGCAGGCAGACGATACTCTGGAGGAGAGTACTATGGATTTCTTGCATAGGAAGGGTCTCTTTTATATGGCATAGATTATTAAGGGGTGGTAGGATGGAATGCCAAGATGGCATGGGGTGGAGGCACTAGGCTTGAGGGGACAGGAGAAAAATGATTTCAATAAGTATATAGTAAAGATTGAAGGGATGGGTTGGACTCAATTGGAGGAAGTAGACTCCATTACTTGGGGCGGCAGTATTAAGAATGGAAATATTCTCACATTGGAAATTTAAAGGAAAGTTATGGAAAAGCCTGGAGGTCAAGGGGAGGAATACTGGTTTAACAGGATGTGGGCGGTTAAAGCAAAAATAAAAATTGTCATATTTTTATGGTGTGTGTGGAAGAACAAAAATCTAACTTGGGCCAATTTAAAAAAGAGAGGTATAAATGGTCCAGGGAGATTTTCACTGTGTAGGATGGAGGAGGAGGATAACAAACACTTGTTCAATCAATGTGCTTACTCAAAATATGTTAGAGTACTTTTGTGCAAATTTTTTAACTTAAGTGATAGTGATTATGAGTCCCCAAAGGATTGTGTGTCTTGGTGGGTCTCAAAGGGCAAATCTTTATGCATTATACCTCTTTTTTTCCATTGGAAAATATGGAAGTGTAGAAATATGATTATTTTCGAGAATTGCTATTCGTCACAAGAGGTGATTGCTTCACAAATTATCCAACAGTGGGAGAGTTCCAGGCCAATGCAGAAGTCCATAAGGGATCTCTCGATCAGATTGAGGCCTTTCAATTTTTCTTTTTTGGTGGGTTTCTTCGATTGCGCAGCGCAAAATGGTATGTGTGGTTGTGGAGTTTGCTTACTGTTTAGTCCTTTGTGCCATTACAAACTCTACTGGAACGGAGGCATGGGATCAAATATAAGAGTGGAGAAATTGCCTTTATGGGGATTGCCCTGGTTTGCTAGTCATTTATGCATTGATTCCATTCAGGTTCTTGGGGATTCAAAGGTTTTGATTGATTATTTAAATAGGAGAAACAACCTGGCACCAGTACAACTTATCTCTTGGATGGAGCGTATAAAATCTTTGGTAGGCACTTTCTCTTTGATATCCTTTGCACACATTTTCGGAGAAAAGAATCACGTAGCAGACAAGATGTCAAAACTGGGTTTGAATGGTAAAATGGGAGAAATTCATTATGAACTTACTGAGGAGAAGGGGAATGGTGCTAAGGGTACAGTGCAGATGTTTTAGAGGGCCCTGCATTTCTGGGGGTAGAGGATGGTAATGGGAACAAGTTTCTGTTAAGAGATCGAAGACTTTTAATTCAATTGACTACTGGAGGAGGCACAAAGTTCTTGACAAAGGCGTGGTGGGATAGGAGTTGAACAAATAGTTTTTGTCTTTGATGCTCAATTTTTTCTTTTTAGACAAGAAGGGAAGCATTGAACAAGGATCTGACAGTTATAGTTTTCATATATGCTTTTCTGTATATGTATTTTCGATTTTGTAGTTTTACTGGTGATTTGGCTCACAGGACCTTTTATTAGGAAGACTTTTAAAAAGGATGTAAAGATGGAAGTTTATTGACATTTTAAACTCGTACATTTATATATAACAAGAGAGAGGTCTTTTCAGGATGAATAAAAAAATTCTAAAGCACAAAAGACAAATTTAAGCATCTGAAGCAAGATACATAAATGTACATAGTTTCATATATTAAGCTAAAGGTTGTGTTTCAAGTGAATAATTCAATGTAGTTTGAAGCGATGATATTGAGATTTGAGAAGCGTGGAAGGCAGATCTAGAAGTTTCGAAGTAGGTTATGTTTGTGAAGATATTTTATACGAGTTATTTAACCATTCTATGTTTGAATTTTTTTTTTAAAGAATTTTATAATTATTATTGACATTATAAAAGAGATTATGAGTTTTAATTAACACTCAATTTTTTTTTTAATATTTGAAGTTTGCAGATTACAGAAATCAAATTCGTAATTCTAGTATATTTTCTGGGGTAAAATTGAAAAATATTATATAAAAAAAAACTTGAAAACTCAGGATCAATAGAGTATAAACATTCATAAAACAAGACATTTCCTGATTTCATAGTGTAATTTCATATAACTGATTTTTTTTTATGGTGATTTTGTACAATTTGATATTGCAGGCCATTAAGCTAATTCGCTACCTCTCGTAATCTAGTGGCACATTTTCCAATATGGCCAAGCTTTCATACTCTTCTTTTTCATCCCATATTTCAATTACTATGACACTCAATCGACCTCATCATCTCACTCTCGACGCCTATCTCAACACACGACACATTCCACGTTTCTTCAACACTGTTAATACTGGAAGCAGTGCCACCAAATAGAGAAGAATTTACCTATGATCGGATACACACACAATTTTAAGTTTATTTGTATTTCAATTCGACTTCTTACCTTTTTTTGTTATGGAGGTTCAAACAAGTTCATTACTTGTGTTGGCAAAGAGTCAGCTTCCCTTTCCAATCACTTTGATAAAAAGACCGGTACGCTTATGTTGGTGCATTGTGTAGAAAATAATTTAAATATTTTCAACATCGTAACTAGTGATGAATTTCACAAATTTTAATTTTTTTCATTTTTAATTTGTTTTTTTTCTATATGTTTTTTATTTTTTTAATTATTTTTTTATGGTTTTTTATTTTATTTTATTTTTTAATGTTTTTGTGTTTTATATTTATTTAGTTTTTATTTTTTAATAGTTTTAATATGTTTTTTCCTTTTTATGTTTTTTTTTTTCAATTTATTTATTTTTAATAGGTTTTTTGAGTTTCTTTTAATTGTTTTGATGTTTTTTTCTCAATAGTTTTTGTTATTTTGTTATTTTTATTTTTTTAATTTAGTTGTATTTTTTTTTTTTTCTAATTTTTTTTAAGGTTTTTTTTTAATTAATTAAAGTATTTATTGCTTTTTAAAAATTATATCTTCTGTTTTTTAACATTTTTGTTTTGTTATTTTTACTTTAAATCTTATTTGAATCAATTTATTTGGAAAAAATACTTAAAATGTCATCATTTTTTGATATAAAAGTCATAAAGTTGTTATTTTTTGAATTTTTTTATTTATTTTTTCGTAAAAATCTCATGTTTAACATGTATTTTAAGTGAAAATTTCATAAAATACATATTTTTTTATTATATTTGTGTAAAATTTTTATTTTTTAGTGACAAATATTTTATGTGTATTGAAGTATTAATTAACGATATATAAATATATAAAAAATCATAACCTCACAATATTAATGCTATTATTTTTTCAAACTTTGTAAAACAAATTAAAAATTTCATTGTAAAAAACATTGCAAAGAAAAAAAAAAACATGTTTGGAAAACCCTTAAAAAATAAACATCTTAGGATGAAAAACAAGAAGACGAATAAGAAAAAGATGGTAAAATTATCAACATTTAAAAAAAGTTGTTCACACTTCATACATTAGAAAATTTAAAGTGTAAAAAATGAGCCTTCTAAATAAAGGGGGCTGATGTTGCACACACACTTTTCAAAATCAACATGAAAATCACAAACATTTAAAAAAAAAAAATCATACTTGATACATAAGAAAATTTAACGTGCCAAAAATATGCTAAAAAAAATAGGTTATTCTGAATAACAAATTTTTAAAATCACGTGCATTTTTTGCTAGCTCAAAAAAACGGGTAATCGGTAATTTTCTCGTTTGATCGGTAACTATGTTAGAAGCTTCACCAAAGGATTTGTGGAATAGGTTAGGATCTTTATATCACTTTATGTCCCTAGTAAGAAAATTATTCTTGTAGAAAAATATTTATAACCCGAGGATGAAGAATGAAGACTCGATGATAAAGAATCAGAACGTCTTCAATATTTTGGTAAGTCAGTTATTATATTTTTGACATTAATATTTCAAACGAAGATGAGTGTATCCGTTTTTTGTGTTCCTTACCAGACTTGTAGGATAGCCTGGTTGATATCATATATAATAATGAGACTACTTTAAGCTTTAATGAAATAGTCTCATCCTTTTTATTGGAGGATATGAGATGAAAAAACATGGAATGTCATAACATATGTGCCTTGTTTGTAATTGTACATTCCTAGAATAAAAATAAAAAAGTAAGTCCTCTAGTGGGAGATCTAAGTCTACAAGAAAATTCATCAATGTGTGTTGATATGTGGAAAATAAGGGCATTATAGTAAATATTGTAGATCCAAAATTACTGAAAAGGGGAAGGGATTTCAAGATGTTCTTTTGTAGAATGAAAACCATCCTCAAATGAAGGAGGAGATGCGTACTTGGATTCTTCAAGTACACATGTATATCATGAGGCATGGTTGGTTAACACGGGTGCATCCTTTCATGTGACACCTCATTGGGAGTACTTTTGTGAGTACGAAAGATATTATGGTGATGATATTTTCCTGTGAGATGAATCAATAGCCAAAATCATACGATGAGGAATATTCACGTTGAAGCTCATGGGTGGAAATATTAGAACACTCCCTAGCATTAGGATAATTTTGAGGGAAATAAATGGGCCCCAAAATAAAAAATATATTAAGAAAATTATCTTTAAAATGACCAATTGGATTCAAGATAATCATGTCATCCCCAAGGAAACATGTTTTGGAGAGAAAAGAAGAAAAACAATTTTTTTTTTTGGTATTTTCGGCTTATCATTTCATAGGTTCACTCAAATGTAGAAATTATACACATGTCGGATGTGGAATTACATTTGACATCCAACACATACCCACTATGCATACATATGATAAGTCTCACATAAAAAAATTAAAAATACATGAAAAACAACGTGATGAGCAAGATTTTTTCATGTATTTTCATTTTCTTCGATGTGGGTCTTCTTAGAAGTATGTAGAGTGGGTACTCATTAGATGTAGAATTTAATTCTTCATCTAACGAGTGTATACATTTCACATTTGAGTAAATCTATAAGGGTATAAGCCAAAAATACTATAAAAAATGTAGTTTCCTTTAGTTTTCTTTAAAAAATCATCTCTTATTTTATTATTTTGACTATTATTTTATTATTTTCCTTAGGAGGCCCATTTTAGACCTCAAACATTCCATAATGTGTTTTGTGCATTCCAATATTGGCCAATAAGTTGAATTTTTGTGGAAATTATGATGTAGATTTGCAATTTCTTATGAAATTTTAATCAAAATCGCAAGACACAAACCTTCTCTAATGCTCTGCAGAAATAAATTCACAATTTAGAAAAACAATCTTAGGCATGAAATTATAAATAACACACATGAACACATTATTTTTCCATGGGAAAAAAAATGCTAAAAAACCCTTTGCTTGCTTTCATTAATTCACAGGAGAAGCATAATGGTCAAAAGTTAAATATGTGTCGTCCTTCCATGAATACATAGAGACCTCCAATGTCTCAATATCAAGGGAAACTCTAGTTCTGATTGGAGTTATTTTCACTAGATAGTTTCTCACACTCACATGCTTTCCCAAATTTATTACCGATGTAAATTTTCATATCTCACGGGGTTGACAAGGCGTTTGATAAATGATACCAAAACTTACCAGGAAGACTACTCAATCTCGTATCATACAATATTATGACCTCGGTCCTTAATCAATTCTATTATACTTAATGGGTTGCTAATTATTATTAATGTAGGTAGCGAGAGGTGAAGGCGAGGTGACTTATGCCATATATTGTTATATGAAGGACCATCCAAAATTGTCTCAAACATGTTTATACTCTCATGGAAAAAACCCTTGAATATTTGAAGTGGGAATTTCTGAAATCAAAATACGTACGAAACAAATGCACAAGACTCTTTTTTTACTATGCTATATTGATGTATCTATTTTATAACCAAGGTGAAATTTTGACACTTGCACATGATATGGAAATTAAGGAACATGTCAAAAGGGTCCTATTTAAACCAGTAACCTAGAATAAGTTATTCAAATAAATAAAGTACCCACTCATTATGTTGTGTATAATGGCATAATGACGCACCATTGCTCTGTAATGTTATAATGACCTTTTTAATTTGGTCTTACTACCAAGGAAACAACTTTGAAAAGGCTACATGGCCTTTCAAAGTGCTTTTAAAGAAAATATATAACGAGTATTAAATAATTTCCATTATACTGAAGAAAATGACTTTCAAACATTTTGCATTGTCTATGATATGGTTGAAATTTGCTTGACAATAGGAGAGTGAACATCATATAGATATTAATTTTAAATATTGAGTAATGATCTAGTTTCAAAGATTGCATATCCATAAAAATAGTTTCTATTGTGTACAAATGCATGCAATAAAGGAATTGGTAGATTCCTTATGTAGGAGGGACAAGTAGTGTGGTATGAGTCACAAAAATTGAATGAGCATGAGAATAATTATTCGATACATGATCTTGAGTTGCCACCGATCATTCATGCGTTGAATGTGTGGAGGCACTATCTTCTTGGCAGTAGGTTTGTATTGATGAGTGATCATAGTGGGTTGCAATATTTGTTTGATCATCCAAACTTGAATGCCATGCAAGCTAGATGTTTGGAAACAATCAGTGAGTTTGAATTTGAGATCAAGTACATCAAGGGCAAAGATAATAGGGTTGCAGATGCTCTTAGTAGGTGGTTACAAGTGAATCATATATCAGCTATGAACTCTTATTGAATAGAATTAGAAGATTGGAAATTATAGGCAGAACAATAAGATAACAGGTACATGGAGCTCAGTCACAGGTTACAATAGAATATAGGTACAAGTACTGGTGCACGGGATGTGGACTATCGTCTTACTCCAGATGGCTTGATCAGATTTAAGGACAAGATATATGTGTGAGACATTAGTGAGATCAAGAAGACTATCTTGAGAGAGTTTCATGTGAAAATGTATTCAAGTCACCTAGGATACCAGAAGACACTGACAGTAGTGAAGAAGTTTTATCATTGGTTGAATCTCAAAAAGGATGTGGCATCATTTCTGGCTATATGCTTGGATTTTCAACAGGTGAAGGCAGAGTGTAAGCATCTGTTTGGATTGCTACAGTAGATTCTGATTCCAGAGTGGAAGTGGGAGGTCATTTCCATGGATTGCTTCATAGGTTTTTTCGAGGACATCTAGACAACATGATTATATCATGGTTTTGGTAGACATGATGTTTTATGTTATTTGGTTCTAGATTTTTTCTAGAGACAATATTTACTGTAATACAAAACAATATTATGTAATGATATTTTTATGCCAACCATTGAAATCTCAATCACAAAAAATACACCACAATCTACCGTACAATCTGGAACCTTCACAGAATTTGAAGAAACAAAAGGTATATTTCTAGGCTTTAAATAACCGTGAACGATTTTCAAGCCATGCATATCTTTCACAGATCATTGGTAATATTAGGAGAAGAAAATATTGGATAATGTTATTAGTTCCCTTGTAAAGTCTCAATCCACTGTTAAAAATTGTGAGATAACATTACCAACTAAGAAATATAGTTAATGGCAACACACAATCATTCACTATAATATTAAATTGTATGTTTAAGCCCTCTGACTGCAAATGAAAATATATAATTAAGAGTATTGTATACACACATGCTACAGATTCCAACGGTTTCCTTCTAACCTCCTGTACAAGATCAATGGGAAATATGATGTAATTGTTTTTGTGTAGGAAATCATATCAGTATGGGCCAATCTTCTTAAAGGCATGCTTTTGCATCCAACAAAAATCTTAAACATGCTAACAACCATATACATTACAAATACTAGTCTTAGGTTCTAAGGAAAAAATTAATGGAGATATAAGCTACTACAAAATACTCACCATTCAAGTGTGATTCTAGTAATCAAACTATTTGCACATCTGCACAAAACTGTAATGGGAAAGGGCATACATCTCATGAAACCATTTGCAAGCTATAAAAATTTATAAATCAAGGAATCATCCTTTCATGTTACCCAACATTCCCATCTATTAAATTATGCAATTAGACATAAGAAAACAAATCCAAGAATAAAAATAAATAAAAATTATTGTCATACCATGAGCCATTTTCGTCATATTTTCTGACTTTACGAAGGACATCGACTTATATCATTCCTGCCTCTCGGTAATTCTGTAATCCAAATACAATTTTTATAGCCAGAAGATCCTTTGATTTTCGATCCCAACATTCCAACACTTGACCAAATGTTACTATAGAAATTGGCAATTCTTTGATCACGATAAAATTAATCCATTTCATGTTCGAGAATTGAAAAAAACATATACACGTTGGAGAAATTAAATTAAATTAAATAATTTCCCCTTGAGACTCTTGATATCCCAACCATATAACAAAAAAATCTTCTATGTGTTGACCCGTGTAACTCTTAATGTCCTAGTGTTGTGGAGGTAAATCCCCTCCGCGGACAGAGGCGATCCCACTAGCCCTAGAGTGGGTCTAGCAACAATCGAAACACACAAAGCTATTGATTCCTAGTTACAAAATATAGAATTGCGATAGATCGCTTACCGTGATTCCTTCACTACTGTTGTCAAATAATAAATGGTGCTTCCATTCCTATCCAGACAGGTCACAATCCGTGAGCTCGCTGCATCCAGATACCTATACACATGAAAAGAAGAGATACAACATGCAACGTAATATTTCACACTTTATAATTATCGATCATTCAAAGAGGAACGAATGAAATTTCATTATATAATGGAAAAAAGAAATCATGGAACCAATAGAAGAGTCATGTATATTAAGACACGAGAGAAAGATTACAATTGGTGCTTTGATGTCGTGATCTTCCTTCGACAGGATTCCAGCGAGATGTGTCTCACAAAGCTCATCAGGTATTTGACAAAACTCTTTCTCTCACGGGGTTCTCCTTAACTCTGCTCTTGATTGTCACTCAACTATAATTTCCTTCCCAAAAGTTCAGCTAGCTAGCAAATGGAGAGGGTAGGCTTTTATAGAGGGAGAAGGAGAGGTGAGGCTCCCTATAATCATGGGGGAGAGTCCTATCTCTTAGGAAGGTTCCATGAGAGGTGGAAAACCACTTCCTAATCAAGGAGATCTGGAGCCAAACAACCCAACTCCTTTTTGATGATTCGTTCTAAAGTTTTTAGAATCAAAATTCCGTCTTCTATTGTTAAAAAACATTCCTTAATAGGCTTGGCGTGGGGACAACACTAGGACAGAGTGCTAGTTGGTGCGCCCACTAGTGTGTATTTTCCACATTGGCACGAGGGATCAACTGGCTACCCACGCCAATGCAAAAACATGGGTTTCTAGGGGTTTTCAAATGAAATGTTCTTCAGGAGAATTCTTTCCCTTACGATCGAGGTGTTTTTAGGACATTTTATTGTTTACAGGTCATGGGAATAGTCCTCCAATGTACAGGACGAGGGATTGCAAGGACAGTGACAAAATTCTATGTAACATATGCCCCCTAAAGCATGAGGTTCGAGAGAGAGGGAGGGGTGAAATTCTTTATGAGAATGTGTCCAACTGAAAACACTTCCGTCGGAAGACCTGCAAATAAAAATACAATTGATATATCTGATACATGATATGTGGTATGGGTGCAGCCATCCATAATAAAGCGTACAAAAATCGGGATCCAAGGTATGGACGCAACCATCCAGTAAAATAAGGATAAACAAGTAGACTCGGGTATGGTCGCAGCCATCCAATCAAAATATTCATGTAATAAATAATAATCCACATAGAACCCGTAGCCTAGATTGTTATCAGACAAAATCCAGGGTCTTGCGCTCCATCTCGACTTGAACAGAGTACAAGTTTGAGCATGCGAATATGTGAGCTGAAGTCGAACATGCAAGAACATCGTCTGATTACCAGCCGATGATGAAAACTATTAACAGACGCGAGAAAAACCACTAATAATGACAATGGATCTCAAGGTACAAGAGGTACAATCCACGGAATGTGAACAATGATCTGACATCAAACACCCGCAGAATTAGCCGATCAAAGGCCAATAATGAAAACCTTGTGTCGAATGTGAAGAACTTACCATTGATGCATGCAGGCTCCAAGGTATCTGAAGGGAGTCTCTAGACCAACTTCCCGGATAATGAGCTGAAGTCGACAAGAAGTGACCTTGATCAAAGGTGGACCATAATGTTTCCCACATCATCGACACGAGATAGAGGGATATAATGTTAGTGAATCAAGACTAATAGAGAATCAGAGGGAGGTTGAAAAATACAGAGGCCAACTTCTATTGACCATATCGGAAGCACGACACTGGATTTGGTAGTATTTGACTTCAAGGGATCTGAGGTCATGATGACATGGCAAAGAGCAGATGAGCGGTCAAAAGAGAATACCCAAACCCATGAAGGCAAGCGGATAAAGAGATGAGATGTCCCCAACCCAACACGAATGCAGACAAGTGCCATGTTGAAGAGAAACATACTGCCAACATGACTATAATATTGGTTCCATTTCCCCCCACCATTTATGGCAAGTATCCCAATTATGTAATGTTCCAAATCTGGAAATTAAGCAATATTTGACAAAATATTGGTTATAAAGCATCAAAAAATCTCATCACATATGTTATAATTCAGATCCTTCATTAAATACAATAACAACAACCTTATACATCATTTTATGGGAAAAAAGGTGGGGAAAAGTGATGATTTTGGCCCTAAAATGAGTGTATTCAGAAATATGCACAAAAATAAGAGAAATGGTGGGATTTTATTTTATATTAGGTCATGAGGGACCTATTCTCCAAATTTCATCTCAAACAAAGCATTATAGCTAAGTTAAACAGTTTCTCCTCCCCAAACTAGGCTTAAAAACCCTAATTTCCCATGACTTGGAGTATGCAGAGATTATTGAAGCTTCTACAGCATGATATTTATTAAGGGATTAGCTGAGCTTATGCATGAAAATCAGTATGGAAACTTATAATGATATTCAAATGATTAAGGCTAAGAAAAATAGATCTTTTCATAAAGGAAAGCTCCAAAAGAAGTGATGCAACACATGAGAAAAGACTACAGACTATGAAAACATTATTTTCAGAAATCTGAAGCAGTGTTTTATTGAGTTTCAGATCTATAACATATCATAGGACAAAATGATAGATCTAAATGGGATCCATATGCAAAAATTCCTTCTTAGTACATTCCCCTTGGGGATCTCAGCTAAAAGTAAAGAACACTGAATAGATATGAGATCTACACCATGGATCTGCAGTAAACTTCGGAAATTTCTGAAGAATACATCACATAGCAGATCAGATCTGAAATATGACATGGATTGGTTGGCCAATCCACGGATCACCTCAGTGAAGGAAAGAAGCCCTTTCACTAGAGACCTCTCCTCCTCATGCCAAGATAAGGATTTGGAGCGCAAAAAAACTATTGCACTCTTGCCAATGGTTTAGATGCCTTCCCCACTGGAAATATGCAATAGAACTCTTCAGATCTGCATAGATCTGATTCCACTTGCTGCTGCTTTCAAAGAAAATCAAACCCTCAACAATAACTATGTTGTAGTTGGAAGAAGAAGCTTGGCCAAAATGCTGGATAGTGGATCAATGCAGCACAATCTCCTCCAATAGACCCTCAAGGAAGGAGGAGGAATTCCTAAATAGGAAATTCCTCTCTCTAGCTAAACGGCCAAGAGAGTTTGAGTTGCTCAAGCATTCTCAAAGTCTAATTATCATCAACAACCTTTTCCTTCAGCCTTCTCCTTCCTTTTATAATATGAAGATGTGCAAAACCCTAAACTACCTTGAATCACTTAACCCTTTTCACATGTGGTCCTCCTTCTAGAACTACGCTGCCCCTTTAGGAGATACATTGAACCTAGATAGTGCTGTAGATTTGGTCCTATTGACCAAGTCAAATAGCTCAAACCTATTTCATACACAAGTGGATTTTATGTAACTGGCTCAGATATAGCTTTGTTCACATTGAGCATTGATTTATTCATTTATCTAAGGAGTTTTACATGTCCTCCATTAGTCATTTATTCATAAATGGAAAATAAAAAAAAATTTAAATGTTCCAATTAGCTTGGGCTAATTAGGAACATTACAGTCCTCCCCTCCCAAATGTTGCTTGTCCTCAAGCAACTGTAAGGATAGAACTGAAGGATGTCCCCTCCTCCTACTGTAGCATCCACATATGATGATCTCCTCCAAATAATGAGATGTTGTGTCAACAATGAATCTCCATATTGCCTCCCCAAGCTTGCAAATTAGCTAAATAGATATCATCATGAATAAGTAGAGTACTGAAGAAGACAATAAGGTGCTGCCTAGAGGCTCCCTTGAGGCATGAAATCTGAAATTTATTGGGAAACAACATTCCCATGTGGATTCTCCATCCCCAAGCAATCATCCACAAAAAATGAGTCACCTCCCAACATGGAATCTCTTGAAAATGTTCCTCTGCCTTGAGCTCCCGCAAAATAGGTGGGCTGAAAATATGCACATGGTAGACAAGATAGCCTACCCCACACTATTCTCCTCTCCACTTAAGATAAGTGTAGAGTGCAAACTGATCTTGTGCTGAAAGTATATTGCCCTCAAGTGGCATCATGAAGGCTAGATCTGCAAGGATTCTCCCTCCAACACTGTAAAACCAGTTAGCCCAAAATGTTCTATATGTGATGGACAGAAGTGTATCAGCATAAGCTATTCCATCACACACATGGCCCACCTCCAAGAGAAACAAGTGTTTGGTCATGGTGGCCACAACTCTTCCCATGTTCCCATTAGAACACGTACTGCACAAAATGTGGGAACCTACTTCCCAAAAGGACACACCCAAACCATGTGCCTCACTCAACATCATGTCTCCCATCAAGATAAAATAAATATCAGCAATTGAGAACATTACTATCATCATCATGAAGGAAATACTGAAGGTTCTATGTGATGCAAGAGAGTACCAACAATTTCCCAAGTCTTCACAGTGCAGTTTTACATACTACCACTTTAGAAGAATACATGGAAAAATGTTTCCTATTACATGGTCAATCATATGAATCAAATGAACATACATGTAAGAAAAACATCTTTTCCCAAGGCCACATAAGAGATGGTTTTCTCCATCATATAACTTGGCCCAATGTAGATCATGGAGCTCAATGAATAGCTTTCCCTCTTGTGGAGAAATGCACTACCAAAAGATGGTAAGAGGAAGCAAGCAAAAGCTCTCACCATATGTTGGAAGCAAGAAGATACATGGACTCATGAATGAATCCTCAATAATAGTTTGGCACACTCCCATGAAGGGGGATGAACCAAGTGCTGCATGAAAGTCCTTCTCCTCTTGCTCGGAAATCCAAGTCAAGAAAATCACACCACAGTAATAGATGTCTCCATCTACCACTTCATCTTCTTCACCTCCTCTTTTCTCACCAAGTGCATAAAATGAGAAGTGATCCTTGGAATACTCCATCAATAAATCCCAACTCCAAAGTGACAACACTGTTGGCCTATGCAAATAGGCTCCCATCAACACATAGCTCCAATATTTGACATGCAGAATGTCAAAGGCATCTCCCATAATGCTGATACATATGAGAAGTTCTTCCCATGAAGAAAGTCCTTATTGAACATCTAAGATCAATGAGTAACCCCTTTGCACTAAGATAGTGCCATCTTCTACTACTGCAACATCATGAAAACTATGAGAGAAAATCTGCCCTTGCTCTCTCAAGAACATCCCAAGCAACAAAATATTTTTTTGCCTCTCTATACTCCCATTATGAAGATCATGTGGTGAAAACATGGTGATTGACATGAAGAATATTATGTCAACAAAATGTGTCCATACTCCTTGCTGCTCCATGATGCAAGTATCCTGCCACATACCCTTAGAAAGAGAGTGATGACCAAACTCTTTCAAGAGAAACCAGCGCAGCCAAGCCTCCTCCTGCCTGGTGTCATAGATCTGCAACTAGCTCTCCAACTTCTTGCTCTCCATCCACATCCACTCAACCAATTGTGGATTTCTGTTCCCATCATCCACCTTGGTACTCCTCCCATGAGGGCTACCATCATCCTAAATCAGACTTCTGCATTTCATGGGATCTTGAAATGCAATCTTCTGGAGGATCAATTTGACCCTATGAGGGTCCAAATAGGTGGTAGGAAAAAACCTCCCATGATGATGTGCATGGTGCAAGAAATGACCAACATAGTCATGAGAGATTTTATCCATCCGAAGATGTCCCCCATCTACTATCTGCTCCTGTGAGAAAGGAAGATCCTCCTCAAATTGTTGAAGAGCTTTGCACTCCATGATGTGCTGAAGTGCACCTCCAATTAATTCTTCCCATGAGTTCTTCTCCTCATGCTTGGCCTCCCAAAACCAAAGGGGCCTTGGACTTGCTGCAAGTATAAGTTTCTCTTTGAGTAGGGGTGTGCTCATTGAGAAAGGGTCACCTAGAAGGGAGAAAGGGTTTCTCACCACAAGATGTCTACCATCCATCATTCCACCCTCTATTGCTTCATGAATGAAGCTTCCATGTGAATTCTCTAATGAGGAATGGTTCCTCTCTTCTTCCTCACTGCTTTGGCATAGCGCAGTGCAACTCTGTTGCTCAAAATCAACAGCATGCAAAGATATGGGTCTCTTCATACAATGTGTTGAAATGACAATAGATGGATTTTTAATCATACCTCGGTGAGATGTAGAAGCAAGATCTTCTTCTGCAACTATGCAATCTTCCTTCATCACTAAACATGAAGGCTGCTCTTCCAAGATTGTGCCAGTGCTGGTACAAGTCTCCACCCTCTCAATCTCCTTGAGATCCTCTTCAATACCCTTCAGGGTCTGGAAAAGGAGTAGGGAGATCTCTTCTGTCATTATTTCAAGTGGTGGAGCCATGATCTTGTTTCTTCTATACAATACATCTTCTTTGTGAGGGTAGGAAGTGCATGGGTCTTCCTCTCCTTCTTGAAACTTTTTATAGGTCTCACTGCAACTTTCTTCTTCTTGAAATCCTCTAGGAGTCTCGGTGCATCTTCTTTCTCTTTTCTGATTTACCTCTTTGGAAAGGCCCTTCTTAGATCTGAAAATTGATAAGAGTAATATCATCCTCTCCATAATTCTGATCTATGTTTCTTCTCTTCTCTAATACTACTATAAATTTCCCTCTTCAGGAGTATCAAGCTTCTATTCCAGAGATTGACTGCAAGGGCATTTACTGGATATGTCACCTTTGAAAAAATGATGAGATCTAGAGGCTACGTGGTCATATGTATAATTTTTCTATAGATCTTGAAATCTTCCCCCCTTCATGGATTCAGCACTTTGGCTTGAAGCCATAGGCTGGGCCAAAGATCTTGCTTTGATACCACTATAATGTTCCAAATCTGGAAATTAAGCAATATTTGACAAAATATTGGTTATGCAGCATCATAAAATCTCATAAAAGATGTTATAATTCATATTATTCAGTAAATACAATACCAGCAACCTTATACAACGTTTTATGGGCAAAAAGGTGGGGAAAAGTGATTATTTTGGCCCTAAAATGAGAGTATTCAGAAATTTGCATAAAAATAAGAGAAATGGTGGGATTTTATTTTACATTAGGTCACGAGGGACCTATTCTCAAAATTTCAGCTCAAACAAAGCATTATAGATAAGTTAAACAGTTTCTCCTCCCCAAACTCGGCTTAAAAACCCTGATTTCCCATGACTTGGAGTATGCAGAAATTACTGAAGCTTCTACAACGTGATTTTCTGAAGGGATTAGCTGAGTTTATGCATGAAAATCAGTATGGAAACTTATAATGATATTAAAATGATTAAGGCTAAGAAAAACAGATCTTTTCATAAAGGAAAGCTCCAAAAGAAGTGTTGCAACACATGAGAAAAGACTGCAGACTATGACAGCATTATTTTCAGAAATATGAAGTAGTGTTTTATTGAGTTTCACATATATAACATATCAGATGACAAAATTATAGATCTAAATTGGATCTTTATGCAAAAATTCCTTCTTAGTACATTCCCCTTGGGGATCTCAGCTGAAAGTAAAGAACATTGAATAGATCTGAGATCTACACCATGGATCTACAGTAAAATTTAGAAATTTTTGAATAATACATCACACAATAGATCAGATATGAGATATGACATGGATTGGTTGGCCAATCCACGGATCACCTCAGTGAAGGAAAGAAGCCCTTTCACCGAAGATCTCTCCTCCAAACTACTAGAAAATAGACATTGCAACTCTACCTGCAAAATAATGCAGTTTCTGAAGCTAACTATGCTGCTAAAGTGATGCACACTTTGGCCTCATGCCAAGATGAGGACTTGGAGCTAAAAACAGCTATTTCACTCTTGCCAATGGTTTAGATGCCTTCCCCACTGGAAAGATGCAATAGAACTCTTCAAATATGCATAGATCTGATTCCACTTGCTGCTGCTTTCAAAGAAAACCAAACCCTCAACAGTATCTGTGTTGTATTTGGAAGAAGAAGCTTGGCAAAAATGCTAAATAGTGGATCAATGCAGCACAATATCCTCCAAGAGACCCTCAAGGAAGGAGGAGGAATTCCTAAAGAGGAAATTCCTCTCTCTAGCTAAACAACCAAGAGAGTTTGAGTTGCTCAAGAAATCTCAAAATCTAATTATCATCAACAACCTTTTCCTTGAGCCTTCTCCTTCCTTTTATAAGGTGAATATGTGCAAAACCTGAAACCACCTTGAATCACTTAACCCTTTTCACATGTGGTCCTCCTAGAACTGCACTGCCCCTTTAGGAGATACATTGAACCTAGACAACGTTATAGATTTGGTCCTATTGACCCAGTCAAATAGCTCAAACTTGTTTCACACACAAGTGGATTTTATGTAACTGGCTCAGATATAGCTTTGTTCACATTGAGCATTGATTTATTAATTGATCTAAGGAGTTTTACATTTCCTCCATTAGTCATTTATTCATAAATGGAAAATAAAACAAAATTTAAACGTTTCAATTAGCTTTGGCTAATTAGAAACATTACAAATTATTTTTGAAAACAAGCTTCAAGGGGATAGCATATGCTTGTGATGTAAGTTTGTCCTTCGGACAAATCCAACCTAGTACATTTTACGAGCCCTAGGAAGGAGAAACTCGAGTAATGTCATTACGACGGAGTCCAATGTCATCAGTTTTTAACGAGTCTGACAAAGGAATAACTCGGCGTCTTTTCATATTTAGAGTGTTTGGAAAGACAGCGAAAAAGAAAACTTCAGCAGTCCCTTTTCGTAGGTAGTCCCTTAGATCCGAAAAGGTAGAAAAATATGTTTGAGAGAACCTCCTAGTCGCGATAGGCGAGGGTATTCCTTTTTCGTAAATAATCTATCCCAGCCCAAAAAAGGGGTAAACATATACTAGGTAGATGTTTTTTCGCAGCCAAATTAACGAGCTCAAAATGACAAGTGGCTCGGAAATCTTTTTAATTTTAGACAGTCAGAAAAGAGCTGAAAGGTTACTCCACAAGTGACTTTTTCCTATTTTTTTCGAGTCTGAAAAAGTATAAAATACAACTCGTCTCTTCGTCAAAATCGTGTGAAAAACCTGTTGCTGCACAAAAAGGCACGTGTAAAACATATTCGACGAAAATAATGTAAAAATATGTTGACAAACATGTTTAAAAACCCATTTAGGACTTGAAAAAGCTCTAAAAGACCAACAGTGGTAAAAAATATTTACTTTTCACTTTTTACCTCTTTGCAGAGCAACAGTGACCCTTTTTTGCTTCGATCTTCAAGTGGAAAGTGCAGCCAATCCAGTGGACCAAATCAACTTCCATCTGGTTCAGGTAAGAGCCGACCTCTTTGTCCATATTTTAAGTTACATTTCACTATATTTAATTATTGTTTGAGGTCCTTTGGGGAAGGATTTTCAAATTTTAGGGCTCCGCGGTTGGCGCGGGTTCCGGGCATGGACCCGCGCCAATCCGCTCTATTTTACACAAAGGCCGTGCCAGCTGGCACGACTGTTAGCCAAACAGCCACGCCAATGGCGCAATACAAAATCCAACTAAAATTTCTCAAATTTGAACCAATGAAATGTAAATTTGAATACCCAAGGAGGTTTATAAAATTCCTATGTTTGATTAATGCAGGTATCTAGAAAAAATATGGTCATTGAATGGAAAGAGAGAGAGCATAGTGAAGAGGATGAACTGGAAATGGGAAATAAGCATTGTATGAATGCTCTCCAAAATTGCGGGTTGAAAAAATTCTTCTTAACGCCATGTCTCCGGGCTCAGCTCGAACTACTGTAGTATCTCATCAGCATTTGGGATGAGAATGAGGAAAAATTCAAACTTCGAGACCAAGAACTTGAGCTCGAAGTATCAGACATGTACTTCATCACTGGACTGTCAAGCAGGGTTCTAGTCCCTATTCTGACTGGTACCAAACCTTCGGGAGAAAACATGGATAAGGTCATGAGCATGGTGTGCCTCGGGGCATGCAAAGGAACTGGGGGTAGGAAAGTAGACATTCAGACCATCCCCGATCTAGCACTAAAATTAGTGCTACACACCATTGCATGGGCTGCGGGATCACAGGAGCCGCACGGGGCCACAAAGATGCAGCTACTGCTTGCATCAGAGTGTATGAACCCAACTATCTTTGATTGGGCCACGACCGTGACCATGAACATGAAATGGAAACTCACCAAATGCAAGAAGACCAAATTGAAATAGTTTGGATACAGGTTGCTTCTGGTGTCGTTCTTCCTGGAACGATTACCAATTTTCCAGCGCCAAGAGGCCATAGTCCTAGATCCACCACTTAGAGAGCCACAAATGGCTCGATGGGCAGAATTGATGCCCAGGGTAGGGGGTGACCATCAAATTTCTTGGCGGCCCGAGTTCTTTGACTGGCTATGACGACAGTTGATCGTCATGGAGGACTGGCCCTATATGGTCACCGATTTTACCGGAGACCCAGACCTTCCGCTCCCAGAGGGAGAGGACTAGGGCAAGGAGCTTGGTAATACTCTTTTTAATTTTATGAGTTTTATGATTTTTTGGTATACATGCATGTTCTAACAGCTAATCCTATATGTATGTAGATGTTGGCCCAGAGAGGCCCGCCGGAATGTCACAAATAGCGAGGAGGACCCCTCTCACTCATGACCCTCAAGGTGAGGGAGGCGAGGGGGACGAGCTCATACAGAACCTAGATCGGATCGCTTGTGGAGTTCTGGATTATGCTTGTTTAGCAGATCTTCCCCTAGCTTATCAGAGGCACATCGTAGGGGTCCCAAGTCATCTCCACAGCCTACTGAAGTGGTTGGTGCACGCAGTGACGTGCTACCATGAGCACCATGCCGATTAGTCACCTAGGCTTTCTATTTGCATATTTTTGAGAGACATGTTGTCTCTGGATGTAACTAAAACAAACATGTATATTTTTGGTTTTATATGATGCACACGTTGAAAACATTTGACATACATATACATATATGATGTTTTTACAAATTGCGTAAATTTCTATCTAATACCATATTGGCTACTGCATCTGTTAGTGTATTCATTCATCTTGGTATATGCTGATATGTGATGTAATCAAATTTTCTTTCAAGTAAATGAAATACGTAGATACAGTCTTAAAATGCATGGGTTTCTAACTGAATAATGACCATTGAGCTGTAAAACCACAAGCTGTGAGTCCAGATGTACAAGTAACTGAGGTTAACAGCCTCATTTAATAATTCCAAACGGACACTATATTCCGCAACATTATTTGTAGCAGGCCCTAGACAAACACCTTGTAAATTAACCAACTCACCAGTAGGATCATAAATTACCCAGGCTACCAAAGACAGGTTCCTGGTATCGCGGGAGGTACCATCCATGAAACCGACATAAGGAGTAATAGACATCTGCACAATCAAGAAGACCCAATAAGTAGAAAAATGCTTACAAAGCACACCACACCACACATGCACAAAAATGAAAAAATCACCTATGTACATATACTACGCAAGAATGATTCAAGCATAATATTTCTTCAAGTACAACCCATTTTTGGGTTGTGCCAAAGGAAGACCTTCATAATCAATCAGCTCATAAGCCCTGTTTTTCAATACACGTTTAACGATATAGGGCCCATGCCACATAGGTTCCAATTTTCCTACCCCAAGCTTGTCATGGGCTTGATCATACAAGAGGACGAGGTCCCCTTGGATAAAAGAGCACAGAGAAACCGTTTGATCGAAATGAGCTTTAACCCACTTTTTCTGTGCCTCGATAACCAAAGCAGCCAAACGGTGAGTTTCATCCAATCTCTCGAGATATAGGAGACGTTCTTCCTCCAGTGAAGTATCGGGCAGTAATTCCACAGCCAATTTTAATGAATGGATATCACATTCAACCGGAAGAGTAGCTTCCAGACCATACACCAACTGAAATGGTGTGAATCCGGTCGCACTCTTCACTAACGTTCAATAGACCCAAAGAGCTGAAAAAAACTAGAGATGCCAACTTGATTTGTCTATACCAATTGTTCGTTGAAGCATCGTGACAAGGACCTTGTTCACGGCTTCAACCTGGCCATTTTCTTGAGGGTAATATGGCGTTGAGCTGTCCTGAAGCAAGCCCAAATTAGATGTCAGCTCTTCCATCATGTAGTGCCAAAAATGAGAGCCATGATCAGTGATGATGGCTTGAGAAATGCCGAAACGAGTGATCACATGGTTGAAAATGATCTGTGCAAATGTCTTACCATCTGCAGCCAGTGTAGGCATTAATTTAGCCCACTTGGTGAAATAATCTACAGAAATGATTATATAAGCATGCCCCCTAGCTAAGTGAGGGTTACACATCATAAAATCAATGCCCCATTTTGCAAAAGGACCCATGGTAATGACATGATTTAATGGGAGAGGCGGCACATGTATCTTGCGTTGGAAGATCTGGCACGCGTGACAATTTCGTACTGCGACAATATAGTCTTTAAATATAGATGGCCAGAAATAAACTGCATGAAGAATCTTCTATGCGATAACATAACCGGACATGTGACCGCCATAGGTTCCACTGTGACAGTCATTCAGAACTTTCTCAGCCTCTTCTAAGGTCAAACACCAATGGAGTACGGAATTGACTCCAACACGATATAGGGTATCTCTGACAATGCGATATGGTTGCAACTGATGTTGAACGCAGCGTCGAGCATCCTTCGTTAACTTATATCGGAAGGTAGATGTCTGGAGGTACATAATGATATCACCGTACCATGGATCGAGAGTGCTGATTAAGAAGAGAGTTTCATCTAGGATATGATCCTCGGATTGAGACTGAACAGAGTCAGTAGGGAGAGAACAAATGAGATCAACAAAAACTAGTGATTTCTTAGATTTGGCAGTAGTGAACTCCAAATCAGACTCTTGGAGGATCACAATCCACTTTGAGTACTTGCCCCCCAGCAATTGTCGAGACAAAATGTAAGTCATGGGGTTGCAGTCGGAAATCATGGTTACCGTGCGCAACAGGATGTAATGGTGAAATTGCTAAACAGCCTGGACTGTGGCTAGCGTAGATTCTCTATGTGTGCATAACACGTTTCAGTGTCGAGGAGGTTATGAGACAGGTAATAAATCACATGTTTGTTACCTTCATCGTCAACCTGCACCTAAACCATGGTAATTGTACTGAATGCGGCAGCCAAATAAAGTGTAAAGTCGCGATGATAATTTGGAGGACATATTAATGGAGCGTTGATAAGCAATGTCTTAAGGTTATCGAAAGATTTTTGAGCAATCTCGTCCCAATAGAAAGGGACATATTGCTTTAGAAGCGTAAACCCTTTGGCTACCTTTGTAGAGTTCGGGATAAAACAACGTAAGAAATTCACTTTCCCTTGAAGACTCTAAATCTGATGTAATGAGGATGGTGAGGGGAGATTAACAATAGCCTCAACCTTAAGAGGGTCAAGGCGAATTCTGTCCTTAGAGAAAATGAAACATAAAATTAGACCAGAGTCGATGCAGAATACGCACTTGTGAGGATTAAGCCTGATGTTGTAATGTCTACAGCAGAGAAAAATCTGGCGGAGATGTTCCGGATGGTCTTTGCACAGAGCTGAATGAGCTGGAAGGTCATCCAGGTATGGCTGAACGAAATTACGTATGTCATGAAAGGCATAAGATATGGCACGCTGGAAGATAGCCCCAACATTTTTCAAGCTGAAAGGGAGTTTCTTATAGGGGAATTTTCCCCACAGATAGATAAAAGTGGTCTTATGTTGATCAAATGGGAGGATATTGATTTTATTATAACCTGAAAAGTCGTCCATAAGGGAAACTATCTCACTGCCCGCACAATCGTCAATAATTTGATCAATAAAAGGGGTGGGATAGTTATCCTTAGGGCAAGCCCGATTGATATCTCGGTAGTCAACACAGACTTGAATTGTGCCCTGCTTCTTATCCAGAGGGAAAATATTGGAAACCCACTCTATCAGAGCGATTGGATATATGAAACCTGCTTTAAGAAGTTTCTCAACTTCAGCTTTTATAACAGTGGCTTTCTGTGGATGCATTGGATGCAGACGCTGGCGCACGGGCTTCACATCGGGATGGGTAGGAATTTCATGCACGACAATATTGGGATCAATTCTAGGAATCTCTTCGTAAAACCATTCGCAAACATCACGGAATTCATGGAAGAGACTAGTGTACACTTGAATCTCATCGGGAGAACAAGTGACTGCCACATGGATGTTCTCGACAACCCCCAGTTTAACGGAGATGTCGATAGGTATTTTTTGGGTAATATTACTCAGATTTCCTTCCAAGAAAACTTTTTGAGTCAATATTGTCATTTGGAGTGGCAGAGAGTGAACCTGAGATGAAAAATTCTCAAGACAATTAGACATTCTCCCCAGGCTACGTATAAACAAGGAACGATGATGTCCATCGCTCCATAACATATATTAGAGAGACATAGTCTCGACGATAGCTTTTTTAGACGAAAACATCTCTCTCAAAGGATCGGGTGAATCTACATCACCTAGCCAAGGGGATTGAGAATAAATATCAAGAGCCATGCTCAAAGGAGCATTATCAGCAGGAGGACGATCCGATGCAGCAATGATCTCACAATAATTGATTTCAACCGGGGTTAGAGGCATCGATTATCCAAAAGAGGCAACCTGTTCAGGAGAAGGGATGATCCATGGGTCATCCAACCTGGATATCATATTGACTTGAACAGTATTTGGTGGTGGAATGGGGAAAATACCCATGAGAAAATATCTGGTCCTATATTGTCAAGGGGATTAGGAATTTGATCCACATATGGCACGTTGTTCTCGGAAGATGAGGTAAAGAAAGACAAATGATAGACAGTAATAATCTTGCCCTCATGTGGAAACTTCAAAAGTCAAAAGAGGGTGGACAGAACACACAACATGGCATGGGTCCAACTACGACCGAGTAGAATATTGTAGTTGAGTTTGGCATCAACAACTTCTACTTCAATGTTGACTGTCTTTCCTTGCAATGTAATTAGTAGACTTGCGAGAACACCCAAGGGTTTCAATTCCCTTCCATCGAATGCCTCAAGGGCATTGGGAGATGAAGTGATGGCTTGAGAGCCAATGGCCTTCCATCAAGTAGATGACCTGACACAGGTAGATGCACCTTCATCCACCACCACCCTATGGAGGTTGAGACTGTTAATACCGACTTATATAACAAGCATGATCTAGTGCGGAAGTTGGGGGATGAAATTCTCTAGATCAAAAGTGAGAAGACTAGAATCGGCAGGATTGATACCGCCGATCGTAGATAACAATGCTTTCCGTTGAGATGGACAACTCTGGAGGGCTTCTAACGCAGACATCGTGGATGGAACCTACGCTAAATCCTCAATAGTACTGTAGTTTTGAGCAGCACAAACATTAGGATTATAGGAAGACTTCCGAAGAACACCTTTAGAAGGTGGCCATATAACGGGTTCAACACTGGGCTTCTCAATTTCAAGGGGACAAGAGGTAGGTGGGGGAGGAGGACCATCAACGACCTCCTTCCCGCGTGCAGAACCGTTCATCATGAAAACTTGACAGCCAAACGATGCAGATGGTGTAGATTGATTGACCATCTAGGTCTGCTGAGATGGGAAATGTTCTTTAAGGACTACCGGAGTTCCCTTAGTGCCTTTTAGTAGTTGGCTAACCTTGGATTGTCGAGGAAAATCCTTAGTGTAGTGATCCTATTCACAAATTAGGCAGGGATACTTCGGTTTTCGCTACGAGACATCATTAGTACGTGGTTTAGACGATTTTGGTTTTGGGGCATCATATTTGGCCTTGCCTTTGCACTTTTTTTTCCCTTGGAGGTCTTGTTTGTAGGATTGGCCTGAACGACATTGACCTCCGCGGTTTTACCAGAATCTGGAATAGGCTGAGAAGCAGAAGTACTGGAAGAATTCGATTTCTGATTCCCATTGGAAGACTTGCGAGAAGTCCGAGAGACGGAATCAATAACACCGTGTACTGATGGAGTAGCTGGCACTTTAGAGGTCCCTGGTCACGAGGCATCAGTCAAGATGTCGTATAACATGCTCAATTGAGAGTACACTAAATCCAGGTACTGGGCACGAGCAATGGCCTATTCCTCAGTTACACATGTCCCCATAGAAATGTCCTATGCACTCTTATTGACAAAGGAGGTAGTGAACCATTGAGTCAGAATCTGATCAGGAATTTCAACCTTGATCAGATGACGATGACGTCTCCATTCGTGAATGTGATCTGAAATATGAGTAGCTTTGTCCTATTTCAAAGATTTCAAGAGATGCGTCCCGGCTTCGTAACGAATCGGTAACTGGAAATGCGTCAAGAATGCCATAGATATAGTATTAAAATTTTGAAAAATACCACAGGGTAGTTTTATGTACCATTTAGCAGTAGTGTCAGTGAGAGTGCATTGGAAAAGATGTAGACGAACTGAGTCATCTACCCAAGAATTCAAAGAACACCATAAGTGGTATGTCATGACGTGTGCTTGGGGGTATTCTCCAGATTTCCCCTCAAACTTAGGGAAATCACCAGACATTTTCTTCAGAACCGGAGGCCAATATGGATTACGAAGAATTGGATCATTGGTCAATTTGGACACGTCTGATAACTCCAACATGGGAAGAAAGGGTAATTGAGGGTTAAAAGGCATGCCAGGTCTTTGATAAGGACCTGTACCTGTACTCCATCCTGTTTGAACATAAATCTGCCCCCATTGGTTGTGTCCTGGAGGATTATGACCATAGGGGGTGTAAGCCAGATAATTGGGTTGATATGGCGGCTGAAAACTAGGATACAGGGGTTGATAACGAGGATATTGATTCTGAGTATACATGGGTCCCAATGAGCAGTGTAAGGATTTTTCTGTGGAGTATAAGTATAGCCTGGATGTTGAGGGTAATAACCAGAACCTTGAGGCGGGTTGTAAACTGGTCGAGACTAACCTTGAAGGTAATAGCTGCCTTGGGGTCGAATGGGCTGCTGGTAAGTGGAGCCCTGCTGAGTCAAATAAGTCAGGTGCACAAGTGGATTCGACTATGGCATAGAATGGATCGGCAATTGAGCAGGGTTAATAGGTTGTGTAGGTTTTCCTGTTTGAACAGGTTGACTTGGCTGATGAGGGGCACCAGGTTTCCCCGGTTGAGCAGGTTGGCTTGATGGTGGGAGTGGGCCAGGTTGTACCTGATAACAAGGTTGACCTGGGACAGGACCATAGGATGGCCCTAACTGTGCAACATTTTGACCAATTGGAAAATGAGGTTGTTGAGGTTGCACCAATGGTTGAGAGGGATGGGTTTCCCCCCCAGGACCATATGGAGGTCGAGGTTGATACATCGGTTACCCTGCTGGTCCTTGAGGTTGCCCTGGTTGGACCACAGGGTGAGGCTATAGAGGTTGACCTCCTTGAGAGATTGTAATACTACCCTTGCAGGTTGTATAATAATCCCTGCGAGACCAAAGGTTGTCCCTGTAAGGGTTGTCCTTGCGGGTCGTATGCATACCTTGGCTGGGCCGAAGGTTGTCCCTAGAAGGGTTGTACTCATCGGCCAGAAGGATATCCTGGCTGAAACAAAGGTTGTCCCTGAAAGGGTTATCCTTGTTGGTTAGAAGGTTGCACAGGCAGGGTAGGTATAAAACCTTTAATATACTAATAAACCTCAGGAGCCGGAAAAAGAATGGGGTTGTCATGCTCATCATATTGAAATGGAAATGAATAGAGTGGGGTACCATCCACTCCATAATGAGAAAATTAAGGAAGATTAAGATCCTCAGTTAACTGCTCAACCTGGGAGATCGGTGGCTGTAAAGTCATCCGATAATCCTCGGGAGAAAGGTTCTCAGGAATAGCCGAAGCTATATAAATGTCTCTAGGAACTAATGAGCTCCTACTCGATTGAGTGGTGAGAATAGGCGTAGATCCAACCACGCAGACAGTAGGTCTAATAGGTGTCGATGTGACAAAAGGAGATGCCGTGAGAGGTGTCTGTGGCAACATCCCTAATGAGGGAATGATCGGTTCCGTGGATGGAGTCGATATTCCCATAGAGGAAATAGCGGCCATGACCTGACTTAAATACCTATATCCAGCTGGGAGCGATGGACCAGGTGAAGACATAAAAGAAGGTTCGGGGATGTCCTCAGGAAAAAGCTGGTAGTCTTCACCAGACGTAGGAATTCCCTCACTAGTAATAGGACTGGATGAGTCGATATTTGACCCTGCCATAAGATCTTCTAAAAGACGACAGGCACTAGGAGGTATGAAAAAAACCAAAAATGGTTATCCCGATGTAAGAGGAGGGAATTTTTCCCCAACTCCAAATCCAAACCAAGCATTGGACAAGGGCGAATTGAACTGAACTGGTCCTCCAAAGGGAAGCTCAGATATAACCGGTCCCCCAAGGGGAAACTCAAATCCAACGGGCTGTTGATACTTAGCAGAGGACTGAGAGACTTCTGATGAATCGTCTGTATAAGGACTACCACTAGACGAAACTGATGGTTCCACCACAGTGACAATAGAAAAAAGAGAAAAAGATCAAAGACACACGAGAAAAAACCAAGGCAAACAAAAACATGCCGAAAATCAATTTCTAAGTGGGCTTGTGATCGTAGGTGATTAATTTTACTGTTTCATGTTCTAAGAGTCGATAAACAAGTATAAGATGACTCTATCACTTTTAGTTTGGAAACAAGAGTGAAAGGACAAGTGCTTGATGATATTTTGAAATTTAGGGAGTCAATAAAGATCAAAATGAGTGCTCTGGTAATCTAGGTAAATGGGTGTACCAGATATTCGTGAACTTCCATATACACCTTGGTAAAAATGAAAGAGAAATCAACCAAGGACTTAACGTATGTGCAGGTAATCTCTCTGAATGTTGTGTCTAGTGTATCACAGGTAAAAGGCGGCAGACTCAGCTTCCTATAGATAAAGGATTTGCAACCTAATGGGGTCTCCCTTTATATACGCGACAGTACAGGGAGCACAAGTCCGTACTAGCCTTTTCTATAGCCAGATGGTGAGCGATAGCTGTTAGGCTTAAAGACGCCAGAACATGTCTCTACCTTAGAATACTAGATGTTGTGTTAAGTTTCAATGCTGCCTTAGGTTAATTCAGTAAATTTTAAATTTGATCTTCAATTTACGTTTCGATTTCAAGGCCCTATCAAATGTTGGATCTCATAAAACCTCTAGATGCAAACTACATGCCACAAAACATCATTTCGTTCAATGAAGAGCTATCTACGGGAGAGTTGAGAGCTTTCAAATGATAGTGAAATGAACATCCAAAAACATTCACTACCGATTTCAATGCAAGCTAATGAAGTTGGAAAAATTTTCTCTAGAATTATACAACACTAGTAATGCAAAAGAGTTTTCAATTTTCACTATGCCAATAAAAAATGCAAAAGATTTTTTTTATTTTTCAATATATTAGAGCAAATGCACTGAATAAATGAAAAACTAATGACAACATCAATTTGAGAATGACAAAGAGAGAGCCGAAATCAAACAAGTTTACTCAACTCAAACAAGCACAATCAAGGCTCAAACCAATGATGAAATCCCTCAAAGCGAAGAATAATCTCGAAAAAGACTCAAACAATCTGTGTGATCTAGGCTTGGAGCAACACAAAGCAAAAATGAATGAAAGAGAGGAAAATCACTCAATAAACACAATGACTGAATCTGATTTAGCAAGATGAATGCAAAGAAGCTGAAACAAAGTTGACCGGGAAAGCAAAGACCCAAAACACCCATGGGAGGCTCAGCACACTGAAGCACCTAGAAGCCCTAGGGCTAAAATGCAAAACTGACAGAAAAGGGCAAACAACCAGAGGAAAAGGGATAAAAATAGTAAAAAATGACTTCAAAGCACCTAAAAAATTAGAAAAGACAACCCAGGACCAAAACTCAAGCTCAAAGAGCCCAAGAACAGGCAAACCCTAAAACCAAGCAGGGTTGGCGTGCCTGTCTGGCTGTAATCTGTGCCAAACAGGGAATGGCGTGGGGGCCTAACTAGAAACTAGCGCCAGTTGGCGCAACTGTCAGAGGTATAACCGTGCCAATCAAGTTTACCCTAGAAATGTATGAAAATGAACGAACAAATGCTGGATCTGGTCTTCTGAGGGCTGAACAAGGTTTTAACACCAAGGAAGGTGAACCAGAAAAGCAGACTAATCAAACAAAAAGCTAAAAACAACCAAAAGGATGAAGGATCAACTCCCACTGATGCCCAGTGGAGTCGCCAAATTATTGTGGAGGTAAATCCCCTCTATAGATAGAGGCAATCCCACTAGCCCTAGAGTGGGTCTATCGACAATCGAAACACGCAAAGCTATTGATTCCTAGTTACAAAAGATAGAATCGCGATAGATCGCTTACCATGATTACTTTACTGTTGTTGTCAAAGAAGAAATGGTGCTTTCGTTCCTAGCCGGACAGGTCACGATTCGTGAGCTCGCTGCATCCAAATACCTGTACACATGCAAAGAAGATAGACAACATGCAACGTAGTATTTTACACTTTATAACTATCGATCAGTCAAAGAGAAACAAATGCAATTGCATTATATAATGGACAAACACAATCATGGAACCAATAGAAGAGCCATGCATATTAAGACATGAGAGAAATATTACAACTGGTGCTCTGACGTCGTGATCTTCCTTCTACAGGATTCCAGTGGGACGTGTCTCACAAATCTCATCAGGGATTTGAAAAAACTCTTTCTCTCATAGGGTTCTCCTTAGCTCTGCTCTTGATTTTCGCTCATCTATAATTTCCTTCCCAAAATTTTAGCTAGCTAGCAAATGGAGAGGGTAGGCTTTTATAGAGGGAGAAGGAGAGGTGAGGCTCCCTATAATCATGGGGGAGAGTCCTATGTCTTAGGAAGGTTCCATGAGAGGTGGAAAACCACTTCCTAATCAAGGAGATCCGGAGCCAAACAACCCAACTTCTTTTTGATGATTCGTTCTGAAGTTGTTAGAATCAAACTTCCACCTTCTATTGTTAAAAAACATTCCTTAATAGGCTTGGTGCGGGGACAACACAAGGACAGAGCGCTAGCTGGTACGCCCACTAGTGTGTATTTTCCCCATTGGCATGAGGGATGAACTGACTACCCATGCCAATGCCAAAACATGGGTTTTTAGGGTTTTTCAGAGGAAATGTTCTTCAGGAGAATTCTTTCCCTTATGCAGAAGGATACCATCAAGGTGTTTTCAGGACATTTTACTATTTACAGGTCATGGGAATAGTCCTCCAATGTATGGGACAAGGGATTGCAGGGGCGGTGACAAAATGCTGTGTAACACCTAGTCATCTAACGCCTATCAAGAGGTGGGATTTAATGTCACACTTTATGGTCATGACAACCCTAGCTGGACTTAATAGGAATGACAAGCCCAACCCAACTTAATAGACATGATCCATGAGGTGAGAAAAAGTCACATCTTTGGAGACCTCAACTTGAATTAATAGCCATGCCAACCCAAGCCCAACCAAACCCATGTTTATAGGCATGACACACGATGTGATAACAAGTCACATATTTGGAGAATTGAACTCTTGGATGCACAATAACATCAACCATATTTTCACTCACCTTGGAAAAAACATGTGACATGTTCAATGATAATAAAAAACAAGAAATATTGACTCCTAAATTCTTACCTTCACCCATTTTACTTGGTATTTTGTCTGCAAAACAATATGATATTTTGGCCAGATTTGTATAGTATATCACATAAAAAGGCTATTTATAAAATATGTTTTAATATCAACAGAAGAACCCTCGTTTATATCAAAGAATCCAAAAGGAAAAACCCATCACAAAGAAAACGAGGAAAGCCATGAGGAATCATGTGTTCTTATATCGAGGCATCAAATTCTCTGCAAGTTCAAACATGTAGTGGCCATCCTTGGCGTCACTGTTCCATGGTGGTGAGCCATGCGATAACCCTATTCTTTGGGATTTATATTAGAATACATAGATTGACTATTATTTGAACTGAAGGGGAGGGATCTTCCCTATCCATCAAATGGGTGTTCTCCCCTTCATCTCTACTTCCAATATGAAAATATTTCCTAGTAAATACCAATGTTAGTAGGACCTACACAAAAAATCATTTCTTCATTTCCCAGAAGCATGAAAAACCCTTTAAAAATATTTCATGAAAGCTAAAATGCCAGGGTAGTGGAAACCCCATGCTCTAAATGATAACAATTGGATCTATAAGAAAACCGGTTATAGATCAATTATTCAGAAATAGAAAACTAACATGAAGCTGTGACGAAAGGATGTCCCACGATCACATTAACTTGTGGTTTCCTAGGGTTTTTTCCGAGCATATGAAGGGGAAAATGATATTTTGTAACATAAACCATGATTTTCGCACGTGATTTAAATCCTTCGATGGCAACACCAGTTGAAGAAATTTAATCGACATGGTCACATGTTCTAGGGTTTGTAGGTAGTGTAGGAATTTATAGGGTAAGTTCCTTAGATCAAGAACCAAAGTTCACCACTCACAAATAGATCACAAATCAGTTCACCAGTATAATCACGTGGTTAAAACCCTTGAAGAGGGAAACAATCCACGACCTGAGCCAACGTGGCCACTTCAAGCAATTTATTAGTATAAAAAGAAAATTTACATATGTTTCTCTCATAAACAGTTACTGGAAAAATGACCCTCCATGCTCTTTAAATAAATATCATGGACCAATCAGGTGTTAAGCCACGAATCAAGTGTTGTTAATACCGAGGAGAGGGATAAATGTCGGATCGCTACAAATCATGATTGTCGGATTATACGTTACAAATGTACATGGTAAAGAAACACACTTTACCTAACTCTACACTAGACTAAGTTATTCTTAACTATTTCCTATGTGTCAGAATATCCTAACATCCCACCTTAAGAAAAAATTGGGATAGGATTGAAGGATTTGCAAAGGTGACACAAAAGGAGCCTACTTCCTATGTGTTGAAATATCCTAACATCCCCCCTTAAGAACAAATTGGGATAGGATTGAAGGATTTACAAAAGTGACACAATAGGAGAAGGAAGGAGGCATTAGAGCCTATCCCCCCTTAATGACAACTTTCCTGAACTCCAAGCATGCATCGAAGTTTGGTAAACTTCGCTTCTGTGAGAGCCTTTGTAAAGATATGGGCTACTTGATCATTGGTTGGACAGTACTGCACTTCAAGAACATGATCATGAATGAGATGTCTGGTGAAGTGTATGTGGAGTTCAATGTGTTTCATACGCTGGTGCTGAACTGGATCTTTACATAGTTGAATGGAAATTTGATTATTATACCAAAGTGTAGTTGGATGCTGCTGATGAAGACCAAATTCAGAGAGGATTCGACGAAGCCACATGGCTTCCTTGATGGCTTAAACTGCACCACAATATTCTGCTTCTACTGAAGAAATAGAGATGGCATTTTGCTTCTTACAATACCAAGTAATAGTTCCTGAACCAAGAGTGAATACATATCCTGCAGTAGACTTTCGATCTTCAAGGTCACCAGCCCAATCAGAATCAGTGAAACCAATCAACAATGGAGATTCTCCTACACTAAAATGAATCCTGAACTGAACTGTACCTCAAATAAATCGAAGTATTCTTTTAGCTGCTTTGCAGTGACTTTCATGAGATTGGTGCATAAACCGAGCGACAAGACCAACGGCAAAGGAAAGGTCAGGACAAGTATGGGTTAGATATAGAAGTTTACCAAAAAGTTGACGATATAAGGTAGCATGAACTTCAGGGGTAGTACAAGTGATTGAAAGCTTGACTCTAGACTGAAAAGGAGAAGGGAATAGCTTACAGTCTTTGATGTGAAAGTGATATAGAATATCACAGGCATACTTGGACTGAGAGAGGGTAATGCCTTCCTTGGATTGCAAGACTTGAAGACTAAGGAAATAATGCAAGTGTCCTAAGGCTGTCATTTCAAACTTCTTTTTGAGGCTAGACTTCACATGGTTTATATGGTTTGGATCACTACCAATAAGGATAAGATCATCAACATAAATAACAAGGATGGTGAAGGACTTACCCACTTTCTTGGTGTAGATAGTGTTGTCAGAATGACACCTAGAAAAGCCATTATCTAATAGAAATATATCCATTTTGGGATACCAAGCCCGAGGATCTTGTTTGAGACCATAGAGATACTTCCTAAGGTGACAAACAAGGCTAGAGTCATTTTGGATAAAGCCAGGGGTTGTTCCATGTAGATTTCTTCATGTAAATCTCCATGTAAGAAGGCAGATTTAACATCCATCAATGGACTTCCCATTTAAAGGAGGCAGCAAGGGAAAGAAAAATGAAAATAGAATTCATTTTGGCAACAGGGGAGAAGGTTTCAGTATAGTCAATGCCTTCAACTTGTGAAAATCCTTTAGCGACAAGACGAACTTTATGTCTATCCACTTTTCCATATGGTCCAAACTTTTTTTTGTAAACCCATCTGCATATGACAATTTTTCTTCCTTTTGGAAGAGGAACAAGATCCCAAGTATCATTTTCCAATAAGGAACAATATTCTTCATTCATAACCTCATCCCAATATGGATGACCCGAGGCTTCTTAAAAGGTTTATGGATTAGGATTTTATGGAACTTGAGCCAATAAGGAAGAGGCTCTTTCGAATTGAGAACGTGTATGTCGCTGATCGGCAAGGTCACCTGCAATAGAACCTGTTGCATTCCGAGTAGAGCGGACCCATATTGGAAGCAGTGGAGTGAAAGGAACAATCTCAAGAGGTGGAGGACGATTTTCATCCTCGCTGTCATCATCTGAACTAGAAGGAATGCTATTAAAAATAGAAGAGAGAGAGAGAGAGGTGGCACATATGTTGAATCAGGCTCGCAGGCTAAAGGTGGCACACCTGCCAAACTAGGCTCGCAGGTTGATATATTTTCATCAAATTTTACATCTCCTCTAATGATTATATTTTTGGATTTTGGTTGAAGAAGTCTATATCCTTTGACATCTTCAGAATATCCAACAAAAATGCAATTTTCACTCTTAGGTTCTAAGGCTTTATGTTTCGCATCTGGAATATGGGCCAAAGCATTACTTCCAAAAACACGAAAGTGACTTACATCTGGTTTGATTGAGCTCCAAGCTTCTTCTAGAGTTATATTCTTTAAAACCTTAGTAGGAGTGCGATTTACTATGTAATTTGCACAGTTAATGGCTTCTGCCCAAAAATTGAAACCAAGTCCTTTGGATTGAAACATACACTTAGCCATTTCATTTAAGGTGCGATTCTTATTTTCATCTACACCATTTTGTTGTGGAGTATATGGAACAATATGTTGCAATTGAATTCCATGCTCAGTGCAGAAGTTGATACATTTGTTGTTAACATATTCTCCTCCATTCTCTGATCTTAACTTAAGAATTTGATGTCCAGATTGTTTCTCAACAAAGGCCTTAAAGGCCAAGAACATGTTAAAAACTTCATTCTTGAGTTTTAAGAATTACACCCAAGTGTGTCTGAAAAAATCATCAATGAAAGTTAAGAAGTACTTGTAACCAGAGAAAGAAACAACAAGAAGTGGACCACATAAATGACTATGCACAAGATGCAAAGGGGTTGAAGCGTGCCAAGAGGCACATTTGTCAAAACTATCCTGATGATTTTTTCTAAGTACACATCTGGAGCAAACACCATTTCGGCAAGATACCATAGGAAGGCCCGTCACCATATTTTCCTTACATAGAGTTTGAAGAGAGCGATAGTTTAAGTGACCAAATCGTTCATTCCAAATTTTGCTCACATCATCATTATGAGCAACAAAAACAAAGGGAAGACAGGATGACCCAAATTTGTCAAACTTATACAACCTTGTGGAATCATCAACAATGCTAGTAGCTAAAATATGTTGAGGATCTTTGAGGTCCTTGATTACAACATCATGAGGTGAGAATTCTGCTATTTTCCCTTGACTTGAATGAGTTAACTGATAAACAGAGAGAATTTTGCATGATAGGGTGGGAACACATAGTACATCATTAAACTGACCATGATCAAGATGAATGGTTCCAGATCCTAAAACACTAAGAGATCTATCACCACCAACATAAATATGTTTGGTGTTACAATCATTTAAAGAAGAAAACATGGCTTGATTTTTGTCCATGTGGTAAGAAGCTCCAGAATTAATGAGCCACTCATGAGAATGAGAAGAAGAAGATACATTTAATGAATAACCAGGTCTTGATGCTTGAAAACCACAGGCAAAATGTGCCATTCCTGAAGATGAAGGTGAAGAGTGTTCCAAATTGATGTTGTGTTTCTTCATTGATGCTTCTAAGGCTTCCATCTTCTTAAAACATTTGGACTCTATATGGCCATCACGATTGCAAAAGTTGCAATGTCTATCTGTCTTCTTCCATTTTTTTTTATTTGCCTTATCATTTTGCTGAGTTTCTTTTTTAGTTTGCGACTGAAATTTCTTAGGACCCTTGTTTGGTTTCAGACCATAATTTTTAGGATACTGCTTCTTGGGATTCTTTTGATATGATTGTTGTTGGGCTGCTAAGGCTCTCTTAGAAGCGTTTCCAGAAGTGATAAGACCAAGGTGTAATAGTTTTTCTTCTTCTCTTATCAAATAATCTCAAAAGACATCAAAAGATGGGTTTTTGTAGGTGGTTCTTGAAGAAATGATGGCTTCTCTAGTTGAATGGAAGGCAGAAACAAATATAGAGTATGCAGGGCCAAGCTTAGTAAGAATGCAATAGATGAGGATACCATCTTCCTTTTTGACCTTACAACCTTCTAAAAGAACCCTAAGGGTCTTGAATTTGGACAAAAAATCGTCAATAGAGGAGAAATTATTGGGGTCCAAAGTAAGCAGCTCTTTTTCAAGATAGTGGGCCCTAATTTGATTTTGAATGTCAAAGACAATATTTATCTTTTCCAAGGCTTCATTACGGGTGTCAATGTCAAGGATATGAAATCAAAGATCTTGAGCAATGGACAATCCTATCAACCCTCATGCTTGATCTTGTTTATTTTCCCATTTAGAGACTTTATCATCATTAGAAGGTTTATTTTATAGCCCTGTGGATATTCTATAAATCCCTTTACTTCTAAGTATGTCTACCATGTGAGGTAGCCATTGGAAATAATTTGTTAAGAATAATCGGGCATGCACTTTCCATTTTTTAAAAACTGAAGTTGAGAAAAGATGAAACTAACTACTCCAATGGAACGATCTCGAAAAATTAGGCTAATTAAAAAAAAATGGCTCGAAAAATGGCTTTCGGATGAAGAAGTTATGCCATTTTGAAAAAACGAGTTGAAGATGCCGAATAATTATGGGAACGGTTTGAAATTTGGTGATGAAGTTCAACTTTAAAAAAAAAAATTCCGCCACTTTAACAATTTTTTTTTACAAAAATAAGATTGAGAAAAATATTTAAACCCAAGACCTCTTTTCTCATAAACTAACTCCTCACCAAGTAAGATAGTAAAAATATTCTGTTATTCTTTGAAAGGAGGAAGGGTTTCCCCCCTGCTTCGGTGTGCGTGCCTTTTCCTACAAAAAAAAACCCAAAAACCAAGAAAAAAAATGAAATTCAAAGCCTTACGGAATACTGTTATATTTTCGGTTAGCATTGCCGACAACTATCAATTTTTTCACTATTTCTGATTTCCCAAGATCGCAAAAAGACGTAGGGAAAGAGCATACGTAGCAAAAAAAATCCCTTTTCCTGTTTCTGATTTGTTGAGATCGCACGTAGCGCAGAGCAAAGAGCATACAAAGAGAAGAGGGAATAGATTCGGAAAATAAATAAAACCTAAAACCGAAAATAAACAGAGGGAACCGAAATAAGCAGAACTATTAACAGATATAATTGCAAAATAGATGCTTTATACCTCCAGATCTAAACTATCATAACTAGGGCAGCCGGAAACCTTTCTACATGAAATGAAAGGCGTTCCTCATTGTAATAGACACTTCGAACACAATAGAGCAGTTCTCCAACCCCAAAAATGTTCACAAATAGTAGATCTACAAAACGAAATTCGCATGCAGTCAAAATGGTTTCGTATTTTTATCAGCAATGGATGTGGCCCTCAAAATAGCTTTGATACCATGTAGGAATTTTCAGGGTAAGTTCCATAGATCAAGAACCAAAGGTCACCTCTTACAAACAGACCACAAATTATTACACTGGTATAATCACGTGGTTAAAATCCTCGAAGAGGGAAACAGTCCACAGCCTGAGCCAACGTGGGCACTTTAGGCAAGTTATTAATACAAAAAGAAAAGTTACATATGTTTCTCTCATAAACGGTTACCGAACAAATGACCCTCCATGATCTTTAAATAGAGATCATGGACCAATTGGGTGTTAAGCAACGAATCAAGCGTCATTAATACCGAGGAGAGAGATAACCGTCAGATCACTACAAATCGTGACCGTCAGATTATAAGTTACAAATGTACATGGTAAAGAAACACTCTTTACCTAACTCTACACTTGACTAAGTTATTCTTAACTATTTCCTATGTGTCGGAATATCCTAACGGGTAGAAAATAAGAAGAAACAGTTTCATGGGGCCGAAACAAACACTACGCTATGATATGAGACAATTATAATTTTTTGGAGGATTAAAAGGTCTTTATAATTTCTTATGCTATGACACTATAGGAAAATTCTATTTCTTTGGAAAATTAAAAAAAAAATAGAATTTCTTTTTGAGACACTTGCAATCTGCAAACCACTACATACCTACAAACCCGCAAGCATGAAAAGAATAGTTTGGAGATCTCAGAGACTGTAGTTTAAATGTGAATACTGTTTGGAATATGGGCATTTAGTTTGAACATATAAACTAATCAGGATCTTGTGGGGAGGCCCCCAATATCTGGAAAATTGAAATGCGAGAAGAAAACAGAGGAGAACACATAATAAACAAAACCACAAAGAATTTTTTTCATTAAAACAAAGAATAACAGTAAAAGCTACATTGTGGTGGACAACCTATCCTTTTTTAAAATGTGACTTGTTACTTATAGTGTTTTTTACTTACAATTCCATGGGTAAATTCCATGTGTGGGTAAATACCATGAGTGGATAAATACCATGGGTGGATGCCACTTATAATACCATGTGTGGATAAATACCATGGGTAGATGTCATTTTCCATTTATATCATTTATCCCTCCTTAAGAAGCAATGATCTATATTGTGTGAAGTTCCCTCCTTAGAAGCATGTGTTGAATATGAAGAGCCACTAAAGAGAAGGGTTTTGTGTGGTTAACCCATAACCATGATGAACGAAGATCCAAGGATAGAGATACCCTGTAATGCTTGTGAGAAACTTTGATACTCACAATGTGTATCTTAGAAAATGGAATTTAATGAAGTGTAGGTTTGTGGATGACCAATAACCATGATAAACAAAGATCCGAGGACATAGATACCCTGTAATGTTTGTGACCAAATCTGATACTAACAATGTGCGACCTAGAAATTGGACTTCAAGGACATAGATTTTATGTGACCCATAACCATGATGCTGACTATTGATGAAGTAGCAGGTGCCTACATAACCTAGGGTGGAAGGGAAAGTCTCCAAATAACCCAAGCTAGATGTTTCTATGATGAAACTAATAAATGTGAAGTAGGTGCTTACTAAAGAGTGGTGGGAGGTCGCATCTCCAAAGGGAACCCGCTCCAAATGCTACTCTATATATAAAAATAAAAATGGGAATAACTCTATCAATATAACTCAGAATCATTATTATAACCTACTTTGGAAATAGAATGACCATTATGCATTTTCCCATGTGACTGAAATCCCTATCTGGACACTATGGAAAATCAAATTTGCACTCCAACTGTCCTGTCGTCACAAAAGTTCTAAAAAAATAGTTGATTGTAAATCAACTATATGTCCCTCATCTGAACTCCAATTCAACCAATTTTATTGTTTAAATTGGGTGAATTTTCAAGAGGAGCTCAGATATACAATATATTTGCTGAAATTTTCGTCACAAAAATGTCTCTAACACAATCGATTTTAAATCAAGGATATCTCCCTCATCTGGACTCTAATTCGATTTATTTTGTTTTTTTGAATTTCGGTATTTTTTCACAAGGAATCCAAATTTTATATTTGTTTTTGTAAATTTTGTACCAAAATTTTTAGATCTGATCTGCAAACTCTCTGTCCAAAAAATTCCTTGCAAAAAAATGAAAAAAAAAACAAAAAATATTCCTGCTTGCCCCAAGAAAGTGCTTTGTGGAGGTCACGACACTTGCATGAAGTTTGCTGCAAAATTTTGAAACTGAAATATGCTTCAAATCCTCATTTGTAGAAAATAAATAACTCATAAAACACATAAAAACACCAGAGACATAGAACTGGTGGAAAAGGCCTGAGAGCCTTACGACATTCCTCACATATTCTTCATTATTAAAATAATGTTATAATACAAATAAATAGATGAGGAAGTTGTCTTGAGATAGTGAATTTATCTTGGAGAACTTGGTTGAGCAGATATCTCAACCACACACACTAATCTAGGAGCTAAGTTAGATAGGCCTAAACTAACTCCTAATCAAGAGGAACTAACATAATCTATAAAATTAGGCATAAAATCCTAATTTCCAATATTTAATTTATCTAATTAACTTTGGATTTATAATTGTTTATAAGAGAGGCCAACATCATTCCCATGGAATCATAATCTAAATCTCGTAACGTTGATCGAGCTCTTAGGGGGAGGCCCACAAGATCTAAAAAGTTGAAATAGATCTTGGGGGGGAGGCCCCCAAGATCTAAAAAATTAGAAATTCCATGAAGAAAAGAGAGGAGAATACACAATAAATAAAACCGCAAAAATATATATATATTTTTAATTAAGGCAAAGCATAACTGTAAAAGCTACATTGTGGTGGAAAACCTGTGTTTTTACAAAATGTGACTTGTTACTTATAGTGTTTTTTACTTACAATATCATGGGTAAGTTCCATGGGTGGGTAAATACCATGTGTGGATGAATACCATGGTTGGATGCCACTTACAATACAATGTGTAGATAAATACCATGGGTAGATGTCATTTTCCATTCGGACCATTCCTCCCTCCTTAAGAAGCAATAGTCCCCATTGCTTGAAGTTCCTTCCTCAGAAGCCTGTGTTGAATATGAAGAGACACTGAAGAGAAGGGTTTTGTGTGGTTAACCCATAAATGTGATGAATGAAGATCCAAGGATAAAGATACCTTGTAATGCTTGTGACCAGTAAATGTGAATACTTTTCCTCAGATTTGTCTTTAATTTGAATGTGGAAACCAATGGGTGTTTAATGTAAAGCCTTAATTTCAATTTATAATATTGTACTCCATGACCTCACACCTCGAGGTATGGATCATTACCCAACGACGATGAGACTTCACCTCCATATAAAATTTTAAACCTAAAGTTTAACATTGGAACATCTAAAAATTAAACGCAAATATTTTATACGATGGAAACTAATTGTTGACAACATCTTTTGAGCCATGTGTTGGGCATGTAGTAGAACAACCCCACTTGTGAAAATTTTATATAGAAAGAAAATGTTAACATTATAAAACTCCAAAAAAAAATCGTACGGAAAAAACTAATAGCTTTTCATTGACACTATATGTCGCTTACAAAGAAATAATAAATAAAGTTCCAACTCTTTATGTTGTGTATAATGGTATATTAAATAATTTTTTTGTATAATGGTATAATAACTCATTATGTTGTGTATAATGGTATAATAACTCATTATTTTGAGTATAATGGTATAATAACTCATGGTATAAGACTACCACGTTCCACCTGACTAGATATTGGTTGAGCCAAATCTCTCTTTAGCCAATCAAACCCATGTCATATTCCAAGAATGAATGTTGGACTCAAACCAAAAGAACCAACCAGGGCTTCCCGAGGTTAAACCACCTCAGCCTCAACAATAGAAACGTGATTTACTAAAATTCTCACTATATCACTAGGCCAAACAATAAAAATTTAATACCAGGATTTACCATGATCTCCACTAGATCACTAGTCTGAAGCAAGCATGGTTTCCACTAAATTTCTCCACCTACACTGGGAGGAATTTTCATGTCTTGTGGTATCTAGGATTTACCGCAATACACTGGATCACTAGGACCTAACCGCTATATTCCTAGGATTGATGGAGAGCACCAACCTCTAGGCTTTACTGTATATCCCTCCATTCACCGGTCTAGGATTCCTAGGCCCAACGAGGCAACACAAAATCTGGCTTTACCGCAACCCACTATCTAGTTTAGGGTTTACTAGGCCATGTTTTCTTTCATTCATTGATCCACCTAACTCAGCTTCAAATCCATCTGGAAATCTAGCTCAAAAAAAAATTGAGAACCCCATCACACCATGGCTATTCGAAAATGGAAAGGCTAGGCTGAAAAACATTATCACACGTGGAAAACCCCATGCCAATGACAACAAGAGAACCAAGAACACACATGCAACACCATGCATGCCAAATCTAGCAAGGATATCACACATGCAAATCGATACCTGCAAGAAAACTCGCTATTGCTGCTTCATCCCATTCTTCCTTGCTTGATCTCTGCTTCCTCTTTTCCTTCTTTTCCTTTCTTGATCCAAAGCTAAAATGCTCCAAGAAAAATATAAGTGCCCAAGAGTGTGAGAGAGAGAATATAGAGAGAGCTCCAAAACTGAACTAGCAAAAGGTACCAACTGAGCCTCCAAAGCGTATTTATCAATTAGGCCTCGATTTTCTCCATTTTCCATTATTTTCCTTCATTTTCCTCCTCCCATGCAACATGTGACCTATCAACTTCCTTTACTCCTAATTTCCATTATTTTCATAAATAAATGCCAATTAATGCCACTTCGCCTTTCCAAATACTTTTTCATTACCTTTGCCAATTTCCTTAGCCATAATAACCAAAATGAACACACACACTAGGATGTTTTTCCCAACATTCATCTTGGAATAAGTGTCCCATAACCATGGTATTATATTTTTTACACGTATTTTTAACCAAGGTTGTTCCAATATGTATCAATGTGTCTTCCCACATAATGTGGAATGTAATTATGTATTATCAAAAGGAAAATGACAAATGTAAAAGAGGTCGACGTCTAAGAGTCATATGTGGAATATGTAAATTCACGTGTGGAAAACATAGTCTTATATAAGTTTAAAGGTCATCTAGGAGTCCAAGAGTCATGAGGGTACCTCAAGAGTCATAGGGGATATGAAAGGTCATTCCCTTTGCTATAAAAGAAACCTCATACCTCAAGCAAAGGGATTTTTGGAGGATCAGAATTTTGAGAGCTAGCCTTGGCTTCTTCAACTTATCACATGAGAGAATATCATTCATTGGAGAAGCAAGACATGAATTAAAGCATTGCTACTAGAGCTAGTGTATCACCATTGTAACTCTCTACATGGATCTTTCACCTAATAATCATAAACACGTTCATCCTGTAACAACCCTAGTGAAAATTCCATGTAATAAAATCTAATAAAATAAAAAAATTAACCATGGTTATGGGACACTTATTCCAACCTAAATTTTGGGAAAAGACATCCTAGTGTGGGTGTTCATTTGGTTTATTATGGCTAAGTAAATTGGCAAAGGAAATGGAAAAGGATTTGGAAAGGAAAAGTGGCATTTATTGAAATTTATTTATGAAATAATGAAAATTAGGAGAAAAAGAAGGTGAAAGGTCACAAGTTTCATGTGAGGAGGAAAATGAAGGAAAAATAATGGAAAATGAAGAAAATAGAGGCCTCATTAATAAAAAATGATTTTGAGGAACAATTGGTACCTTTTGTTAGTTTAGTTTTAGAGCTCTCTCTCTATTCTCTCTCTCTCTCGCACTCTTGGACACTTGAGTTTTCTTGGAGCACTTCAGCATTGGATCAAGAAAGGAAAACAAGGAAAATAGGAAGCAAAGATCAAGAAAGAAAGAGAATATCAAGCTGCTACAACAAGTTTACTTACATGTATCAATTTACATGTGTGGTTTCCTTACTAGATTTGGCATGCAGGGTTATGCATGTGTGTTCTTGGTTCTCTTATTGTCATTTACATGGGGTTTTCCAGGTGTGATAGTGTTCTTCATACTTTCCTTTACATTTATGGAAAGCCATGGTGTGATGGGGTTCTCATGTTTTTGGTTGATATGGATTGTCGGATGGATTCGAAATTGAGTGAGGTGGTATTTGAATGAATGAACACATGGCCTAGTGACCCCTGCCCCAGACTATGGATTATAGTAATGGCATTGGCCTAGTAACCCCTTAACTATACTTTGGGTTGTGGTAAATTTATATATTGTGTTCCATAGTAGGTCTAGGAATCCTCGACCTGTGAATGGCAGGATATATAATAAATCCTACAGGTGTGTGCCCTCGGTCAGGATTACTGATCCAGTGGGGATTGCAGTAAGTGGAGTCTCAATAAGGCCTAGGAATAGTCGATCGATGAATGGTAGTATATAGGGTAAATCCTAGGGAATGGAGTCTTGATTACGCTTACATATCCCTGAGCATTGTGTGGCAGGATGTATGGTAAATATTATTGATTAGGGGACAATAAAATTCCTCATAGTGTAGATGGATAAATATGGTGGCATCCATTATTTTTTAGGGCCTAATGATACAGTGTGGATCTCATTAATGCCTGGTCCTATTGATGGGGGTGAGGTGGTTATCCACAATAAGACCTTGTTGATTTTGGTTATGGGTCCCACATTAATTCTTGGAATATGGAATAGGGGTGATTGGTTGAAAGAAATACTTGGTTCAACCAATCTATGGTAGGGTGGAATGTGGAAGTCAAAAACCTGGTTGGATTTTGCATTCATTAATAATAATTTCTTCTCCTTAGCATTTCATGTGTAAATGTATTGGTTCATATGTGTTATTTATGGTTGTTGTATCCTTATTATTTATGTTTTTTATATGTTGGTCATGTGTAAGTTCTATAATAGTGATTACTTATGGATTTCATTATGTCTTGATTTATATATGAATAAATAATGAATATATGACCCAATAGATGATAATGCACCTAATGTGATAAGGCATTGATTCTTCTTAGGGATTCTAAGATAATTATGATACCCCTATGCTTAGATATGTTATTATGACTTTTAGAATGCATATTTGTAACATGTTTGACGAAATGTTTGGCATGGATAGCAAGGGTTCATTCAAGTGATTGATAAAATGTTTGCATTAGTACCTTTGTATCAATGTTATTTCCCATTCATGAAGTTCTAGGAAGTGGCCTGAGTCCTAGCCCTAGAAAAAGGGCATAGAATCCATGGTCGCTGGCACAAAAATAACTAAAAACGTCCATATTACCTAGCTTTCCCTTGCTTTGGGTGTGACCAGGGGCCTAAATTCACATGCATTCCTTGTCCGAGGAGCGACTGGGGAGTTATATCGGTGAAAAGCTAAGTTTCCTCAGGGGTTGGTAACCTAGAAAGGTTGGTTTCCTCATGGAGGTTTTGTAGCATGTGTGGAAGGTTTGTTGGTTTGTTTTCTCAGTTCTACTTCTTTAAATATACATGGGGAGTTGAACCACATCATAGTAGCCTATCCTCACATGTTTAACCCAGTGGAATAGGTAGATTGGGTAAATTTTGGAGGAGGGAGTTACAGAGAGGTATCAAAGCATAGTTCACCTCTTGGACTAGATGGGCAGTGTGTTTGTCATGCATTCATGTTGGTTACATATGTGTTCATTATAGTTATGTTCTATGATCTCGTTGCATATGCATGGTGGTGGTCATAGTTGCACTGGTGTCGCCATTCGAAATTTCATGATGTCATTGTGAAATTTGTTGTCATGAGTGTATGATTGGTTATGCAAGTCAGTGTTTACATGCTGTTAATAATGCATTGATATGGTTGTAATTGTCATGCATGAGTTCATGAGGTGTGGTTGATAGGTTCATACATTACTGGCTAGAATATGGTTAGGATAATATCTATATGTTGATATGATTATGTTTATACATGTATTTTGCTGATTTGGTTGATCTTGCAGATGAGATATCCTCCCTGAATTATACATAGGTACATTTATTTGTTTATGATTTGGTTTAGCTGACATAGTATTCCTTTCAATAAAGAGATAAATATGAATAGCAAGATGGTATATTATAGTTCACGATATTCTCCTTATGGATCAGATGAGTAGTGCATTTTTGGGCACTCTTCTAACTTAGCAAATACATTGAGAAGTTTGAAGGAAGAAATAATAAGTCTTAAAGAAGAAAATGATAGAATCATGGAGGAGAAGGAGAGGCATGTAGCCACCACATCACTTTTTAGAGATAAGCTACCAGTGCCCTAGCTCGTTTATTTCCATTATAATAGATTCAACCATCTATCTACAATGTATGAATCTATTTGGCCCTCAAATATGGGAATATCAAATTTTACGTGTACCTTAAAAGTATTTGTGCCTCCAGAGTGGCTGCTGGATGCAAATGTTCCACGAGTTGGCAATCATTGAAGGATCTGGGCAAATTTATCCATTATTCGGTTCCTTTCTTTCTTGAGGGCCTCCTCGAGCAATATTTTGATAGGATCTCCTGCTCCCTCATCTTTCTTTATGTCCCCCATGGGTGGCCGCTAAGGTTTTCGAGGATGATTTTGCAAAGGTTCAACCAAATCAAGCCCTAGCTCCTTACACCCTCACCTCATTGGGGACATGCAAAGAAGGATCGAGAAAGTGAAGACTGTTCTGATACCACTTATTCGGATTTATAAAAGAACGCAATAGAATACACATATAACCATAACTAAAAATATGTAGTGGAAATAACACTTCATTTCATTAATATCAAATAACATATATTTTTTTTATAGACAAAATGGAAATAAACTAGCTAAGGCATTCGTAGCTTATCTCTGAGAAGAGATGTGGTGGCTATAGGCCTCTCAAATGTGTTTCAAGGAGACTCAAAGGCCTATTTATTATTAAGAAATAATGGGAAACCCTAAACATCCAAGAACCTAATCCTAGGAGATGAAACGCCATATTATGGGTCCCGTCAAGGTAAATTAGTACATCAATTTCCCGGGATCGTAACTTTGGAATACTATCTCTGTTTGACGCACATTATACCTTATAAATATCTATCTGAGGACTATAACTATAGACAACGAATATCGAGTCTCTAACTCATATTCGTCGGAGACTCCAAAAAACTAACCCTAAACATCCAAAAACCTAACCCTAGGAGATGAAACACCAGACTATGTGCCCCATCTGGGTAAATTGGTAAATCAATTTCTTGGGGTCGTAAATTTGGCATACTATCTTTGCTTCACGCACATGATACCTCGTTAGAAAGATCTATCTGAGGACTAGAACTACTGACGTCGAATATCGAGTGTTTGACTCATATTCTCCAACGAATATGAGTCAAAGACCTGATATTTTTTGTCAAAGGTTGTAGTCCTTAGACATATATTTATAATGAGGTGTCATGTGCATCAAGTAGAGATATTATGCCAAAGTTACGAACTTGGGAAATTGAGGTACCATTTTACCCCGACAGGGCCCATAGTCTGGCATTTCATCTCCTAGGGTTGTTTTTTTGGATTTTTAGGGTTAGTTTTTTGGATTCTCTAATGAATACGAGTCAGAGAAATGAAATTAGTTGTATGCAGTTATATTCCTTAGATATATATTTCTAATGAGGTATCATGTGCGTCAAACGAAGATAGTATGCCAAAGTTACGACCCTGGGAAATTGTTGTACCAATTTACCATGACGTGACCCATAGTCTAGCGTTTCATCTCCTAGGGTTAGGCTTTTGGATTTTTAGGGTTTCCCATTGTTTCTTAATAATAAATAGGCCTTATAGGCTCATTTTAACAAATTTCAAAGGCCTATAGCCACCACATCGCCTTTTAGAGATAAGCTACCAACGCCCTAGCTATTTTATTTCCATTCTCTCTGTAAACAAGTTTGAGTTCTTTGATATTAATGAAATTAATTGTTATTTCCACTGCATCTTTTTATTTATGGTTATATGTATATTATATTTTTTTCTTACATAAATCTGGGTCAATGGTATCATAGCAATCTTCTCTTTCTCAGTCATTCTTTGCATGTCCCCAACGAGGTTGGAATATAAGGAGTTAGGGCTCGATCTAGTTGAACATTTGTAAGATAAACCTCAAAAACCCTGATAGATGCCCATGGGGGATGAAAAGTAAGATTAGGAAGTAGGAGATCCTATCAAAATATTGCTCAAGGATGCCCTCTAGAAAAAAAGGAATGCGATGATGGATAATTTTTTCCTAGATCCTTCAACAACTGCCCACTGGCGGCGCATCTGCATCTAGCAGCCACTGTATCGGCGCAACTCCTTTTAAGGTACAAGTAAACTTTTACATTCTCATATTTGAGGGCCAAATATATGCAAACATTGTATATAGATGGTTGAATCTATAGAATTATATTGGTTCATGCCTTTCCTGACCAAGAGGATATTATTTTTTCACACTTCAAAGCCACCCCCCATGTCAAGGACTGCTAGGAAAACTACTGTGAGCAAAAGGACAGGAGAGAACCCTCTCTATTTGGCCACACCCACTTGGAATTAATTCTAAGACTGCATCAAGGAACAATATTACCCTGTGGGGAGCTATGAGGACAAATACATCCAATGGACCATGCTGCAGAAACAAAGGGATCAAGATGTGCATGAGCTGACGAATTTATTCCATACCCTATGCACAAAGTTGGGTATTAAAGATTTAGAGAGACATTTGGTGCTCAAGTTTGATAGCTATTTGCACAGATACATTAAAGATAAAATTTATTTCCTTGGAATTACCTCACTTGGCATGGAATATCGATATGTCGCTAAGATCGAGAAAAAAATTAAGCAGAAGAAGCGAGACTTTCGATCCGAGAGTCTGAAGCTAAGGAAAGGCGCCCCCGAACCACAAAACAAGGGCCAAAGCCAAAGAGGGATGACTCAGAACAAGACACATTTCCAAAGAAGGACACAGGGAAGTGGTTTGAATTTAATAACAACCCCACTCAAAATACAAGAGAGTATCGGACCAAACAGTCGCTGGTGGCTGAACTGAAGGCATATGAATCAGATGCATGTTATTATTTTGAGTCAGAACTAAACAAGGGGAATTTCAATGGGAATAAAATCATTGATGTGGAAACCAGTGCCATCATTTCCACCACCAATATCCAGAAGGAGGAACCCAAATATCCAGAGGAGGGGGAGCACCTCTTCCATTCCCAAATTTGGGTGAAGGGTTCTCTACTACAATTCCTTGTCGATAGGGAAGCCAAAAGAACCTCATTTAAATAGAAGTCATGAAGCGGCTTGGACTATCGACCACAACACACCTGTGGCCGTATATCATTGGGTGGCTTCACCAAGGAAGAGACCTTCGCGTTTTCCAGTAGTGTCACCTTCCATACAACATCAAGCCATTCATGAATGAGGTATTGTGTGATTTTGCTCTTCTTGACGTGTCTGATGTATTATTAGGCCAACCATACATATGGAAGCGAAATGTTGTGTATGAGTCTAGGGCTTGTGCTACTATTATTACTTTGGGTGATAATTTGTACAGGATACTGGAGGTAGTATTGTCTCCCGCCATCTCCTTGATTACTGCAAAGCAACACAGTAAGATTATTTCCCAAACCTGGAAAAAAAATTTTAATTACAATTTCCCCACAGGGAAAGAAGAATATTGTGGCCACAGCCTCCAAACAGGGATCCCCTACATGAAAGCAACAGATTGACAAAGTCGTGGAGGAATACAAGGACAATTTATCCTCACCCATAGAGGTTTCTCTACACTTTCAGGTCAAGAAATCCATTGATATTACCCTAAGCGAGCTGCTGCCTAAAGTTTCCATACCTCATGAGACCACATAAACAGAATCCACACATGTACTATGTGAGGATGATAAAGAAGCCACTTTTAGTGAATACATCTAGTAATTCCACAACATCTTGGAGAAATCTAATGCAAATTACACACAACAACATGATCAACATCGGGTACCACACAAGTTCCATGTAGGCGACTAAGTATGGTTGCATTTGCAGAAATAACGGCTAACTGAAGCTCATCAGAAGATTAGAACACTCTGATATGGTCCCTACAACATTTTCAAGGTTGTGGGATACAATGCATTCAAGCTCAACATTCCCCCATTCCTTGGCCAAAAACCAATGTTTAATGTGGATCGCCTTCGGCCATACTTTCCACCATCACTATACACATCTAACATTGCAGATCTCATGGGGGAACTCAACGCAATGGGGACCATTGCTTCCTAAGAGGGGAGGAATGATCCAGGTGGATATTGATGGCCACTCGCCTATTCCACTTAGATCCCAACATTTTTTCTTTCAGTTTTTCAGTTTCCTTAATTGTGGGACAGTTTATTATTTTTAGCATTTTTTCGAGACTTGAACTTTTGGAGCCATTTTGAGGCCCTAAATGACAATTTTTGGGCATGAAAGGTCTACCAAATGTCAAAGACTCGATATTTATTGTTAGGATTTTTATTCCTCGGATAGATATTTCTAACGAGGTATCATGTGCGTCAAATGGAGATGGTATGCCAAAGTTACGACCCCAGGAAATTGATGTACCAATTTACCCTGATGGGGCCCGTAGTATGGCCTTTCATCTCCTAGGGTTAGGTTTTTGGACTAAAATTACTCACAATGAATATCGATTCTCTGAATCATATTCACTAGAGAATATGAGTCAGAGACTCGATATTCATTATCAGCCATTGTAGTCCTCGGATAGATCTTTATAATGAGGTATCATGTGCATCAAACAAAGATAGTGTGCCAAAGTTATGACTCTGGGAAATTGATGTACCAATTTACCCCGACGGGGCCCACAGTCTATCATTTCATCTTGTAGGGCTAGGTTTTTGGATGTTTAGGGTTTCTCATTTTTTCTCAATAATAAATAGGCCTTTGAGCCTCCTTTTAACACAATTCAGAGGCTTGCACCCACCACATCTTTTCTCAGGGATAAGATACCAGCACCCTAGCTAGTTTATTTCCATTCTATCTATAAACAAATTTCATTTATTTTATATTAATGAAATGAAGTTTTATTTCTGCTGCATCTTTGTATTTATAGTTATATGTGTATTATTTTGCGTTCCTGCACAAATCCGGATCATATAATAAGTTCAATGTAGCTAGACAAAAACATGGGTCACAACAATAGTGTAGAGGTGAGGGTACAGGACAGTTCGAGTGCTTAACATGTGGTAAATAATATCTTAAGAGATATTTTCCATAGTTTCAAGGTGATATGCCTCAAATCTATAGTGCATACGAGATGTAGACTGTTGTGGATGTTGGGCAGAGCATTCCTCATATGTATGCAAGATTGGATAAATGGAAGACATATCATTAGGCATCTATCATTGAGATAAAAGGTAAGATTTATAATCAAGTTGTTTCTATTTTGATTGACCCTAGATATAATTATAGTTATGTTAACCCTAAATTAGTGGATAAGTGTGGTTTGAATAAAGAAGTGCATGAAAAATCTTGGTTAGTGCAGTTGGATATAAGTACCAAGAAGAGATTTCATCATTTGGTAATATCTTGGGCATTCGAGTTGAATGGCATGCCTAAATCAACACATTTGAATGCATTATCATTGTGGTCATATAGTATGCTTTTGGGTTTGGATTGGTTATATCTTCATAGGACCAAAATGTATTGTTATAACAAAGCCATTGAGTGCTTAGATGGAAATGGAGAGTAGAGGATCTTGCACGGCAAGAAGAAAGAAACATCAGTTACGATGGTGAAATCTATGCAATAAAATCACATTCATAGAATAGGACATGTGTTTTTTGCGGTGCATATTTCTATTGATAAGGTTAAGGAGAATGAGGATTTAGATATATTGAGAAAGTACCCACTTTCACAATAGTTTCAGGATGTGTTTCCAACAAATATTTGAGAGTTTCTTCCTCACAGGGAGGTAGAAGTTTCTATTGAGTTGGTCCAAGGGAAACATCAGCGTCAAAGGTACTGTACAGAATGAGCACTTCAGAGTGTGTAGATATGAAGTTGAAGTTGAAGGAAATGATTAACAAGGGATAAATTAGGCAAAGTGTATCACCGTGGGGTGCACCAGTATTATTTGTAAAGAATAACAATGGTACTCTTAGATTATGCATCAATTACAGATAGTTGAACAAGGTGACCATCAAGAAAATATATATGTTTCCTAGATTGATGATTTTTTGATCAGTTGAAGGGAGAAAAAATGTTCTCAAAGATCAGTCTGAGATCAGGATATCATCAGGTATGCATCAAGGAAGAGGATACACTACAAGAACAAAGGACATTAGTGATGGTCATTCTTGTGACAGACCTTTGAGATCCGTCACCAATGTCACATATGGTGACGACCCTTAAAAAAATGTCACTGTAAGTGTATATAGTGACGGTCCTTTAAGGTTCGTCACCAAAGCCATTTTCAATGACACTTTTTGTGAGGGTTGTTAAAGGCCCATCACTAATTCTCTCTTTGGTGACACTTCTAGTGACTAAATTTTAATTACCCTCACCAATGCTCTTTTTCTTAATTTTGGTGACGGACAAAAAATGTTCCTCATTGTTGATCATTCTAATGAATTTTTGATGACGCTATGTGCCTATTCATATATTTTTTGTCAAAAGATAATGATTTAATACCATTATTGTGGAGTATTTTTTATATTATGTCGAATGCCATAGTGGTTAGATTCAATCAAATTTTGAAGAAGTAATTAGTGTGTATCATTTCCCTCAAGTAATGACTAGTCGAATAGAGTTTTCCTATGAGTCAACACATGATTCATATATATTAAGTTTATTATCTAGAAAATTCCCTTTAGATAAAGTTCCATTAGTGTGTGTAGGAAATATATTATTTAATACATAATCAAGCTCTGACAATTCTATTAATGAGAAAGACCTAAGACTCCTCAACAATTTGGGCACACCTTAAATTAATGTTTTGGCACACACTAACATTTCTTAGCACCTTGCATGCCTTGGAACGTCTTTGTACCTAGAACATATTTTGATGACACTGACACCCAAGCACATGGTGGCATGCGCTAGCACAACATGGAACTCTCCTAGCATGTGTTGGCATGCATGTAGTCATTAGCATGCCCTGGAACACCTTGGTTGAATGCATTGACATACATTATCACTTGGCATGTATTGGAACCTATTATTAGTGTGCCTAACATGCCCCTTTTGAAAAAGATAATGTCCTGACTTATTAACCCTTTTATTGGTTCTTCCTTTTGTTGCCATGACACATATTGACATACCCTAGCACCTTGCACATCCTTAGCACCTAGCATGTAATGGCATATCTTTGTGATATTAATTGGCATATACAATTAGCACACCCTGGAAATCCCAAGCATACTTTAGGAATTCTTGACATGACTTTATATTCCCTAGCATGCCTTACCAATTCTTAGCATACCTTGTTACTCCCTTAATGTTTTTTCCTAGTAATCCTTAACACTTTTCAACCTGCATTATCACTCTCTAGCACACCTTAGCAGTCTTCAACATGCCCTTCCACTTCATAGCATGCATAAAACTCCTTGACACATATTGGCACTTGGCATGTGTTGGTGCTTAAAAAGTATTAGCATGTATGGAATATGTTGAGATGCCTTGGTATGATTTGGAAAGGTTTAATATTAAATTTATTTGATATCAATTGTTGGAAATTAGATGGGAAGTAATAAAGGAATACTTTTCACTTAGAATGCACTAAGAATTTTCACTTAGAACCTATTTCCACCTAGTGTTGGTGTGCCTAACATGTCCCTCTTGGAAAAGGTAAATTGATGACTTATTAACCCTCTTATGTGTTCATTTCCTTGTAGTTTAACTTGTTTCTCCCTTTTGTTTCCTTGACAATCCCTGGCATGCATTGACACACCCTTGTACATATTGGCATGCCTTATCACTTGGCACATCCTAGCATGTTTTACATGCCTTCGCATTATCTAGCACATCTTAGCATTCCTTGGAACTCATGTCCTCACAATAGCCTTTACATTTTTTCATGACATGGGAACCCAATCAAGTCGTTGGCTACTATAGTTCATGTGATAGTATTGGTTGTTTCAACCACAACAACTTGACCAATTTCACCTACTACAAGTAGATTAATTATGCCTTGTTCACCTAAGAACTTCCTATAACTCATCTTATGCCACTCATGTTCAAGCTCAACTTGTCCCACTTAACTAGTTATCAAGAAATGGATCACATGATATAGCCATGGCCATAAAACAACTAAGCAACATAACTTACACATGAAATATTTCACATGTATGTTCAATTCATATAAATAATATAACATTAACTGAGAGTTTGCAAGAACCTCAAGATGCACAAGGCACACAAGATATAAGCCGACACAATATGAGTGCCCCAAAACTTATACACAACAATGTACAATATGAAAATACCTATAATAGTTTAAAACATGACAATGTACGCAAAATGTGCCACATCTCATATAAAAAAATAGTTAAAGGCAAAAAAATGTTGTGCCCCGCACATAGTGATCTCCCTTTGTTTAAAACTAGTGCTATGTCGAGCCCCGTATAAAAACCATAGGCTTGCCTCCTTTAAATCCTATTATGAACTTATCCAACTAACACATTTCGTCCTTAGCACACTTTAATTCGCTGACACTCCCTGGCACACACTCTTATTCGTTCATTTCCATGCATTTCGATGTAGTTATCCCTTGATATTCCTCAACACTCCCTAACACTCCTCAACATGCATTGACATTTTCTGACATGTGTTAGCATGTCTTTTCATTATTTTACATGCCCTAACCCTCCCTAACTATCATGCCCTCAGAATTACCCTTACTTAATTTGCAACTTGGTAACCCAACCAAGTCCTTGCTTGACTACAAGAGCTTGACCAAGTTACAGTTACTACAACTAGACTATGTTGTTTAAATGTCTAGTTTGGGAGGTACTCCACAATCCTATTGAGATGGGTTTTTGTAAGTTTCGTCACAAAAGGCTTTTTGGGAAAAGAATACAATAAAAGGGATTTTAGACCCAAGATGGGGTTTAAAATCTAAATGAAAATTAAAAAGGAAAAATTATATTTCCTAAGGTCTAAGTGGATAAAACCCATAAGTTAGAGAGGTTTCCTGAGGAAAAAATATTTAAGGAGGCCTTAGGATGAAGGAAATAACATCAAGTGAGAAGGAGCTCATTTGATCAACGGGGTGAAGAGAGATGCAGTCAGAAAATAGGTCAAGTACAAGGGCTGAGTAAGGGTTCCTAAAGTGAGGTCATGATTATCCTCCAAGAGGAAGATCATCATGTGAGGGTTCACAAGAATGTTGCATACCTAAATGGTCAGTTCGAGCTAGGAAGTAGGATGGCATAGTGTTGGTTCTCTTCTGGTAGATCAAGCTTAAGAGAGGTTGTTCATGATAATCTAGGCATGTGATTTCAATGGTGTCTTTGTGTGAAGGCCACATCAAATTCTTAAATGTTGAAATTTGCAACAAGAAAAAGTAAAATTGGAAACCAGAAAGGGCAAAAAAAATGCACCCACACTGGTGAGGAATTTTGATGCATCAGGAGTGAGCAATGTGGGGCATTTAATTTATTTTTCCCTTAAATAAATTGGGCAATAAATTGTAATTTCATGTCATAACAACTTGTGTTAGTTAACTATGTCAGATGACTGAGTTATATCAAGAAATTCGACTTAAGGGTCTAAGATGAGGCATCTAAAGGGATTCTAACATTTTTTGGTCCCAGTTGCAGTCGATGAATTAGTGGGGTGAAAGTGTGAATTAGTCAACTCAATTAAATGAGTTAAAATTAGTTTAACTAGATCTAACTGAGTGATGAGATAGTGAGAGGTCCAGTTAATTAAATTAGATTTAATTAAAAATGAGTGATCAATCAGATAATTGATAATTCACTATTAACAGTTGCATGCATGTCAGTTTAGAGGAAGACCCAATTGAGATAGAGGTTAAAGGTAACATAACGATCATTTGTATTTAGAGAAAATTTCCCATGTGTAATTATAAAGTAATAAGGATGCCATGATGGATTGCGCAATCAAGGAAGTTTGATTTTCCTAATTAATAGGGAGTTAATTCCCTAGGAATTTCATGGGAAAGGCAAGCTAAAGTAGGGCTAAGAATTGGCTAAGTGCTAAACCGATTTTGACTAGATTAGCGGGAGACAATTGGCAGAGTGCTAGAGAATCTCATGAGAGATTAAGCATTGTATTGTCTCATGATTCCTTGAATTAATACATAATAGAGATAGAGGAGTTTTGAGAAGTTTCTTTCCCTGGATAGATATTGTGTTGTGCGATTGATAATCTATTCCTATTACTTATATGTAATTGTGTGATCGTGTTTTGTTTCCACAAATTGTAGGAAGGATTTAGTAGCTTGTTTTAGTACATTAGAAGATCAGATTGAATCTTGTTGGTTATATTTTTTACACGATATCATAAAAGGAATGTTTTGGGTGACGAGTTTGCAGAGAATATATGAATATTTTGATGTAAAATTTTCAAAAATGGATAGACTATTTGGATTCCTTTCGAAAAATTTTCCAAATGGAAAAAAAAAAACAGTCGGGTCAGAGCTCGGATGAGGGAGATATCGTCAATTTAAAATCAACTCTTTTTTAGAAAATTTTGTAACAACGAGACAATTACAATGTGCACGAGTCAAGAACCTATATGCACTTGAGGTACCAGATGCATGAAAAGCTTTGAGGAACAAAGCAGAGGTTTCAGACTCAGTGGTTGATAGGGAGCATAAATTACCTCTCAACATGCAACCTCAGAAGAAGTCTCAAAACATTGTGGAGAAACCACAATTGGAGAAGAAGAGAGGAGACCAAGTGGAAGTGTCCACTCAAGCAGAGACCTCCATGAGGGGAAAATTTTGAGCCAGATGGGAAGAGGGAGCACATGAAGCCATACCTCTAGGTGAAATGTGGGGTGAAGTGTAGAAATAATCCCAAGATAAGAAATTTGGGTAGGGTCCATTGAGATGGCATGTCTCATGGATCGAACTATGAGGAGCCCATAGTACAGTAGTAGCATGAAGGATCAGTTAGATTTATGTAGTCAGATGTTAGCAAGATAGAAACCAGAGTGACAGATGTCACATACTGGAACACATATCATAGTTGGAAATAGTTCAAAGGGCACAAATGCAGATGTCAGCAACAACGCAGAGAATCCAATATTAGACATGTGCAATAGCTAGAAGCGGTCATAAGAATCTGATGAAAAATTAATTATACTGATTTAGTTGTTCAAAGGCTATTCAGTTTCAGGATTTGTAGGTGTAAAAAAAACTAGAGAAGTGTTGCATGCAGAACATTCCAAAGTTATCAGATGGGGGTAGATTGAATTCCTTTCTTGTTGAGAGGGAGTGTTGAAATTTGCAACAAGAAACAATGAGATAGGAAACTAGAAAGGACCAAAAAAAAATGTACCCACACTAGTGAGGAATTTTTATGTACCAGGAGTGAGGAATGTGAGGAGTCTAATTTATTTTTTTCTTAAATAAATTTGACAATAAATTGTAATTTCATCTCATAACAACTTGTGTTAGTTAATTAAGTCATGGTGACTAAGTTAGCTCAAGAAATTTGAGTTGAGGTGATCGAGGTGTATATTGGTGGCCACCCGCCTATTCCACTTGGGCCCTTTCCATTGACTCATTCATTTTTTCCAGTTTCCTTAATTATAGCACAATTTTCTATTTTTGTCAGTTTTTCGGGTCCTAAACTTTTAGAGCCATTTTGAGGCACCAAACGACATTTTTTAGGCATGAAAGGTTTGACAATTTTGCATAATCACACTCGCCGTTGTACTCCTCGAAGATATCTTTCTAACGAGGTATTATGTGGGTCAAAAACAGATAATATGACCAAGTTACAACCCCAGGAAGATATTTTCCCAACTAACCCCAACGAGGCCCATAAACTCTTGGTGCTACATCTCCTTGGGTTAGGGTTTATTGGTTGTTTAGGGTTTTCTCTTATTTTTCAATAATAAAAAGGCCCTTAAGCCTTATTGTAACAAAGTTCAGAGGAACATAACTATCAGTTGTATTTATATAAAATTGCCCACGTGCAATTATAAATTCATTGGGATGCCATGATGGATTGCGCAATCAAGGAAGGCTGATTTTCCTAATTAATACGGAGCTAATTCCATAGGATTTGTGTGAGCAAGGCAGGCTGAAGGAAGGTTTGGAATTGGCTAAGTACTAGACCAATGTTTCCTAGATCAACAGGAGACAATTGGCAGAGTGTTGGCTGAGAATCTCAAGAGAGATTAAGCATTGTATTGCTTCATGATTCCTTGACTTAATACACAATAGAGATAGAGGGTATTGAGTAGTTTCTTTTCCCAGATACATATTGTGTTGTGTGATTAATAATTTCTTTCTCTTGCTTATATGTGATTGTGCGATCATGTTTTGTTTCCACAAATCGTAGGAAGGATTAAATATCTTTTTTTAGTACATTACAAAATTAGATTTAATCTCGCTCGTTAGATTTTATACATGAAATAAAAGAGAGGGTTGATACCATCTTGCCTTGTGGTGGTTACTAGGCCGCTGAAAAGGTCTGTGATAAAGACCAACATAAATGGAGGAGGGATTGCACTATAATTTAGATCCATAACAGAAGTAGACGTAGGCGTAATATTGACTGAGGTAACCCTATTTTAAGGGTCAACATTGAGATCTAAAGTTCATGTCAAGATTTAGTCAATGAAATATCCAAAATCTATGGATACATATGAGCTAGGTTGAGTCCCTTATGGAGGCAACAGTCATTTTTTTTATATGGGTGGTGTTGGGCCATGAATACAACCACTTTTTAACACTTATTTCATCCATTTTTACTCTTCTTTATCATGTAATTTATCATATAAATCCATTTTATAATTATTTATGCTCTTATGGATAAATATTATTTCTTCTCCTTTATTTTTAATAAATTGATGATTATTATGCATAATTTTATCAATGATGGTTTATTAATATATTTTGTAACATCACTCACCATTTTAGCCTCCAAGATATTTGCCAGAATGTAGATTTGATCTCTAGATCATCATCAAATATTCCAACTCAGAAATTCACTGGAATAAGAAGTGACAGTTTTGCGGTTGATATTCTGGGAAAATGGAGAAGAATCTGGAAAATCCGGAATATGGGTTTTGTCCAAAATGGACCAAATTAATTTTATTGAAGAATGGTTTGCCCAAATTCGGCCTGTATTGAGAGAAACAAAAGGTTCTTTGAGCATTATTTTCTCAGCTGCAAATACAAATTCAACTTCCTCTTGTTGAAAGATTGATGGAAATATATTTTCTTGTTGATCAATTGGTTAGGAACAATCCAATTTTGTTATGAGAGATCATATTTACTATTTAATTTCTCCTCTTTTTTATTATAAAAGGAGAAGCATATATTTCCATTAGGGAGACTTTCCTTGTTGTAATTTTCAGAATTGTGCATCGACTCTTGTTAAGAGAGTACGAACTATTTGTAAACATTATTCATGCCTGATTAATACAAGAGTTCGTTGATGTTTAATTTCTTAACACTGGAGTAAAGCCCAACGGCATTTCATTGGTGGTTGAGGGCCCGACCCTGGTCGATCGATCTATTGGTTGTATCACTACCTTTCAATTGTTGTCGTGTGATAGTTTGTGGTTGTTCTCATTACATTTGCAAGTTAATTAGTTTGTCGTTGAATTATTGATTGATTTCGTTATGTTAATGAATCGCATTGTTGTTCCGTTTCAGCAAGGACTTTAATTCCTGTATTAATCATATTGTTAAACCTTACAGAGCATTGTTGTTCAGCATTAGATGTCCTATTCCAATTAATTGCTATTCTATTGGATTTCTGTCCATGTCAATTATTATTTAACAATGTTTTCTCTCAACAGGGTTTTGGTGTTTAACAGAATTGTTGTTTGATTTCATTTAGTTAAAGATCTTCTATTCAGATTTGTTGTTCGATTCTTCTAGTTTCAGTTGGTTATTCATTTACATTGTTGTTCGATTTCAGTGTGCTGTTCATTTCCAATTCATTATTTAGCAGATTGCAAAGAGTTTGCTTTCGAAGAGCTTTCTTAGTTTACTTTCAATAACAGCTTTAGTTCAATTGCTATTTCTCCTTAATTGCTTCCACGTTCCCAGATTGATTGTCTTGTTTCATTTTGATTTTAATTGCATCAATTTCTAGAGGAATGAGTTATTACTACTGTATCCTCGATTGATGGTTGTTGAGTGAATAAATAAATTTTAAGAGCATTTGAGTTCATGTTATTGTAATTAGATTTATTTTTCGAGCATCCGTTTAATCTTGTATTTAGAACACTGTACTACAACTTTCATAGCATTACTCTTAGCTCAATTGCTGCCTCAGACTGAGTACACTCTTGAAATAAAAATTCGCTCCTGGATTGATAATTAATGTGAGATAAATAAGTGTTAAAAAGATTCCTTTTATACCTCAACAATTTGGCGCCATTGCCAGGGAGAATGTATGCCATTTAGAAAGAGTGATGCATATTTAATTTTTTCTGCTTGGGAAGAATTGGGTATTAAAGACGGAAGGTAAGAACCTGCGCACCGAGCAAGAAACACACTTGTGCACTGGCCCGCTTTAAAACAGAGTTGAGTGAAAGCTTAAGGTAGGAATGAATTCTTGCATTTTCTTGAATTTTAGAGGTAGAATTTTTGAAAAAAAAATCTTGTAATTCCACTCGAGTGGTGATGTAAGCACCATCCATTTCACTAACCAATTGACAGGAACATTGGAAGGAGGATCCTTAAAGAAACACATGAAGAACATCTTCTATTATGGTAAGAAATGGGTCACGTTGCAACTTTCGAATTCCCTATCAAAGATCTAGGTGGAGTGACACAAATGCACATAATTTCCCCATTGTCTCTACCAAATTTTCATGGTTTGACAAATGAAGATCCAGATACATTCTTATTTGAGTTTGAAATACTTTGTAGAGGATATGATTATTGTACTAATGATCAAAGGTTGAAAGTGTTACCTCTTACTCTAAAAGGAGCAGCTCTCCGATGGTTCATGAGCCTGGGAGGGAACTGCATCCAAACATGGGAAGAGATGAAGAACATATTCTTGAAGAAGTACCAAGACTACTGCAAATCCAATGAAGATATTTTTAGTATGATACAAGGGGAAGATGAAAGATTAGAGGACTATGTAGAGCGATTTCAATACAACCTTAAAAAATTAAAGCATAAGCATTTGGAAAAAGAGATCTTGAAAACACTCATTCTTAAAGGAATCAAAGATGAATTTTTAGAACTCTTAAATTTGATAGGAAGAGGTGATGTTTTTCAGTTATCATATGATGATATTTTTGAGTTGTGCATAAGGTATTCAAGAGGAATTTCTAAGGCTGGTAAGGATTCTAGAGAAGTTTCTTCTTTCTTTTCCAAATTTACTACAAGAACAAGAGACATAAGAGCTGAAATCAAGGTTTTATTTAAAAATTTTAAATATAATTTTAATAGCTGTCTAAATTCACAATTGAATGTTTTGCAGGTTCACAAAAATCAAGAATTTGATGAAGTGTTTTTCCCTCATTATCGAAACGAGCATCCCATAGATAGTTGTTCTTCCTTATCTAATTTGGAAGTGGCATATCAAAGAGATGGGGAAGCTACAACAAGGTCAACAGGTATGGTTCAAAACAATTCCTCTCCATTCTCTTACTTGTATAATCCATTATGGAATACTCATATGTTAAGGCAGCCATGCCAATATCAATATAACCACCACCAATCTTGTCTACAAGTTTGGCATGGTTCACCTTATGATTGCATGACTACTCTCCCTCATCTTGTAGCACAAACATATTTTCCAGCTCTTCCACAATATCTTGCTTGCCCATCAAAATCATCCACTCAACACAATCAACTACATCATCAAGAGGCTCCATTCCCTACACAATCTCCTGCTCAACTCATTCCACAGCCTCACCATAATAAACTAGTACAACATGCTTACAGTGTTGAATTGCAAAATTTATCCATCCTTCCCACCCATTCTATCTCATATGCACTATTGGAGAAAACTTACACTGAGACTCAGAATGAATCAAATCCAAAAATTGTAGAAGTTATGAAAAAAATGAGGTTTCTTCTAGTTTGCACCAACAAACCATTTTAAAAGCTCAAGAACTTCATGATACGATGGCTATGGGAAATGAAGAAAGTAACGGATACATTGAAGATTGGTTTAACTCCATCATTTTTTTGCAATATCACTCTATGCTTCAACAATTTTTGGCACCATCTTTTCAAGGGAAGTTCGTTTCTCATACCCTAATTTTTATCAACATGCATTTTTCAAATTTGGATATGTACATACCAGAGGCCTTATTTCTAAAATGGTTCCATTGGAAATACTCTTATACATAAACATATTCAATTCTCAAAAAAGAGTAGGATAGTGGAGAAAATAAAATAAAGAAAGAAATAAAACAAACACATTTTTTTATTTTTGTAAAAATAGTTGTTTCTTTGTTGCAACACACTATGAAATCAACATTGATGATAAATATTCTAATTTATTTGTTTATGTAGATGAATTATATTGCAAATGACAACTATACAAAAACTTATATTCATTTTTATCATCAATATGGAAAAATTTCTTGAATATCATATTTTTTTGGCTTGCAGGCTTGATGAAATTTCTGAAAACACAATTGGGACAGTCATGTTTTGGGGGACCAAAAGTGAATATTTAAAAAAAAAAATTCTATCCTAATTATCCCTTGATGTATACTTTCCAACCTAATTTGAATCACTCAATTTGGATTTGAAACGAAAAAGTTAGAACCAAAACATTGATAGGGTGTCTAGTAGGCAGCTCAGGAACAGAGTTGGGACAGTCAGTTTTTTGAGGCGTAAATGACTATATTTTTAAAACTTGCTTCTATGGAAGATTCTTATATGAATATAGTTTACAACGCAATTTTAATCACTCAATTTAGATATTGTATGAGGAATTTATGACCAAAATACTGACTACCTATCATAAATCAGCACTCTCGAAACTCTATTTTTTTAGCTGTTCATTAACGTATTTGAACCATAAATTATTCTTGTCTTCAAAACCTGTTTCTATTGGAGATCAATAAATTAATCTACTTTAATCTCCAATTTGAATCGGTTCAATCCGCTATCAAACGAAAACTTTATGCTTGAAATATCAACTATTGGTCTAAGCTGGAAAATCGAAAATGACTCTATTATGCAGGTTGTTCTAAGAAAATTTGACATATCATAGCATTGAATTTTTAAAACCTATTTCTATTGGAGATAAAAATTTGAATTATCTCTCATTTGGCTTTGGAATCAATCAATTCGGACGAAAAACAAAGAAGTTATGATTGAAACACTGCTGGTTAGCATGATTGGCCACTGCTCCCCCGCAGGTAATAAATTAATTTTACTTTGTCCGTGGATTTGTTCTACACAGTAACTAATTGTTAGTTTTCTACATAATTCTTGGATTAGGGGAGCCCGCGCACCTCTTTTCTCCATGATTTAATGTTTTATTGCAGGTAGATACTCGTTTTTTGCAGGTCTTAGCAGAACAAAGAATGTCAATTTATGGACGAGCGATTCTTGAAAGAAATTATAGTGAAACAAGGGAATTTAATCCAGTTCATTACCTAACAGATTCATAAAAAGAATAAATGAAGAATTGGTTTCCATTTGAAGATTCATGCCACTACTTCCAAAACATTTTTCAAAAAGATAATTTTTTTCTATTAACAGATTGATATTCCCTTAGGAAATAACATCATAGCTGTTGTAACTTAATAAAGTGTTGTTTCTTTTCTGATTTCTTTTATGTTTTTGTGTTTCAGGTGTTGATCCCTCCAAATTGTAGTTTCCATCCAATTTGCAATTGCACAATAAGGACCCCACCATGCAAGTTTCAGTTACAGAAGGCAATTCTTCGGCAACACCAATTCTGTGAAAAAAATTTATTTTTTCTTGAAACCTATACACAAAGTTTGTTTTCTTTTACTTTTCTTGTTTTTTTGTATATAATTTTATTTCTTGAACCATTCTTACTTTGCTTGCTATGAATTTTTGTTGTTCCTTTCCAAAGGAACAACACTTTTGATGTTCCTTTCGAAAGGAACAACAGTATTGTTGTGAGCGTTTTTTCTGTTCCTTTCCAAAAGAACATCACTTTTGCTATTCCTTTCGAAAGAAAAAATAGTATTGTTGTGAGCGTTTGTTGTTCCTTTCCAAAGGAACAACACTTTTTGAGTGCATTTTTCTTGTTTGTGAACAACTTTTTGAGGATTTGTTTTTAATTTTTCATGACTTTTTGAAAGGCAAACATGCAATTTATGGAAGGATACACAAATTAGAGGTTACTGGAATCATCAAATCAAGAGAAATTGTCATTTTTAAGAAATTTTTTTGTAGTGATAAGAAAAAGGAAATGACACAATCATCTATATCACTTTGCTGTCTTTATTTTCACTAAAATTAATATGATTGATTATCTTTATCATGTTGATTCTTCCCTAAATTCTCATAACTCTCTTTGATTTTTATTTATTGAATAATAATAAGAGCATATTTTCTCTATTGAGATGTTTAGACTTTTTCCAGCATCCCTACTCTTAAGGAGTGTTGGGCCACCCTTTATATATAAAAAGGGAAGTGCTATATGTAAAGAAAAGAAAAAGAAAAATATCTATATGATTACTAACAATTCTATGATATAGCAGATGGAGGATAGGGGGTCTCATCAAGAGCCAACCTACCATGATCATGAGGGAGCAGTGAAGTGGCATTCCCATTATGGCCACCACACCAGGGATATGATCCAATGGACAACTCAGAAAAATAAAAAGTCTTTGGAACATGAGGTCTCATCACGAGTCGGCCAGCCCACCTTTCACTCCTTCTTGGTGAATGGCATTGTGATTCATCTGGTCCCCAAGCCAGCATAGTGGTCTCCATCATGACGTCACACAGCACTTCCCTAGGTATAAATAAAGGATAATAGTTCCAAGGGTGAGAAAGAACTTTGTCAAGGTTATAGACACTTGTGGGCAACAGAGCTCTGCTAATGGTATTGGAGTCATATTTTTCACAAATCAATAGTAATGATAAAACCTTTTCTTATATATTTATCTAATATCAAATGAGAGTATGCCCCTAAACCCTTTGTTCGGAACTGCTTATGCATGAAATTTATTTATAAATTGATCATAATGGTTTGTGTGGATAATGACCGCATAAGTATTTTTTCATATCAGCTGTCATTTTCCTTATTTTCGAATCATTACATAAACATTTCCATATCTACTCACGATTTAAAAATATGCATTGATTTTAGTAATGCGATAATTTGTTGATCATATCATAAGTATGTATGTCTTTCCATGCTATACAATTGTTGTGCAATATGCTGCTCTTTTATTTTCCACAATATTCATACTGCATTTCTACAGAATTTTTTCTGATTGAACATTTGACATACATCTTATCTATTTCTCTTCAAAATTAACACTGTGGATTCAAGAAATTTGCATACATAATCATGATTTGTTTACATGAGAACAACAAGTATGGGGGAAAAATTCTATTCGCATCACGACCACACTATTGCAACTAACAGTAAAGGCTCACGCAACTTGAAAACACGCACAATTCTTCAGACATGATGTGCTTGCATGGCTTCCACCTTTTGCATCACTTTCAGTATCTACTCAGCCTACATCAGCTTCAACAAAGACCAGTCCCTACATGTCCTTCCACATTTTTTCGAAGGTAACACTTGAGGTAAAATAGCATAATTTTCTGATTTATTATGAATTTAGGAGAATTTTATGAAAATCCATTGAGCATTGTTTATCATCATTCATTCCACATCTTTACCACTTCCCATTTTTTTAGACACATCTCATATTTTAGTTTGGGGGAGTGTTGATTTCCTTCATTTCTTTCTTATGACCATGTCAGTAATCTTCTTTGATATTCGTATTCATTCTCAACACCTCCCTTATTCCATGTTGTTTTACACCAAGCATATATTTCAATAGATTGTAGCAACCATCTCTCTTTGTTTTCTAGCATTGCATGAGGACATGCTAATTCTTCAGTTTGAGGGAGGAATTTATACACATGATGGATGTTTTCCACTTTCTTTCTCATTTAAGGCATACAATTTCATTTGTATATAGTGTAGAAATTGTTTTACATATATCTTTAAAACTAGGAACTGAATTCTTGTGATTTTATGATAACAAAGAGGTATCATTAAAATACACAAACCCAGATAATGTCACGCTAAATTAGTTCATAAAATTTTGAAAATTATGCACTATCACCTACAACTATTTTGTTTATATCTCATGATCTGTGCATCAAAATGATCTGATATTTGAGAAAATGGTTAATGAAGTTTGTTGTTACTTATATCACATTTTTCTGCAACTTCATATACATATAGTTGAACATCAGTTATAATTCCTTTATAAAGATTGCTAAAATTGAATATTCACTATTTTAGGAAAAATTCATTTGTTTCATCCATTTCATGATTTGGCATGAACAATTTTTGCTTGGTTAACACATGGGTTTTGTCTTTGGGTTGCATGAGGATATGCAATATATACAGTTCTGGGTTGCATGAGGACATGTAATATATTCAGTTTGGGGGTATGTTGGGATGTGAATACGACCACTTTTTAACACTTATTTCATCCATTTTTACTCTTCTTTATCATGTAATTTATCATAATTTATCATATAAATCCATTTTATAATTATTTATGCTCTTATGGATAAATATTATTTCTTCTCCTTTATTTTTAATAAATTGATGATTATTATGCATAATTTTATTAATGATGGTTTATTAATATATTTTGTAACATCACTCACCATTTTAGCCTCCAAGATATTTGCCAGATTGTAGATTTTATCTCCAGATCATCATCAAATATTCCAACTCAGAAATTTGCTCGAATAAAAAGTGACAGTTTTGCAGTTACGATTCTGGGCAAATGGAGAATAATATAGAAAATCCGGAACATGGGTTTTGTCCATAACAGACCAAATTAACTTTTCTAAAGAATGGTTTGCCCAAAATCAGCCTGTATTGAGAGAAACACAATGTTCTTTGAGCACGATTTTCTCAAATTTACTGTTGCGGCCATCCTCCAAATTATCTCAGCTGCAAATCCAAATTCGACTTGATCTTCTTGAAATATTGATGGAAATATATTTTCTTGTTGATCAATTGGTTAGGGATAATCCAATTTTGTTATGAGAGATCATATTTACTATTTAATTTCTCCTCTTTGTGATTATAAAAGGAGAAACATGTATTGCCATTAGGGAGACTTTCCTTGTTGTAATTTTTCAGAATTGTGCATCGACTCTTGTTAAGAGAGTACGAACTGTTTGTAAACATTATTCATGCCTGATTAATACAAGATTTCGTTGCCGTTTAATTTCTTAACACTGGAGTAAAGCCTAGCGGTGTTTCACCGGTGGTTAAGGGCCCGACCCTGGTGGATCGATCTGTTGGTTGTATCATTGCCTTTCAATTATTGTCGTGTGATAGTTTGTGGTTGTTCTCATTACATTTGCAAGTTAATTAGTTTGCCGTTGAATTATTGATTGATTTCATTATGTTAATGAATCACATTTCTGTTCCGTTTCAGTAAGGACTTTAATTCCTGTATTAATCATCTTGTTAAAACTTACAGAGCATTGTTATTCAGCATTAGATGTCCTGTTCCAATTAATTGCTATTATGTTGGATTGCTTTCCATGTGAATTATTATTTAACAACGTTTGCTGTCGATAGGGTTTTGGTGTTTAATAGAATTGTTGTTTGATTTCATTAAGTTAAAGATCTCTTGTTCAGATTTGTTGTTCGATTCTTCTAGTTTCATTTGGTTATTCATTTACATTGTTGTTCAATTTCAGTGTGCTATTCATTTGCAATTCATTAGTTAACAAATTGCGAAGAGTTTTCTTTCGAAGAGATTTCTTATTTTACTTTCAATAGCCGCTTTAGTTCAATTTCTATTTCTCCTTAATTTCTTTAACGCATGACTGTCAACTGTAGAGAATAATGATTATTACTTCCACGTTCCCAGATTGATTATCTTGTTTCAGTTTGATTTTAATTGCATCAATTTCGAGAGGAATGAGTTATTACTACTGTATCCTCGATTAATAGTTGTTGAGTGAATAGATAAATTTTAAGAGCATTTGAGTTCATGTTATTGTAATTAGATTTATTTTTCAAACATCTGTTTAATCTTGTATTTAGAACATTGTACTACATCTTTCATAGAATTATGCTTAGCTCAATCTCTGCCTCAGACTGAGTACACTCTTGAAATAAAAAGTCGCTCTCGGATTGATAATTAATGCGAGATAAATAGGTGTTAAAAAGATACCTTTTATACCTCAATAGGTGGATATGTTTTTTTGTACAAGAATTATAGGTACATAAGTATAATTCCCTAGTGAAGACAATTTCCTAGCATGTGTAGTTCATTATTTATGCCCTTAAGACTTTGACAAATTTTCATAGAAGAACACGAGTTGTGACCCTTAAAGCGAGGTTTATTTATGCAATATAGACCGCAAATCTGGAAGATGGTTTTCAAATTCAGTATGTGTGGAGACATCATATCCAAAGGAGGGTGGAACCTAAGTAGAATATTGAACATGCAGAAGAAATGTGCCATATGAAGAATGGATTGACATGCAGAGGAGTTGATTTTGCTGGACTATTGATAGAGTCTTATACATAGATCTGAAGCAACCTATAAAAAATTAATCAATGGATTGTTAGTGCCTAATATGTGACCCTAGTTCAGTCATCTATAGATTGTTAGAAGGATATAAGAGGAGTAGTTCAGACTTCTTCATATAATGGACAACAATGATCAAATTTTTGATACAAAAGAACAATGATTTTGAGAGGACTCAAACCATTGTTAGGTGGAAGATTTGAAGAGCCCTAGATGATGACAATATTGTGGGCCCTAGATCGGTAAAAATAATTGACTGTGGTTGGGCAGATTGATGGTAGTCAAAGTACAATTGGAGGTTTGTCAGGTGACTGTCAAAGAAGAGCCCTGACTCTTGTTCTTGTGAAGGGAAAACAGACTGGTAGAAGGGCAGGAGTATAGGGCCTAAGGATGTGCATATTTTGAAGGACTAATGTAGCAGTTAAGTGGGCTAGCTAACTAGCCCTAGTTCACTATATTGTAGAGGATTGATTCAATAAGAAGAAGGGAAGCCTCCATAGCTCTAAAATTCTCATCTTGGAGCCATAGTATGGAAAAGTGGGCATACCAAAGAGTTGTTCACAAATGGAGTTGTGAACAACTTGTTACCACTCAAACTAGTAGTGGACCTAAAAGGGGTTCCTAAGAGGGCAACTGCTAGGACAAGGGAAATGGTGGAGGCTTAGCCCATTGTCACCACAGCTAGCGCTCCTTGCTTTTCATGGAATTTCACCAATGGGAGGAGTACCGATAGTTTAGGAAGTCACTTGTAGAGTATAGGTCAATAAATAGGTGGGAAGTGACCCTAGAAACCATTTCCCTAAGATAGAATAAAGATTGGGAATTGCTTTCCTTTTAAGCAAGGGAAATATTCTTCTAGGGAGAGAGGATGGGGATTGAAGGGTTGAGGGAGAAGAATAAGACTTATGAAGGAATTTCTCAATCCCTAAAATCATTTGGGAAATTTGATTCCCAAAAGGTCCTTCATGAAATGCCTTTGACACCAAATGGGACCACACAGGGCCAAGTGGACCCAACCCAGGTTCGGGGATGGAATTTAGAAACCAATGATGTTCCTATACTAGACAAGCTAAGGGGATAGGATCAGGAAAGAGTTTTTACTTCGATAGGTCAAATTGATACTACTAGGTTGTAGCCTTAAGAACACCTAGGAAAAAATTGATCCTAGAGCTAGGGCTTGAGGTATTCAGAGAGTTCATCATTGGAATTAGCCCATATTCTGAGGAGAGTTAGGGACCCACCAACACAGTTGCCTCTAGGAGATAGACGTTTTCCTCTGGCTAGATTCATGGGAAATTGATGCCCTAGGTGACCTAATGGGGATAGACCTAGGGAATGTGAAAATTTCTTAATCTAAGAAATCGTACTGCAGTATCTTGATTTACTTCTCCTACTTGAATTAAGTTACATGTTAATTTCTAAAATATTCAGTAAATTACTGAAGTAGATACAACAAGCAGCCTACACATACAAATCAAATACTGAATAACAAACTCATATACAAAGTGACGCACAGATTTTCTGGACAACTGTTCCTGAAAAAAACCCAATGCGGGAAAACTGGTGCAGCTAGCTCTGGAGGGTTTTCATTATTATGCAGAATCCAAGTACAACAATCCTAGGCACCAAAACTAGTTCACCCAACATAGAAATAAAAACGACAGTAATACCTCTATCCTCGGAGATAGAAAATATGGTTGACTCACACCCTCAAAGAGGATTTACAGAACTCGATCACATCTCGGCATGCCACCCTAACACTCTAGCATTCCTTAGCACTACCTATCATACCTTATCACTCTCTCCTTAGCACACCTAAAGATCATTGACAATCCTAGTCATAAACTCTTATTCATTCATTCCCATGCATTTTTACCTAGTTCTCCCTTGTGTTTCCATATCATTCCTTAACACTCCTTAGCACGTGTTGTTACACCCTAGCACCTAGGACATCTTGACATGTCGTCTTGGCCTATAGCATGCCTTAACACTGCCTAGCATACATTGTCACTCCCTCCTTAGCACACCTAGAACTCACTTACACTGCCAATCACAAACTCTTATTTGTTCATTTCCATGCATTTTTATGTTGCACTCCCATGTGTTTCCCTGACACTCCCAGTTAACACTTCCTTGCCCGTGTTGGCACATCTTGGCCGCATGCCACCCTAACATTCTACCATTCCATAGTACTACCAAGCATGCCTTGCCACTCCTCCTTAGCACACTTGGAACTCATTGACAGTCCATGTCACACACTCTTATTCATTCCTTTCCATGCATTATGACATAGTGTTTCCATGTGTTTCTCTAGAACTCCCTAACACTCCTTGGCACACATTAGCACACCCTTGAACTTGGCACACCCTAACATGCTTTCCTAGTACTCTATCATGCCTTGTAACTACCTAACATACCTTGTCACTCTCTCCTTAACACAACTAGAACTTTCTAACACTCACTATCACACACTCTTATTTATTCATTTCCATGCAATTGAAACTGATCCTCCCTTTTGTTTCCATGGAACTCCCTAGCATGCGTTGGTGCCACACCCTAGCACTTAGCACATATTGGAATGCCTAAAATTCCTTGGAATTTTCTAAGATGTGTGAGCACTTCCTGGGATTCCCTACACACCTTGGCACTCCCCAGTTGTCATACCCTCATAGATATCGTTACTTTTTTTGCGACTTGGGAACCCAACCAAATCCTTGAAAAAATAATGTTGTGTCTAGCCCAAAGTCTCTGTTTCTATGAAACTTCTTTGTCCATCCCCTTATCAAAATCATAGGCTTTCCTCTTGCAATTCCTATTATGAAATTCTCCTAGCACACTTTTTCCATGGGACACCTGGAATTCACTATCACTCCACGGCAGACACTCTTATTCATTCGTTTCCATGAATTTTTAACTAGTTCTCCCCTGTGATGCCCTGACACTCCCCAACACTCCTTGACATGCATTAACACTATTTGGCATGTGTTAGCACACATTTTCTTTCATTTTCACTCCTTGGCACTCCTTAACTATCATTTCCCCATAACTACCCTTATTTTTTTTATATTGGGGAACCCAACCAAGTATTTCCTCGAATACAACAACTTGACCAAGTTTCATTTACTACAAATAGACTTGCCTTGTTCACCTAAGAATGGATTATAACTCATCTTAAGCTACTCATGTCCAATATTAACTCATCCTACTTGAAAATTTACCAAGTCAAGGCTCACGTACAAGCGTGGCCATAAAAAAACTAAGCAACATAGTTTACATCTTGACATGTCATAACACCTGGAACATCTAACAATAACTTGGGACTATGTGGCACATGTTAGCATACCCTACATTCCTTGGCATGTTTTGGAACTCCCTAACACACCCTACCATTCCCTGACATGCTTTGATAATCTAGCATGCCTTGGAATTACCTAACATATAACCTTGTCACTCCCTCCTTAGCACACTTAGAACTCACCGACACTCCCTATCACACACTCTTATCCATTCATTTCCATGCAATTTGAACTAGTTATCCCTTTTGTTTCCATGGCACTCCCTAACACTCTTTGGCACACATTGTCACACCTTAGAACATGGCACATATTGGCATGTCGCCTTGGCATTGCCTAACATACCTTGTCACTCCCTCCTTAACACACCTAAAACTCGTTAACAATCCCTGTCACACACTCTTATTCATTCATTTCCATGCATTTGAAACTAGTGCTCCCTTGTTTTTCCCTGGCACTCCAAAACACTCCCTGACATGCATTGGCACACCCTAGCACCTCGCACATCTTGGCATGTTTCCATGGCCTCTAACATGCTTTAGCAGCCTAGCGTACCTTGTCACTCCCTCCTTATCACACTTGGAAATTATTGACACAACTTCCTGTCACAATCTTTTAAATGTTCATTTGCATGCATTATTTTCACCTAGTTCTCACTTGTGGATCCCTAGCATTTCCTAGCATGTGTTGCCACAACCTGGCACTTGGCACATCTTGGCCGCATGCCACTCTAGCACACTAGCATGAATTACCATTTCTTAGCATACTGTCACACACTCTTATCTATTCATTTGCATGCATTTTGAACTAGTTCTCCCTTGTATTTATGTGGCACTCCCTAATAGTCCCTGGCACTCATTGGCACACCATGACACCTGCAACATCTTGGCATGTCACCTTCGAACTCTAGCATTCCCTAGCACTACTTAGCATAACTTGTCATTCCCTCCTTAGCACACCTATAACTCACTAAAATTCCTTGTCACACACTTTTATTCATTCATTTCCATGCATTTTAAAATATCACTCCCTTGTGTTTCCCTAACACTCCATAACACTCCCTGTCATGCATTGGCACACCCTAGCACATGACACATCTTGGCATGTTTCTTTAGCCTCTATCATGCCTTAACATTTCCTAAAATACCTTGTCACTCCATCCTTAGCACACCTGGAGCTCACTCACACTTCCTTTCAGAAACTTTTATTCGTTCATTTCCATGCATTATTTTGACCTACTGCTCCATTGTGTTTCCTTACCACTCTCTAACACTTCCTAGCACATGTTGGAACACCCTAGAACTTGGCACATCTTGGCCACATGTCTCTCTGGAAATCTAGAATGACTTAGTGCTTCTTAGCATACCATGTTAGTGCCTCCTTAACACACCTAGAACTCACTGACACTCCCTGTCACACACTCTTATTCATTCATTTCCATGAATTTTTACCTATTCATGCTCCCTTGTGTTTCCCTATAACTCCCTAACACTTCCTAGCACATGTTGGCACACCTTGGCACCTGACACATCTTGGACGCATGTCGCCCTAGAACTCAAGTAACATACCATGTGACTCACTCCTCAATGCACATGGAACTCACTAACACTCCCTGTCACACACTCCTATTCATTGATTTCCATGCATTTTGACCTAATGCTCCCTTGTGCTTCCTTGGCAGTCCCTAACACTCCTTAGCACACATTAGCACACCTTAGCACTTGACACATTTTGGTATGCTTCCCTAACACTCTAGCATTCCTTGGCACTACCTATCATATCTTCTCACTCCCTCCATAACACACCTACAACTCACTGACACTTCATTTCCATGCATTTGAAACTAGTTCTCCCTTGTGTTTCCTTGACACTTGGTCGTCGCACTCCCTAGCATGCATTCACACCACACCTTGGCACCTAACACATCTTGGTATTCCTTATATCTTGGCTTATATTGGCATGCCTATCATGCCTTGGAACTATTTAACATGTGTTAGCACCTCTTGGCATTCCCTGGCACACCTTCGTATTCCCTAACTATCATTCCCTCATGGATAGCGTTTATTTTTTTGCGACTTGGGAACCCATCCAAGTTATTGCAAAAATAATTTTGTGCCCAACCCAAAGTCTCCCTTTGTCTGAAATTTCTTTGTCAAGCCCCTTATTGTAATCAGGAGCTTGCCTCCTACAATTCCTATCCTTGCAACAATAACCAAAGATGCATTTTTTATTTGACAAAAGAAGTTAGTACATAGGTGATCCTAGGCCAACCCCTTAAAAATATACATAAGACATTCCTCTTTTGCATATCCTTGACCACAATGGTATAATTGGAAAATACATAGTTCCTTTAAATATTTGTAGGTTGAGGCAACCACTTCAAGCCCCTGAACTTCAAGATAACCCAATATTTACAGTTGTTTACAATATTAAGTCCATTATGCACACTTCTCCTCTTAGAGTTGGGTAGAGAGGGAGAATACTTGATTGATGCCAACCTTGTAAATGAACAACCTTACCTACTCATTGGTTGGAGTCTCCACCACTAGTTGAAGAAGTATTATATAGGTAAGCATTGCAATCATTTTCCTCAACTCACGGGGCACCTTTACACGTCAACCCATGCAAGTGGACCTAAGTCCATGGTACAACCTGTTGAGCTTCAAAATTGTGCTTTCCTTCACCTCATTTTACCTCATTTTCCCTTGTCCATTTCTATCTTAGAACCAATTGATCAATGAATACAATTAAAATTACTTCTAGAATGATTTACATGACTGACTTGTTGAATTTTGTGATTTTTGCCATTGTAAAGCATTTTGACCGGAACTAGCTGCAGAATGCAGACATTCCGTAGCTAACCGGCGATTCTGCAGCTGCCTTCATGTTTGAGTATGTTCCAGGTGGCCTCTTGAGAAAAACCGCATATGGGCATGATCCACATCATGTCTACATGGTTCGTTGCTCATCATGGAGGAAGAAACAAATTCTGGGTATGGTTTTGAACGTGGGGAACACATTTATGAAAGAAGACTTCTATTAGGACTGTCTCAGTCCAGATGTCTTTTCTTCTTCACGCAGCCACTTCAAAGAGTCCTAACGTGATTCGGATAAGGAAAGACAGTGTTCCTGAATTGTTGTAATTATTTTTATGTGCATTTGCTTTATAAACTCTTGGGAGACCGAGAGCTATGTGAGAGATTTTATGTTAGATTTGCTGCTAGATTTTGTTTAAACTCTGTGTTACATTCTTGAAGACGCAGAGTGTTATGTTCAAACTATTTCATCTTTAATGGAGCAGACAAAGTTATTTTGAAGGCGTGATTTAATTTGGAGTTGAATGCCGTCAAGTGGTAGAGGGCCCCTGCCTCTTGCACGGATTTATTTTGCGTAAATTAGATAAGTTTCCTAGCTGCCTTTACGTTTTGCATTTGAATTAATAGTTGTTTTTGTTAGCTACTGTAGTCGTACTCATTCTAACTCTTCCACAAGAAGATGCTCTTCCAACAGATTATAATGATGAATGTTGAATGAGTATAGTATTGTAGGATTAGGAGTTGAATTTATAGTTGTTTTAACTAGCTACTGTAGTTATATTCATTCCAGCTCTTCCACAAGAAGACACTCTTCCAACAGATTATAATGATGAATGATGAATAGCTATAGTACTGTAGGATTTAGTTGTAGTTTTTTTTTTTTTTCTATTCAATATCACAGTTACACTTGTTCTAATCACTCTTCCAAGAAATTCTTAAGAAGTTCAAGACATGACCGTGATAATGAATGATTTAGTTGTGTGTTTGTACTAAGTATCATCTCTGTTCTTGCTCTTAAACGCTTGCCCAAGACATCATAATGACGAGTAGGGTATGGATATGATATCTTAGTTTTTCATTTGCTTTCAGTCTATTTGCTTACAATTTCACTCAACTACACAGTCATAATTGTTCTACCTCTTCCAAAAGAAGGAACTCTTCCAAAATATCACTAATGATGAACAAACAGATTGTGTAACTTCGTAGAATAATGCATGTTAGCATAGTTAGAATGCTCCGGAGTTTCATTGCATTTAACTCATGTTCAGTTACTTTGTTTCAAGTTTGATGATGACTTATAGTTTAGCATTGTTCTAGATTAGTGGCATCTTAGGTTCATTCTTAGATTAACTTATTGTACTTGCACCTCATATTCAAATTGTCATCCATTGCACAATAAATTACTTCAGTTGTTAGGATTAACAAGAAAGCCTTCATTATTCACAAACCTCTTCTTGTTCTAAAATTCCTAATTGATCTATAACCATATGAACAGAAGACAACATTATTCTAAGGCCTGAAGTATCTCTGCAATTTCCTCATCATTTTATAAACAGAGCTCTTCCTCAAAAGTCTACTTTAGAGAGAAATCAATAACTCTTTGAGTATAGGTTCTGTGACATTCAATTAAATTGCAGAATAGAACTAGGAATTAGTCATAGAATAGAAGAGCTTAGGACAAATTGTTGCATCATGATAAGATTAGTGTTTAACTGTTTAGTTAGAGGATTTGCATATATAGTGATCATTTCTCAAGTTTAGTTTGTGTCATTTGCCTAAAAAGTCATTATCAAGCTTTTGCTTTTATTTAGTCATAGTTTAGATTCTGCTTCAGTGTTTCCAATTGCATTTGCCATTTGCCATTCCATACCTTAGGCTTAACTCTATTTTTGACCACCAAATCCTTTCCATTAGTTTTTTTAGGCATTTCCATTGTGAACATAAAAATCACCAAAAGACCAAAAACATCATAAATCATCACAAAAGACCAAAAACATCATAAATCATCACAAAAGACCAAAAACATCACAAAAGACTACACACAACGCATTAGGAAACAAGCACCTAGGTACATATGGTACACTTCACTTCAGCAGTTTACAAATCCTGGTTGACAGTTAAATGAGCTCAGTTTAGGAGACTAGATTGAGACCAAACATTTTGGCGCCGTTGCCGGGGAAGTGAAAACTAGGTAACCTTTGTTTCTTAGCATCCAAAAAAAAACAATTATGCGTAGGGAGAGAGATTCAAGGGGAATATTTATAAGCAGCAGAGGCAGAAGTTTGATTTCTAGAACACCACTTGTTTCATCTAAACCTAGAACTAGTACACCTTCAACTCAGACCCATCTTCCATCCTTTACTGATCCTGGACTTCTAGAAGATCTAAGATCACCTATTCCATTATAGAAACCTTCCACTTCATCCACTGAACCTGCCATAGAAGAAGATCTAAAGACTCCTGTTAGGGACACAAATCTTTCTACTTCCACAGGAGAGTCAACCATGGCAGAAGAAGGAGGAGGAGGAGTTGTTAATGGAGAACACACATTATTTGGAGGAGGAGGTAGAGGTAGAGGTAGAGGAGAAGGAGGAAGAGGAGAAGGAGGTAGAGGTGCAGATGGAGGAAGAGGTAGAATAGGAAGCTCTTTTGGGTTCCCTATACTTGATGAAGAAACTAATACAACCATGAAAAACATTTCACCTTCTGTCCTTCCGAACTTCTATGGACTTAAAACTGAAGATCCTGAAACTTTCTTATTCGAATTTGAAGTGCTGTGTAGAACTTATGACTATCTACAAGATGCTCAAAAACTGAAATTATTTCCTTCAACTTTGAAGGGAGCAGCATTGAAGTGGTTTATGAGTTTAAACAATAGTTCTATTAGAACATGGGAAGACATGAAACAAGCATTTCTAGAGAGATACTTCGATTATTGTATGCTGGTTAATCATAAGGAAGAAGTGTTCAAGATGTTACAAAAAGAAGATGAAAACTTAGAAGATTTGTTGGAAAGATTTAAATACAACATAAAAAGGGCAAAAATGGAAAACCTAGATCAAGACACCTTAAAAGCTCTTTTGTTGAAAAAAATTAGGGATGAATGGTTGGATATCCTTAACATGGTGGGAAAAGGGGATATATCACAACTCACATTACCTGAAATATCGGAGTTATGTATTAACCTTTCAAGAGGGAAATCTAAAACTGCCAAAGGTCCAAGAGATCCTGCTCTTGCAAGGGCAAGTAAATCTGCTTCTGGGACAGTAAGTAGATCAGAAATAGGACATATGCTTGATGATTTTAAATCTGACATCTTAGGGATTCTTAGTGAACAAATAGCAACCCTCAAGATACAAAACAAGCAAAAGGCTGAATCTGATGCCTTGGCAATCTTTTGTCCCAAATGTAGGAAGAAACATGCCTTGAGAGAGTGTCCTCTAGATGTAAAAGTTGTAGAAACCTGTGTTATTTGTTCTGAGAAATATGAGACCAAGAATTGTCCTTCTCTTCCTGGTCTCAAGGATGTTTTTCAGGAAGAAACTCCTACAGATTCCACAGAATCTCTTAACTTTGTATCTAGAAGACCTTGGCAGGGACTTCAGACACAAGGATTCCATGATCAAATGTATAATCAACCTCCACCTTGGAATTCTTGGCAGCAACCTTGGCCCCAATTTCAAAATAAATCTCAAGCTTGGGCACAAGGATCACAAAGTCCCTATGGAAGATACTCTCCATATTATCAGTATCCACCATCCTATCCACCATATCCACATTTTTATCCTCAAAATCTTCAACAAAATTTTCAACAAAATCCTCAACAACATCATCCGAACCAACCTCATCAAAATCAACCACTTCCATTACCATTCCCTCAAAAATCCAATCACTTGCCAGCTCAGCCTATACCAAACCCCAATAATAAGAACCCTCAGAATACATACATGATAGAAGGACAACAATTTCCAACTTATTTAATTACTCCTCTAGACCTTAGTGATGTTCAACTTAGGTCTGGAAAGATACTTGAAAAGAGGAAACCTTCTGTGATCATACAAGAACAAGAAAATTCTGAGGAAGACTCCCTTCGGGTTAATAAATGTCTTGAGGAAGATACATCCTTTCAAGATCAAAACATTGAAAAACTGAAACAAAAAGATCCAATAAATCCAACTCCAGTATTAGAGCAACCATCCACATCTACTTCTATACCTCCCTTCCCGGAAAGATTACAAATTGATAGAGGTGTAGAAAAACAAATAATGGTGCCTAATTATGATTTCTTAGATGAATTGAGAAATGTTTGCATTAAAATTCCATTATTCCAAGCCATCAAGGAAATCCCAATTTTAGCCAAAACAATAAAGGAGTTGAGTATGAAGACAACAAGAAAAAGAATAAGAGAAACCAAGAAAATTCAACTGGTAGGGAAAATAGCAGACATTATGATGGGCAAGATTACTATTCCAAAGTATCTTGACCCAGGAAATCCAGTTGTCAAAATTCACATCAATGGAATTGAAATTCAAAACACACTCATTGACTTAGGAGCAGCAATAAATATCATGAGTAGACAAATTATGGACAAACTGAAACTTCCTAATCTTCTCTTTACACCCACACTATTACAATTAGCAGATAGATCTGTGATCAGACCAGATGGGGTAATAGAAGACATTCTAGTGTCCCTAGACTCTTGGGAGTACCCTGTGGATTTCATGATCCTAACACCCAAGAATAATCTAGGAGGCCATCCTGTTATACTAGGAAGACCTTGGTTGGCTACAGCTGATGCTTTTATTAGTTGTAGGTCCGGTGATATGTATATTTCCGATGGTAGTTCAACAAAGAAATTCACTTTATATCCTCCAGCTAGGACAATTACAGATCTAGATGACACTCAATGGATAGAGGATGAAGAATATTTACAACCACTCTTCACAATTTCAGAAATTAGTGAAGATAATCAAATTCTGAATACTATAGAAAACTTTGAATCCTCTCTAGAACAAAAACATGAATCATTCCAAGAGGGATCCAATATTGAGTTTTTGTCATCTAGGCAGATGTCTCTTCATTCTATGGACAAATTTGGCAGCTCTACAAGTGAAATTTTTCCAGGCAAAACTTTGAATAAAAATAAGAACCTAGAAAAATCTCAACAAGAGGAGTTAGTCAAAATATTACAGAGACATTCTTCTGCATATGCATGGGAATACACTGACATGAAAGGGATAAGTCCCAAGACTTGTACTCATCACATCTATATAGAGGCAAATTGCAAACCAATCAGACAGCCTCAAAGACGGATGAATCCAAAGCTTAGGGAAATTGTCAAGGAAGAACTGCAAAAATTATTAAATGTTAATTTCATCTATCCTATTTCAGATAGTCAGTGGGTTTCTCCTTTGGTGATTGTGCCTAAAAAAAATGGAAAATGGAGGGTGTGTGTTGACTACCGAGAACTGAATAAAGCTACTCTTAAAGACCATTTTCCCTTACCTTTCATAGATCAAGTATTAGATACATTAGCTGGCAAAAAGTATTTTTCATTCCTAGATGGGTTTAGTGGTTACAATCAAATCCAAGTAGCACTTGAAGACCAAGATAAAACCACATTTACTTGTCCTTGGGGTACCTATGCCTACCGAGTATTGCCATTTGGATTATGCAATGCACCCGCAACATTCCAAAGGGCGGTATTAGGAATTTTTTCTGATCTAATACATGACTGTGTAGAGGTGTATATGGATGATTTCACAGTTTATGGGGACACATTTGAAGAGGCTTTAGAAAAATTGGAAAAAGTCTTAAAAAGATGTCAAGAAGCAAACCTTTCACTTAGTCATGAAAAATGTTTTATGATGTTCACTGAAGGTATTGTTTTAGGGCACCACATTTCAGGGGATGGGATTAGAGTTGATGAGGCGAAAGTTGAAGTTATTTCTAACCTATCGATTCCAAGTTTTCAAAGAGATGTTAGAAGTTTTCTAGGATTTACAAGGTATTATCGGAGATTTATAGAAAACTTCACCAAAATAGCATCTCCTCTCTTCAAATTACTCACCAAAGATTGTGAATTTAAGTGGACTTCTGATTGCCAGTTAGCTTTTGAAACCCCGAAAACCAAAATTTCTGAAGCACCTATATTAAGGGGACCTAACTGGAAGTTACCTTTTCATATCTCGACAGATGCTTCCGATACAGCTCTGGGAGCAGTATTGGGACAGAAAGATTTAATTCCCCATGCCATCTATTATATCAGTAAAAATTTGACTCCTGCAGAGTTAAACTATACTGTAACTGAAAAAGAGTTTTTAGCTGTTGTTCATGCCATTAACAAATTTAGACACTATATAACAGGCTATGAAACTTTTGTTCACACTGATCATTTTGCAATTAGATATTTAATGAATAAATCAATTACTAATGGCAGAGTTATAAGATGGTTGTTATTATTGCAAGAATTCAACATTACTATTCTAGATAGGCCTGGAAAACAAAACACTGTGGCTGATTTCCTGTCTAGAATTCAAAATATCAAAGATGACACTCCGGTTGAAGATCAATTTCCCGATGAATATCTTTTTGCAATCTCTACTCAAACTCCATGGTTTGCTGATATTGCCAATTATTTAGTTTCAGGAAAATTTCCTCCAATTATGAATGCAAGGGATAAAAGAAAAATCATTAATGATAGTGCAAGATATTCATGGGTCGCTAATGAGTTGTACAAGACAGGTCCAGATTTGATTATTAGAAGGTGTGTTCATGAAGATGAGATGCCTGAAATTCTCAAGGCATGTCATAATGAACCTTGTGGCGGACACTTTGCAGATAAGAGGATAGCCTATAAAATCCTTAACTTAGGATATTATTGGCCATCTTTGTTTAAAGATGCAAGGGAGTATGTAAAAAGGTGTGACAATTGCCAAAGGGTAGGGAAACCTTCTCCTTCAGGTGATATGCCATTACAACCTCAGGTACACATTGAACCTTTTGAAAAATGGGCTTTGGATTTTGTAGGACCTATTAGTCCTCCATCAAGACAAAAGAAATATATATTAGTTTGCACCGATTATGTTACTAAATGGGTAGAAGCTAAACCATTACTTGTTGCTAATGAATCATCTGTAGTTACTTTTCTTTTTGAGGATATTTTCACTCGTTTTGGTGTCCCAAGGGAAATTGTTACAGATCAAGGAGCTCAATTTACATCAAGGCTAGTGGAGAAAATGATGGAGAAGTACAAAATTAGACATAGAAAATCTACTCCTTATCATCCACAAGCAAATGGTCAAGTGGAATCTACTAATAAGGTCATTGAAGGAATCCTAACAAAGACTGTTCATTTACATAGAAGAGATTGGGTAGATAGGCTTCCTGAAGCCTTGTGGGCCTATAGAACTACATGGAGAAACACAACAGGCCATACTCCTTATGAGCTTGTTTATGGAAAGCAAGTTTTGTTTCCCATAGAGTTCCAAATTCAAACATTGAAGATGGCAGTTCAGCTAGGACTTGATCTAACGGAGGCACAAAAGCATAAACTGGAGCAAATTAATGAATTGGATGAGATCAGACAAGATACAGTTCAGAAAACAAGTCTAGTCCAATAGCAAAGGTCTAGATGGCATGACAAGTACATCAAGGAGAAGAAATTCAAAGAGGGTGACTGGGCTCTCTTGTTTGATTCAAAATTCAAGGATTTTCAAGGGAAATTTCAGACACATTGGCTTGGGCCATATGAAATTGTTCGAATTTTTGATAATGGGGCAATAAAAATCAGAACTATAGATGAATAAGAGGTCACTTTTCTTGTGAATGGTCATAGACTGAAGCTATACCACAAGCCACTCTCAAGAGAAGAGTTTGTCAAGAAGTTCCAAGAAGACAATGATGTGAAGTTAATGAAGAAGAGTCTCTCTTCTTCATCAACTTGATTAAATTTTCTGAAGCATTTCTATTCTAAAAAAAATAAAAATAAATAAATAAATAAAAGTATAAACATGAAAACCAATCATTGATTGGCATGTTTATACAGAAAAGATAGGGTGAAAATCAGAGTCTCTCTGACACTCTAACTTTTCCCATTTTTGTTTTTATAAGCAGCTGTTATAAAAATCACAAGTTCAGTTCCATAGTGCTTATGATTCATTTCATTTCACTCCATCCACTTATTCATCCATACTCCATCTCATCCATCATTCATATTTTACTCCATTCCAAATTTCATTCATCTCATTCCATCTTCCATCCATCTCATTTTCATGTCAAAATACAAAATTTGATATCTTGTTGTAAGTGAATAAAACATGTCCTGAATTGTAGTACAGTCCTTATGATTCTTTCACTCCATTTCATGAACTGAACCCATTCCATTTCATTATCCACTTCATACATATCATAATCCATCATCCATTTTCATTCATACCACATAACATTTCACCCATACTCCAAAAACATTCCATTTTCATGATTAAAGTGCTCTACAGGAACATTCTACAGCTCAGTGGACATTCTGCAGCTGATCAGCCTTTCTGCAGCCAGACAGTCTTTCCGCAGCTATAAACCCTGAAGGCATCAACCAGCAGACATCAGAATTGCAACAAAGTGACTCAGTGTATCCAGGAATCAAAAGCATCAAGAAAATTATGAAGACTCCTCCAAAGGTGAACAAGAAGACAAAGGCTAAAAAAAAAATCAAATAAAGGGCAGAGGTAACAAGTTTAAATTATAATGGCATTTCATAAAAGTTTAGCATAGTTTAGTTATGGATTGTTCGAAAAGGTTGTTTTAATTTTTTTTATTGATCAACACCAACAAACCCTCTACAGACTTTGGATTAAAATCTTCCATTTCAAATTTCATATCCGATAGCATTTAAGCGGTTAAAATGGCCGAGGTGTTTGAATTCTCCACGTCTCTTAACCAAATCATTCAATGATGATTCCCTCTGCCGTCGTAAAATCCTCCTCCATCTCTTCAATCATTAATACATTCCCTCCACCTCACTCCACTACTCCATTCCATGACCACTGCCATAACTTCATTCTGTAGCCGGCATTCCATTCCGAAGACGGAGATATTATTATCACCGAGAGAAGAGCCAAAGGATATCAGTTTGAATAGCATTGAGCATTGTAAACGCAGAGCAGAGCAGAAGGGTAAATTTGGAAGTATAACAGTGTGAGGACTTGAAGCCACTTGATCCCGTGGGCAGATAAAATATCACTGTGGACGGAGTTTGAAGCATTTTCACCAGAGACAGAAGTGTAGCAGTGTTGAGTTTGAAGTCTTTTGTTACGAAAAGACAGAGGTGTTAAAATTGAAACCATTTGCTACCAGAGACAGAGGTGTTGCAGTGTTAAAATCGAAACCATTTGCTACCAAGAGCCAGAGGTATTGCACAAAAGAAATTTGAAGCCATCTGCCACTGTCTATCAGAGACATATCAGCTCGAAATTTGAAACTGCTTTCATTATCAAACAGAGGCATATCACTCCAAATTTCAATTGTCAACAGAAGCATATCAGTCCGAGGTTTTGAAGGCATTTGTCATTATCAATCAGAGGTATGTCATTATGAAGTTTGGAGCTATTTTTATTTAGAACTTGAAGTCCTTTCAATTCAAAGGTGAAAGTCATTGTTTTTGTGGGTTGAAGAGTGTTTATTTGAACATTGAAGAATCAATAATGGGTTTAATTGTAAGAACTTAACCAGTGGGTTCAAAATATTTAGAAGGCTACCCAAAATGCAAAGAAATGTTACAACAAATAGGATGGCTTCAATTTTTGGAAAAATTTAATGGCTTCCATAAGGAAGTCACTAAAACATTTGTAAGATCATTTCAAGGAACCGAAGTTGAAGTAGGGGATGTCAAGTTTACTGTCACTGAAGTTTTTATTGCAGAGGCTACAGGGTTTATCAGAACTGGGGAGAGATGGTTTAAAAATAGAGAATTCCATAATGACTCCTGGAAACAAATTTTAAAATCACCAGGTATGGATGTCAGTGTATTTAAGAAAGGAATTCCCAGTTCTGCGTTGAAAAACAAATGGAGAAACATACTACTTCTTTTGCAAAAATTTGTTACATGTGAGGGTAGATATGGGACATTTTATTTCTACCACATTAGACTAATGATGCATTTTCTGGGAGAAGACTTAAACCTACCATATTTCTTGCTTCAAAGTCTGAAGAAGATGGCTTCCTGTGTTCAGAGAAGAGTTCAATTTTTAGAGACAACCCTGTATCATCATGGTTTGGTCAAAATCTTGATTGAACATCATCTAGCTAAAACAAATGATACATGGGATGATTTCTTAATAAGAAATAATTTTGAAGAAGCAAAAGAACCATCACCTGAACCACAGCCTACAAAGAGAAGTAGGAAATGGAGGGCTTCAAAAGTTGAAATTGACAAACCAGTCCAAGAGAGCAGTGAGGAAATCATTTTAGAGAAGTTGACCCAAATCAAGAGGCAACTTAAGGAAGAAAAGGTAATCAAGAAATATACCATGGAGAAAGGAGAAGGATCTTCTCAGCCTAGAAGAAGCCACAGATTAAAGGGGAAACTGAAGAAAACACTAATCAAGCAAACAGGGGTAATCAATATAGAAGATGAAGAAACATCCATTGAAGAGGATGTTGAAGAAGATTTTTATGAAGGAACCCCTGAAGTTGACCCTGGTCAACAGGAAATTTATGACTATGTGGAAACTTTGGAGAGGAGAGCTTCAGAAAGTAGAGAGAGAACCCCCAGTCCTCCATTGTCTGAAATAGATATATTAAGGAGGGATAGATATGAGTTGGAATTGCTGAATAGACACATCAAAAACGAAAATGAAATTCTCAAGGATCAAATCAAGCTCAAAACTGATATGAACGCAACCTTATCCCTGCATATAGACAAAGTGGAGAAGACCAATGAGAAGTTGAAGACAAGGAACAAAAAGCTAATCAGGGCACTCACCAACCTCAGGTTCAAACTTGTTATCAGGAAACCCAGAAGACCTCTAGCTTCCAGACAAAGGAGAAGAAGTGGATTAGATGTCCTTGCAGAAGCCTCTGAATTCATAGGATAATTTGCATGAGGACATGCAAAGAGACAGCAGTGGGGGTATGTTGAGCCTCAAATTTGTGCTTTCCTTCACCTCATTTTACCTCATTTTCTCTTGTCCATTTCTATCTTAGACCCAATTGATCAATGAATATAGTTAAAATTACTTCTAGAATGATTTACATGACTGACTTGTTGAATTTTGTGATTTTTGCCATTTGTAAAGCATTTTGACCGGAACTAGCTGCAGAATGCAGACATTCCGTAGCTAACCGGCGATTCTACAGCTACCTTCATGTTTGAGTATGTTCCAGGTGGCCTCTTGAGGAAAACCGCATATGGGCATGATCCACGTCCTGTCTACATGGTTCGTTGCTCATCATGGAGGAAGAAATGGATTCTGGGTACGGTTATGCACGTGGGAACACATTTATGAAGGAAGACTTCTATTAGGACTGTCTCAGTCCAGATGTCTTTTCTCCTTCACGTAGCCACCTCAAAGAGTCCTCTAACGTGATTTTGACATGAAAGACGTGTTCGAATTGTTGTAATTATTTTTACGTGCATTTGCTTTATAAACTCTTGGGGAGACCGAGAGCTGTGTTAGAGATTTTATGTTAGATTTGCTGCTAGATTTTGTTTAAACTCTGTGATACATTCCTGAAAACACAAAGTGTTATGTTCAAACTATTGCATCGTTAATGGAGCAGACAAAGTTATTTTGAAGGCGTGATTTAATTTGGAGTTGAATGTCGTCAAGTGGTAGAGGGCCCCTGCCTCTTGCACGGATTTATTTTGCGTAAATTAGATAAGTTTCCTAGCTGCCTTTACGTTTTGCATTTGAATTAATAGTTGTTTTTGTTAGCTACTGTAGTCGTACTCATTCTAACTCTTCCACAAGAAGATGCTCTTCCAACATATTATAATGATGAATGTTGAATGACTATAGTATTGTAGGATTAGGAGTTGAATTTATAGTTGTTTTAACTAGCTACTGTAGTTATATTCATTCCAGCTCTTCCACAAGAAGACACTCTTCCAACAGATTATAATGATGAATGATGAATGGCTATAGTACTGTAGGATTTAGTTGTAGTTTTTTTTTGCTATTCAATATCACAGTTACACTCTAATCACTCTTCCACAAGAAGAAACTCTTCCAAGAAATTCTTAAGAAGTTCAAGACATGACCGTGATAATGAATGATTTAGTTGTGTGTTTGTACTAAGTATCATCTCTGTTCTTGCTCTTAAACGCTTGCCCAAGACATCATAATGACGAGTAGGATATGGATATGATATCTTAGTTTTTCATTTGCTTTCAGTCTTTTATATTTGCATTTGCATCCAATTACAAAGTCAGAATTGTTCTAACTCTTCCAAAAGAAGGAACTCTTCCAAAATATCAATAATGATGGACAAAAAGATTGTGTAATTTCATAGAATAATGCATGGTAGCTTAGTTAGAATGCTCCGGAGTTTAATTGCACTTAACTCATGTTCAGTTACCTTGTTTCAAGTTTGATGATGACTTATAGTTCAGCATTGTTCTAGATTAGTGGCATCTTAAGTTCATTCTTAGATTAACTCATTGCACTTGCACTTCATATTCAAATTGTCATCCATTGCACAATAGATTATTTCAGTTATTAGGATTAACAAAACAGCCTTCATTATTCACAAACATCTTTTTGTTCTAAAATCTACAAATGATCCATAGCCATATGAACAGAAGACAACATCACTATAAGGTCTGAAGTATCTTTGCAATCTCCTCATCATTTTATAAACATAGCTCTTCCTCAAAAGAACTACTTTGAAAAAGAAACCAATAACTCTTTGAGTAAAGGTTCTGTGACATTCAATTAAATTGCAGAATAGAACTAGGAATTAGTCATAGAATAGAAGAGCTTAGAACAAAATTATTGCATCATGGTAAGATTAGTGTTTAACTGTTTAGTTAGAGGATTTGCATATTTAGTGATCATTTCTCAAGTTTAGTTTGTGTCATTTTCCTAAAAATTCATTATCAAGCTTTTGCTTTTATTTAGTCATAGTTTAGATTCTGCTTCAGTGTTTCCAATTGCATTTTCCATTCCATACATTAGGCTTAACTCTGTTTTTGACCACCAACCCCTTTCCATTAGTTCTCTAGACATTTCCATTGTGAACATAAAAATCACCAAAATACCAAAAACATCATAAATCATCACAAAAGACCAAAAACATCATAAATCATCACAAAAGACCAAAAACATCACAAAACACTACACACAACGCATTAGGAAACAAGCACCTAGGTACATATGGTACACTTCACTTCAGCAGTTTACAAATCCCGGTTGACAATTAAATGAGCTCAATTTAGGAGACTAGATTGAGACCAAACACAACCCATCATACTCTAATATGGTTCTAATTATATCCTCAAAACTAGGGCATAACACATATTACAATGCCAAATGGTTAAGACATCTAAAAATTGTCGGTTTTTTTCCTTCATGAAACATAATATAGCTAGTGCTCCTCAAACATAATGCACTAACATTGCTAACACACACTAAAAGTACAAGATACCCGTAAGATGTGGCCTACACCCATGTGATTACACTACACCTCCATAAAATATTGCACCTTCAACTTTGGATGTCACAAAATAGTAAAATCCTAATGCAATATGACCTATTTGTTAGGTTTGTGTAATTCACTCATTATCAGATCCGTGCACCTCCTTGACACTCCATAAAAAATCTACTCAAATGGTCACCTTCTAAATTACCATAACTTCTTTTGCAACACGACAAAACCACCTATATATGTTGCAATAACCTTGCCAACTTCTTTACTGGGTTCCACATATATTTCACATTTCTTCTTTGTCTTTCAAAGTGGTAGTTCCAAGGAGAGGGTATCAAATTCGATCAAGGATTTTTCAATTACTACCACTACTAAGTTGCCTTCATGCAATTTTTCAAATATCTTAAGTTTGCTTCAAAAATTCTCATGGTGCTTAACTTGATTTTCTACACCTGTAAGTGAGAATACAACCCCACAAAACCTCTCTATGTATTCCACCTCTTCAACCCTTGTTAGAGTCTTCTTGAACGTGCACTCATTCCTCAAGAAGAACATAACACTAGCATCCTAAATGTGCATGCTCGTTCCTTATTTTAATTCCCCACTGAAACCACATTATCACACTTCCTAAAATGAAATGTTCACATATTAAGGAAAAACACATATTTTACTTATGACAACCTAAAATATGTGAGTGACTTTGAGATGACTCCATTTTCTCAAGATGAAAACATAGGCTCTTACAACCCCATTCACACAACAATTTGAATATATTTAACCTAAAGAAGGGCACACACCCTATTCTTTCCAAAAAATTCATCTGACATTTAAGAGGCTAACACTTTTTAACTATTAAACCCACTTACCATATACTCTCTTTTATTGATACCCACCCAATATACAAGAAAACTTAAATATTTTCAATACAACCAAGTTTAAAGTACTTTCACATTAAAATTCCAAAAATACAACATATCTATCTCAATATATTTTAATAATAAAATCATTACATAAAATAAATAACATTAAAAATAGATTATTATTATTATTATTATTATAATATGCCAAAATATAACAAAAGTTCTTTCATCACAACCAAAAACATACAATAAAGCGTTAGTTTTTCAAATACTATTTAAAAAAACTTCGGAAATAAAATTATAGGATTTTTTTGTTTTTTTGGATGATTTACAAAACCCCTCCCAACCCAAATGTTCCTAAGTAATATATTTTCAGTTTTCACCGGGCGGGAAAAAAAATGTTTACTTTCAAGAAAGTATCTGAGTAGTATCTTTTCGGTTGTCATAGGGCAGGAGAAAAAACCAGATGAAGAGAGTTGGAAATTGGGGTTTTACCAGCGGTAGATCCGATACCCGATCTCGAACCCCACCATCGGATCTTCAATCCATTAACAACGCTATAATTGGTTCCATTTTTAACTTCATTTATTTTCCACCCCATTTTTAGTGTTCCACATAGATATTGTTAGGTCCCTATATCACTAGTATAGTCCCTTATTATTGTTACTGTAAACCCCTTATTGTTATTATTGTACCCTTGTAACCCCCATTTTGTTATTATTGTGCCCTTAAATTATTATTGTTAGGTCAGCTAGGATTACATTGTGGCCCACTAGGATTACATTATGGCCCCATGGACTCCTATGTATAGAAAGGAGGTTTTGTAAATTGTATCATCCAAGAATTGTTCATTTATGTAATGTATTGGAGGTTTCCCCCTCGAAGTGGCTTATTTATAAGGCGTTGATATCTCTTTTCTTCTCTTTTTGGAGCTGGTTTCCCAACATTTGGTATCAGAGCTTTGGATTCTAGGGTTTCGCTGCTATAAACAGGTCATCGTGGAATTTTCACTATAACGTTTTTTCTACGAAGTTTTAGAAGCTGAAATTTTTAGGGTGCGAAGCCGAAATCCTGAGGAATATTATCTAAAAATTTAAGAGCTTGGTTCACAATATTTTCGGAGATATGATCTATGGAAGTTAGGTCTATTTGCAGGCTCCTAAACAGGTCATCGTAGCATTTGCGCTATAACTTCTTTTCTACTGAGGTTCAGAATCTGAAATTTTTATGATGCGAAGCTGAAATCCTAAGGAAAATCTTCAAAACAATTTAGAGCTTGGTTCGAAATATTTTTGGAGATATGATCTGTGGAAGGTAGTTCTTTTTCAGGCTCCCGAATTTCATCTCAAAAAAGTGATCGTGGGAAAAGTTCAATAACTCTCTCTCTGAGCATCGGATTGGAGTGCTGTAAAAAGTGGTCGCAATCACACGGACTGTAGTTTCTTGTTTATCAATTTCAGAGGTTAAGGATGAAACAATGACACATGGAAAGTCGTACAAGTTCATTATACTGAACCAGTCCATAATTAGGTCATTGTGGGAGATTGGACATAACTTTGTCCTAGAGAATCCATATCAAGTCAGACCTGTGGCATTCAAAAGAGAATTCAGAGGGCTACTTCAGTGCTGAATTTAAGATATTGAAGAGCCACAATCATAGATACAATACAATTTCAATATCGAGCTCCTCAAAATCAAGTAAAAGGTGTGTATTTTTTTCTAAATTGCATAAGTCTTGTTTGAAGAATCAAGTTGAATTGATTGCAAGGGAATATTGTAGAATAGATATTATTATTGGATTATAAAATGGCCCCTAAAAATAATTCAACACCCATTAAGCCTTTGGAAAGCTCTACTATGACTCATGAAGACAAAGAATGGCAACATGACATATCAAAATTACAAGAGTAAGTGCAACAAATTTCTCTCTCGCAAAGAGCAACAAAAAATGACATGGAATTTTTGAAGAAAGGCATGGAAACTAAGATGGATGGTTTGAAGAACGGCGTGGAATATAAGATAGATGACATGGAATCTAATATTCATGGAATGGAGGCTGGCATTGAATCTAAGATGCATGACATGGAAGCTAAGATCGATGAGAAAATGGAAAACATGAAGAATGTTCTAAAAGAAGACATGGAAGGTTTGACAAAGCTGATATAAGAAATGTTTCCTAACGGTGAAAATATAGTAGAATAACCTCATTATGAGAAAAAAATAAATGTTAATGGTGATTTCATAAACTCTAATGTTGGTGGGAAGAACCACCATATTCCAAAGATGGATATGAGGAAGTTTGATGGAAAGGATCATGTAACATGGATACTACAGATGGAGCAATATTTTGATCTCCATAACGTGAAAAACACACAAAAGTTACGCATTGCAACTTTACATTTAGAAAAAAATACATTTGTATGGTATCGAAGGCTTTGCTCCTATAAAAAAATTGTCACTTGGTCAATTTTTACGGAGGAAATGATAGCACATTATGAGGATACAAAGAGCAACACCTTCTTTAGCCAATTGATAAATCTCAAACAAAAGGGTTTAGTGGGGCAGCACATTTAGGACTTCCAAAATTGAATATAAGGGTAACTGATATTCCAGAGGAACATAGGATTGATCTCTTCATAGGCACTTTAAAGGATAACATCCAACATGAAGTTCGAATTTTGGAACCCGATTCATTGGAGAAGGCATTCAGGTTGGCAAGAAAAGTTGAATGTAAAATTATGGCGACAAGGAAGCCTACCACTCAATTCTATAAAGATGGAAGTGTTGCTACGCCTAGATTTCCACAACCTACAAGGTTGACACCACAACAATTGGAAGAAAAAAGAGCAAAAGGGCTTTGCTACAGTTGTGATAGAAAATACACTAAAGGTCATAAGTGTGCTGAAAATAAATTATTTTACATAGATTGTGAAGAAGAAGAAGAAAATGAACAAGAAGAGGATATACACCAGGAACCAGCCCTAGAAGAGGAAGACATGAATCCGACCATATCATGTAATGCACTGGCAGGAATTACCACTCCTTAAACTCTCAAGATAGAAGGACAGATCAAGAAGAAAAAGGTAATAGTGTTGATTGATTCAGGTAGCACCCATATTTTTATTCATTGTAAGGTAGCCAAGGAATTAAATTCTTTCCTATACCCAGCACCAGAATGTCAAGTGATGGTTGCAAATGGAGGAACTATAAATTTCTCTAGGAAATGCCATAATATCAAGCTAACCATGGGGGAATATGTATTGACTAGTCCAATGCTTTCCATTCCTATGGGAGGTGCTGATGTTGTACTAGGAGTACAATGGTTACAATCTTTGGGGACGGTAGCGTTTAATTTTCAAGAACTTTTCTTGAAAAAAAATTTCAGAAGGAAAGGAAGTCGAATTACGGGGTATTGAAGGGAAGCCGGGAAGGATAATAAGCTCTAATGTCATGACAAAGCTTCTAAAGAAAGAACAACGAGGAGTAATTGCACAATTATGCTCACTAGAAGTTCCGACATCAAAATCATCTATTTCTGCAGATCTCCAACAAGTCTTGGACAATCATTCCAAGGTGTTTGAAACTCCCAAAGGACTCCCACCTATTCGTGATCATGATCATGCTATTCATTTGATTCGAGGAAGTGTTCCTCCAAAGATCAGGCCTTATGAATGTCCTTGCGTCGAAAGTGAGGCCCGACGATAGGTTATGAGAATGTAGAGCGGTATAGTTCAACTTCTCGTCCTGGTGTAAGAAAAGTCGGTCTCGCGGGCAAGACCCGAGGTTCGAAGGTTGGCCAACAAGGGGTCCGGGTAGTCTGGGAACAACGGCATTTTCACCACCGCTACCTGGAAGCACGATTACATCTCAAGGCGTGCATTACCTTGCAAGGGATGCAGGTCATCGTGAGAATAAATAGCAAAAAGAAAAGGCACGTCATCTACCTTCAATTACATGCAAGATCGCTAATTAAGTATTCAGACAGTCGCAACTTAAAATTTTTAAATCAGTGTAAACCCATTGGAACACATGAGAAACGTATTGAGACAGCAATCCTTCCTTATATTATACTTCTGGCCGAATACATGATTACATAGCTTTCTTCTCTGATAACTCACAAGTCGGATACAGATGGATTGGAGAACAGAAAGGAAGAACATAGAAAGTAAGAACCCATAGGAAGAACAGGTCTGATTCTTCTGCAGCTGCTCTGCGCATCCTTCCTCAGGTCTTGATGCTCACGACTTCTCTCGCATCCATTCAATCCTCAACAACAACAACAGCCTCTTTCTTCAGCCGAGTGATCGCCTTTTATTCACCCGCTCCTCGCGACTGGCGGCTTCTCTGTGTCTTCACTTTGGCTTTTCCTGACTTCTCTTCTGATGTCTGCATGTTCCACTTTCTGTTTTCTGCTGTATTTCTTTCATCTGCACTTATCTCTGTTCGATCTCCAGTTATCAAATGCTTCCGCGCCACCTTGGTAGCTCCGCAACTCCTGGTCGCTGCGGCGCGGTCGCGGTTGCTATGTGTATTTATTCCGCAACTCAAAAAGAGTCAAAGTTCAAACTGTCTTGGCCAAAAGTTCAAAACTTAAACAAAAACAAGGGCCCCAACAGGCCCCGACCACAATTCTTTGACTCGTCCGCGAGTCAATCACAAATAACAGTTTCTACTTCCATTCCCCCGCTGGCTTCCGTGCCTTGCTCTGTTGTTCCTTCTTCCGCCACCCTTTCCTGCTGTGTTCCGCCACTTGCTGGTTCAAACAAGGGCCCCAACTCCGGGACCCGGCGGAGTGCTGAATCTCTAAGCTATGTGAAGGTCGCCACTGCTTGCTGCCATTCCTGCATAAGCAGGTCGGCGTCTTGGGAGATGCGGTTAGCGGCGGCTTCATCTATGGGCATCGGGGCAGCCCCGAACAGGGTGGCGAGCTGGGACTCGGCCTTGGCATCCAGCTGGTGCATCGCGTCAGCATGGGTGCGAAGGGGCGGACGCATCTCTCGGAGGACGTGCTTGGCCGCTGCTGATTCGGCCTCAGTCATCTGCATGTGAAGTTCCAGCTCGTCCGACTGGGCGTAGAGCTGATCTAACCTTGCAGGGTCCGTGGTCACCCGAATTTCGTTGGAGATTTGTTGCAGCTGGGCAGCAATGGGCTGCGTCTTGACCGTTAGCGCGAGAGAGCATTCCTGTAGACTTCTCAGAAGGGCAGAAGCTGCGGCTGTAGTGGAATGTAGAGTGGCTTGCATACTGACTGCCTGCGTCTGTTTGGCAGTCACCTGTCCTGAATGGTCCCTGGGTGGATCTGGAAGGGTAGGCCGTGCGGCTAACGCCGCTTGTAACTCCTGGTTCTCCCTGCAAACAATAGTGAAAACTTCCCTGAGGTGATGAGCCTGTAGGGCGATAGTGTCCTCCTCGATTCTGGTGGGAAGTGGAGCATGGTGAGCCCGTGCAGCGGGCCATACGCTGGAGATCTCTTGGATAGCAATGTTGACTTGCTCCTCGAGGTTGGTCTTCTCCTGTAGCAACTGATTGCGCTGTTCAGTAAGCGCCGTCATCTGATTCCGCTGCTCGGTGCACCGCCGCTGTAGCTCGGCGTGAATCTGCTCGGCCTTGAGGGCCACCCGCTGAATGAGCAGATACAGCTGTGTTGGACTCAGTTGTTCTGCATTTGTTGTGCTGGGTGCACCCTGCTCTGGTGTCTGTTCCTGCGAAGATTGGCCCATGGCCGCTGCTCGGCCTGAAGTCTCTCGAGGATGGACCGGCGTCTGCTGCTGCACCGAAGTGGCCATATCAAGCTCTGGCCGGTCCTGCTGCGTGGTTTTCTCTGTGGAAGGGGCGGCTGAATCAACCCCAATTGTGGCTGGCCGGACATATATAGTTGGAAGATAATCCCGGGATGTGGCCACGGGGTCAACAGGTGGTACCACGGTTGCAGTACTAGAGGTGACCTCCGCCCCGTGGTCACCGCCGAAAAGTTCCCGGATCAAAGAATCGGACACAGTGGCTGATGAATTGGACGGATTGGGGGAGGTGGCATGGGGTCAGCTGGTGGAGGGGGCGGTAGATGGAGTGAAAGAGGTGCGAGGGAGACGAATATTGAGGAAATCTGCCGGATCAATCAGCGGTTCCTCCGGAATCAAAGTTGCTGTGGGCGGCATGGCTGGTGGATCATCCTCCGTAAGATCCACCACGGGATCTATGGCCGTAGTGCGGGCCCTCTTGGATGGAGGTGGGTCGGCGGAATCAGGTTCGGGGCCGGTTCACCCATTGGCGTTATGAGGGGGGTGGCAGAAGTGAACAGGTTAGTGGGAATGGGGGAAGTGAGGGGGGCGGTGTTGGAGAGACCACGGGACCGATTAATACGAAATTCAGTAAAAGAAGGAAATATAGGGGCACCACTGGAAACAACCTGGGTTACCACATTGAGGCGCCGCGCCTGGTCGTTGAAATGCTCGACGACGGGGACCAGCGATTCAGGCAGGTCCGGTGCGGTCCCAGGTGCGTCTGGTGTGGTCTCCGCCGCAACTTGTGACGACCCTCCTGCGCTGGTTGTGGCAGGCTGCTGTGCGGCCCTCATCCCCTCAAAATTGTAGCGGATGACTCCGTCGCGGACATGCTGAACAACCCCCGGCCACGCAGAGACCTCCCTGTGGAAAACATTGTCATTCAGCTGGAAGCGAAGGGGCGCCATATGAAAAGTGTGGTGCGGTACGCAAGTCGGCCGGATGAAAGTGTGGCTGTGGCTGACTCCAAACCACACCTGTTCACTGTATTCATCCAAGAGGTGCTGAGGCACCCGTTGCTGGTAAGTGACCACATCGATCATCATCCCATACCATTCTCGGAACGCCGTTGCGTTCACCTGCTTGCTGCTGAGGTCCTTGGACGCCTGCCAGGGGGAATATCTCATCGCGAGCGGCTGGCTCACGGTGATCTCCGCCGGTGTCCGTATCGGGGGAAGATGCCATTTCCACATGGCGAACGCTAAGAGCAAGTACCCATAGATGAAACTGGTAGTCCGCTTGTAATTGTCTTCGCAAGCCGTGAAGAGTTCCTTCAACACAAACGAGCTCCAATTCAACTTCGCTCCCTGGACGCAATGCTCTGCAATGGAAATTGTGTCCAGAGTGCACTCTCCCTTTGTGTAATGGTGAATGGTCTTGCTAGCAATCAGGTAGCAAGCGAACCTGATTTGTGATACATTTATCAAATCTATCTTGGCACCTTTACCACCCCGGCGAGTGCCATACTTGGTGTAGAGGTCCGCATCAGCCGACTTCCGGGCTCGCTTGGAGGATGTATGGCCCGCAGAGGAGACATCAGAACCAGTTTGCGATAGCCCTGTAAGCCGATTGATGTCTGCTGCATGTATGGGAATTTCTTCGTTAAGCCACAGGGACCCGTTCTGCACCCGACTGAGGAGGAACCGGGTGCATTGCAGAACTGGTCCGGTGGTTCCGAAGACGGGAAGACTCCTCAAATTCATCAAATTCGACTGCTGTAGGCCCCCGAATTCTTCCCGCATTCGACTGTTAGAGCTGCTCCCGGGCGTGTAATGGTGTTCCATGAATGTCTGCCAATGGAGGTGAGGAAACTCGGCCGGGTCGGACAAGTTGGCGTCCATACAGGGTGCATTGTCATACTTGCCGACCAGCGACTCTACTCGGTGAATTCTGCTATCTAATGCTGGTTCAGGGACTGAGAGAAGAGCTCTCGGCATCTTGGCGCGTCTCTGATAGACTTGGACGATTCTTCTGTAACTTCCTGCGAGGTGCTGAGTGCTCTGATACTGCGAATGCTCCGGAGTCGCTGCAACTTCCAAATTGAACTGGTCCGTCATCTCTGTGCTGATAACCTTCATGCAAATTGGGCCATCTGCTGGCACGCGCGGAGTTGATGAGACTCCATAACGGCAATTAATTCTTGCTATCTTTCTTGCCTGCGATAATCGTGCGATCAATCGCAGGCCTGTGTGTAATCTGACAGTTGCTGATGGCGTCATGGGGAGATGGGCGGACTCGACGGCGGAGGGAACTGCGGTTGATGGCAAATGATTACGGTATGATTACTGTCCATTAAGGGAATTTATGACCAAATCTGAGCTATCCTACGGACTGACAAAAGGACTGACGGAAATGACCTGGACTGACACTAGCACGAGGAGGGATCCTTCGTGCACGACACGCTGGACTGACCGTCCCCGACCACAATCGGTTGCGGTATGGGTACCGCAACTGACTCATTTATTTGACTAATTACCTATGAATGGAAAAACTACCTACGCTCATCCCGGTTGCGGGAGAGTTATTCAGCTACGCTACTCTACGGGTGCTCTCAGTTGCGAGAGTTATTGATGGAAAGTGAGAAGTACCTACTCCTGGTAGGGCTTCAGGCGTGCGCCATTCACCCATCCTGGAAGAACTGTGCCGTCCAATTGTGCCAATCGAACGGCTCCTGAGTCACGGATTTCGATGACAAAGTACGGTCCCAGCCAATGCATCTGGAGCTTGCCTGGAAACTTCTGGAACCGGCTGTCGTATAAGAGAACTTTGCCGCCAACTTGAAAGGCTTTAGTTTTGATGTGGCGGTCGTGCCATGCTTTCTGTCTGGCCTTCTGAACCTTCTGGTGGAATTCCGCAAGAAATCGAGCCTCATCCAGCTCCTGCAGCTCCTGGAGTCGTTCCTTCAGTGACGCCTCTTCTGAGAAGTGAAGGGACATTGCGATCAAAAGGCTGGGTACGGTGAACTCGGCGGGAATCACAGCTTCCCGGCCATACACCAGCTGGAATGGCGTCTGGTTGGTCAAATGTTTTACCGTGGTCTGGTAAGCCCATAATGTCGCTGGTAGCCGCTCATCCCAATCATCCCGCTGAGCGTTGCAAATTTTTGTCAAGCCCTTTTCAAGAATCTTATTGAAGGCTTCCACCGTACCATTGGCCTGCGGGTGGTATGGGCTGCTTTTATGATGCTGAATCATAAATGTGTCCAGGAGCGACTTGACCGTGGCGTTAATGAAATGCATACCCTGATCGCTGGTTAAGCTCCGTGGGCAGCCAAAGCGGCTGATGATGTGTTCAAAGATGAACCGAGCAGCGGTCTCTACCGAGCAGTCGCGTACCGCTGCCGCCTCAGCCCACCGTGTGAGGTAATCCGTCGCGGTAATGATGTACCGGGCTTTGGAATGGCGAGTGATTGGTGCGATGGGCCCTACGAAATCAACGGCCCACTTTTCAAATGGCCGCAACACATGCACCGGGTGTAGCGGAAGCTCATCCCTGTGCGAAGGCCTTCCCGTCCTCTGGCACACATCGCAACATTTCACATAGGCCTTACAGTCTGCATGTACCGTCGGCCACCATAGGCCAGCTTGAAGCACCTTCCTTGCGGTGGGTTTAGCACCCACATGTCCTCCCGCAACACCGCTGTGACATTCCCACATCACTGCTTCCCGCTCGTGGTCAAGAACACACCTGCGCAACACCTCATCCAGGCCCAGTTTGTACAGTTGTCCTGCGATCAATTGATAATCCGCCGCCCGGACAACCAAATGGCGTTTCTGAAGAGGGGTGTAATCCTCAGGGCACTGTCGGGTGAAAATGTGAAGTTGGGAAACACTTTTTGCCCTTTTTTGACGTTGAAAATTGTAATTTTCTATGTTTTTCAACTTCAACTCCACTAAACTCATATTTTTATCGCAAATTATGCTTTGACATAAAAACAAGAATTGTAGAGAATTGTCTTACCTCCATACTAATATTTTTTTTAAAAAAAAATATTGACATATAGAGGGGTAAATTTGTTGTTTACTAATTGCATATACTTGAAATTTTCAGGCAAACATAAATAGTCACTTTATTATCCTTTACTTTTTTTAGGGAAGGTTATTCATTTTTTGGAAAAAAACCATAGCATCATAATCTGCATATATTGCACTAGTGCACACACTATTTTTTGGTAATTTTCGGATCAAATCAGTATTTTTTATTATTTTTTAAAATGGACGAAGACAAAAAAACAGTGATGTTTCAGTACATTTTATTATCCTTTGATTTTCTTTTCAATGTGATCGTCAATAAGAAAAATGAGAGTACCCTTTTGAAGTAGACAGGGAGAGGAAGTGCACTATGATTTTTTTAAATTTTTTGGTGTCCTCGTTTGAAAGTTATTGAATTTTCATTCAGTGCAATTTTTCGAACAATGAAATTCCATAGTGACATAGTTTAGTAAAAAATTAATAAAAATTGAATTTTTTAATGAAACTCCATAAATCTCACATCATCAAAAACTAGATTTAGAGAAGAATCTAATGGTACTTGGTCCGACATATAACATTTTGTTTTTGTAGGTGTTCTGTCCCTCCAAAGTTGCAGGTTTCTCAAAATTGCAGAGTTTTCTGAGTTTTTTGTTGACCAGAAACTCTCGGCCGAGAAATTTTTAAAACTCTCGGCCGAGAGTTTTAAACCAATTTATGCGCGGGAAAACTCCCGGCCAAAAGTTTTAAAAACTCTCGGCCGAGAGTTTGCGCAATAAAACTCTCGGCCAAGAGTTAAAAAAACTCTCGGCCGAGAGTTTTTGAATGTTAAAAACTCTCGGCCGAGAGTTTTTCTAACTCTCGGCTAAGAGTTTGCGGCCGAGAGTTTTGTGACACAACTCTCAGCCGAGAGTTTTCAAAACTCTCATCCGAGAAAATACGAAATATTTAAAATCTCTCGGACGAGAGTTTTGAAAACTCTCGGCCGAGAAATTTAGTTGACTTTTTTTCTCGGCCGAGAAATTAAAAAATCCTCCCGAATTCTATCTCATGCCAAAAAGTGTTTCCCAACTTCGCGTTTTTGCCCTGTCCCGTGGTCAGATACGTGGCAATGTCAGCCAGGTAGTCTGGGACTGCTTCAACTCGGAATAGGTCAAGCATCCGGGAGCTGATCGTCCAACGGACCATCATTCTCTCCCGTCTCCAGCCTAGACAAGTGATCGGGACCAACGTTCAACCTGCCAGGCTTGACAATCACCTCAAATGTGAACTCTTGAAAAAGTAGAAGCCAACGACAGATTCTTCCCTCCAACACCGGCTTATTGACCAGATATTTCAATGCCGAATGGTCCGTGAAAAATGTAAATTTGCCGCCCAGAAGGTAGTGGCGGAACTTCTAGAGAGAGTACACCATCGCCAATGCCTCCCGCTTGGTCGTGGTGTAATTCTTCTCCGCATTGGATAACCGTCGGCTAGCGAAGTATACCGGGTGGTCAACTGTCGTTTCCCCGGGTTGCGCCAATACCGCGCCAAGTGCAATTCCAGACGCATCAATGTGCACATGGAACTGCTTATCCCAGTTCGGATGGACCAGTATGGGTGCCGTCGCCAATTTCTCCTTCAATGTGTCGAGTGCCTTCCTGCACTCCGCCGTCCACTCGAATGCTTCTGACTTTCGCAACAGTTTCTCCAGAGGGGCAGTGATTTTGGCGTAGTTACGGATAAACCGCCTGTAGTATCCTGTGTGCCCGAGCAGTGCCCGCAACTGCTTCACGTTCTCAGGGGCCTCCATGTGGACAATAACCGCGACCTTGGCAGGATCAACGCAGACCCCTTGCTTACATACCACGTGACCCAAGAGTGTGCCGAATGGTACTGCAAAAATACATTTCTTCAAGTTCAAGGAAATCTGCAGCTGGCGACACCGGTCGAACATAACATGCAACAGGGAGGCGTGTTTCTTCAGCAGGCTGTAAACAGTCCAATCATCCATATAGACTTCCAGGAACTTGTGAATGTACTCCCGGAAAGCAGCAATGACAATCCGGGAAAACACAGCCGGTGCGTTCTTCAGACCAAACAGCATAACGTGGTATGCGAATGATCCCCACTCAGTTGTGAATGTCGTCTTTGCTTTGTCTTCCTCGGCGATGCGCACCTGATGGTAGCCCGAAAACCCATCAGTGAAGGAATAAGCTTCGTTTCCCGCGACATGATCTAGAACTTCGTCGCTGAAGGGAGTAGGAAACAGATCATGAATACAAGCATTATTCAAACTCCAATAATCTACGCAAACACGGATTTCTGCTTTGTCCTTCTTATTCTGGATGACAATGGGACTTACCCACTCAGCTTCTTCCACTGGAAAGATAAGACCCGCAGCCAGCATCTTGTCAATCTCCATCTTAACTTTCTCTTTGATACGTGGATTCAACCGGTAGGGTCGGTGCTTCACCGGCCTGGCTCCTGGTTTCAGTGTGATGCGCATCTCGCCCAGATCCCCTTTGATCCCCTTCAGGTCCGCAACTGATGACGGAAATAAATCTTCGTACTCCCGGAGGAGGCTGAAAATTTCTCTTGTCGTCTCCTCGTCCCAGTAATCTCCCACCGTTGCCAGCTTAGGATTCTCCTCTGTTCCAATGTTCAGCTTCTTTGTCTTTAGGGGCTGCAAATGGACTCCTTCTGTCGTCGGCTCGTCACGGACGCTCCGCTCGCCCTCCTTTTCCTCAAAATAGAGATGCCTAAGGTCCTCCAAACTATCATCCTCCGGATCGCCGTCAATCCGTTGGCAAACCATTTCGCGCTTGACCCCGGAGCGTGACGCCACCGGGCCCTCAGCAGGCTCAGGATGGCGGAAAAACAGAACCTCCTTGACGGCTTGTAGGGCCTGAGATTCCTGCGCTGTCTCCCCTTCGAACGAGAAGCTCTGGACGAACTTTTCCGCGACTGCTTGCCAGGAGCAGGTTCCCCGTTTCCGCTCTTCCTCTAGGTACCAGGCCTAGGGAATTGTGCCCAGGGAGTGGACAAACCTGTGGACCCACAACTCCTCAGGATACCTTGCGCTACGCCACTGTTCCTCGCACGCCCGCAAATGCCGTCGCGGGTCGGAAGCTCCATGATGTTTAAGTGTAATGCAGGGCCCTTTATCCTCTTTGAAGCGTGCCCGTAGAGCATCTGCCACACGCTCCCATCGCAACAGAGTGTTGCGGTGATTGTTCCACCATCGTCCCGATGTTGACTTCAAGGCCACATCCAAAAGTGGTATCCGGCTTTCCTCTGGGACCCGGTCTTCCACCTTGGCAATAACAGTATTCACTGCTTGCATGTTTGATAATGTGGGGTATCCGCGGATCTCAGTCCCTACCCACCGGACCTGAGCGATGGAGGCACATCTCCGCGTGGTGGTCTCATATCCCCCTTGCTGCCAGTCTTCCCACGCAAGCTCGGATCCGAGTTCCGAGCTCTGCACCCTCCGCCAACTGATAGATCCTGTTGCGGTCGGGTTGATATAATCATCCCGCTTCCCTGCAGTCATCTGATAGAGGTGGTCCATCATCTGAGCATCCTCCCGACTGTCCACCGGTTCTGTGTATTGCGGACCCTGATACGGGTCGAGAGGCTGAGTGACCCTTACCTCCCCATCCTCAAAAATCATCAGCTCCTTTTTGAGGTCAATGATCGCATAATTCTCAAAAGCCCAATCAATGCCAAGTAAAGCAGGATAGGGGTCCTTATCGCCCATGATATCAATAACCTCAAAGTCGGTGTATGTCTTCACCCCCGCAACGTCGACCTCGACACCCTCGAGTCGGCTGATTGGCAAGATACAGTACTGGTTCGCCATCCTGAGTTGGATTGGGGAATAGGCGAGCTGTGGCTTTCCAAGAGCCTCCCATGTTTTCCGCGGCAAGATATTGATGTCGGATCCCAAGTCCAACATGGTGTCGCTGATTTGGAATCCTGCGACCTGCGTGTTAAGCCAGAATTCTTTGCCTATTCGTTGCTTGTTCCGCTTGACACGTTGCACGTATTGAGGCCTAGCGTCCACCAGATTTCTGGGTTCTGCGTGCCCATGCAGCGCTCCGTCTAAAGCATGTTTGAGTTGCTGCCGTAGCCCAGCGTTATCAACAATCCTGAGGAATAGCTGGAGCCAATCCTCGACCACAGTATCTGCGGCGTCCTGCGCACCGGATTCCGGCCGCCAAGGCTCCTCCAGCCCTCCCTCGTTCCGCAACTGGGCGAATGCCTCAACCGCCTCCTGGAAATACTTCTTCTGGACATCCGGCCTGATCAACTTCTTTGGGGATGCCGGCCGAACTACTCGTGCTGGCTCCTTCTCGTGGGCATCATCTCTAGTCTTCTTCCCCCCCCGTGTTACTATCGCAACGTTCTGGATGTCAGGGGTTGCGGTGCTGCGCGGTTCTGAGTTTATCAAATTCGCTCCTCTCTGCCGCACCCGTTCTTCCCACTTCTTGATGAGCTCCGGACAGTCTTCTATAGCATGGGCATTGACCCGGCACTCGGAACACCAGGGTCGTCGCGGAAGGGGACATTCTCGAGCCACATGACCTTCCTGGTCACAGTTGTAGCATTTTATCGGACCGCGTCCTCTGGTTCGGCCTCCCCGCATGCCGCCACCTCTTCCCCTTGTAGCCTCGTTCACCCTGTACGAGGGACGATCCAATCGATCCGCAAGAGCGTCAAGCGCCCTACACTGCTCAGTGGTGTGAGTCGTAGACACACAAAATTCGTAATACACGTTATTCGGTACCGTGGAGTACTTTTGTAGGATCGGGCACATCCGAGGTGGATGCCCCAGCGTTCGACAGATCTCGCAGTACTCTGTGGTGGAGGAACCCGGTTGCGGTGGGAACCCCACAAAGGTCTGTTGCGGCTGGTAGACTCCCTGCGGGTTCATCGCCGTGCCACCCCCTGGTGGTGGACCCCCCTGAATTGCTGCAACTGAGGGCCCAACTCCTGCGTTGCGCAACCGAGGACATTCGGTTGCGACGTGTCCCTCGACCAGGCAATGAGTACACCAAACATTCGGTCGCGCTGGTCTCGCTGGCTGAATTTCCTTGAGTTTTTTGGTCAAGCTGGCGATCTGATGTTGCAACCCTATCAGAGAAGGGTCTTGCGGGGCCAACCCCCCCCTGTATTCCTGGGGATATCCCGCCATGGCCTCAATCTTCATGGCCTGCTCCAGAGCGTCCTGCAGATTATCAATCTTCTGCTGAGTGAGAGGGGTTCGTGTCAAGGGGAGCAGAGCCTTGATGAACCAGTCCCTTTGGTGGTTTGGATCGATCGGGTAGCTCAGTTTCCCGATCGCATCCTTAAAGCGCCGCATCAGCTCCCATGCGGTCTCACCTTCCTTCTGTTTGATTTCCCACAGCTCGGACAGGCCCTGCTGGTCTGTCTGGGGAAGCTTGAATTCGCGGACAAAATCCCGCTTCACGTCCGCAATTACAGGGTTAGGGTGCGCCTCGGACCACTTGATGAACCAACGCAGAGCTCTCTCTCTGAGCATGGTTTGAAACTCTATTAACTTCCCTGCATCCGGCGTCTGTCGAGCCCTCCAGATGGCTTCGCACAGATACCAGTGTTGTTCTACGTCGTCATTTCCCCGGCCAGAGAACTCTGGGTACCGGGTGAAAGATCCAGCCATGTATACTTGTGGAGAATTAACCAGGATAAAACCTCCGGGTCCTGGTTGCGTAACGATCCCACTAGGGAAAATACTACTACTAGTGACGCTGCTGCTACTGGGCGTTACCGACGCCGCTGAACTACTATATGACTGACTTAATGCTTGTAACTGAATAAAAATATTTCTTAAAGGTTGATAAAGTACCAGGGGAAGGTCGGGATCCTGGCCATGCGGAAAGCGGGACGTAGGGCTGCCTGGAGGGGTGGGTGCCGTCTGATCTTGGAACATCTGCTGCATCACGCCGTGCCATTCGTCATCGGAACTTTCTTCGGGCTGCATCTTTCCATTATCTTCGCTAGTCGTTACTTCTCTTTCTCGCGTCGCTGGGCTCCCATGCACCCACTGTACGTCCGCTGCCGTCCCGTCTCCTGTCCGGGTATCCAAACCCATGGGTCTTGTCTTCTGAGGCGCCTCCTTCTGATTTTTCCTCTCGATCTCCCTTCTCTTCAAATCTCTCATTACCCTTCTTCGCCACCTATCGGCGATCTGTGCCCGCCGATGTGCACGTGACTCCCGCAACTTGCATGCGGCCTCAACGTCCATCCCCCGCTCCCCACTCTCACAGTCTACACAGCATCGGTCCCCTCAATCCTTCCCCCAGTACGGATGGCTTACGCTTCCATACTCGTTTTGTGGAATTCAATCAACCCTTCGTCCACCATCAGGGCTTTGATCCACAGCGGGATCTCCTTCAATAGCTTCCCCCTTAGCCCCGAGTGAAAAACAGCCTCGGCCTTCGAAAAGGATTGGTAACACTCAGCAGCAAACTCCACAGCGTATCCTTCCAACGTGGTCCTTACCCAAAAATCCACTGCGCGGGTTAGTTCAGTATCTACCCGATGCAGTGCTACCAGGTCTTCGTGCGCCCACCTGCGGTTTATCTTCCGCAAGCCTTCTTGGAGCACCGTCGCTCGTAACCTCCGCAACCAGTTGTAAAGATCCGTGGGGAACCTTCCCCAGAAAATTTCGTACGTATCACTAGCTGAGTCAGAGAAAAGAACAAGCTCCCTGACCGCCGCCTCATTTTTCTTGATCAGCTCTGCTTGCTGAGTGATGAAATGGTCAAGATGATCATCCCACAATCGCCGTATTGCTCCTTCAAAAATCCTCGAGACCATGATCTAGATCCCCTCAGAACATGCAGTTCCCGGCAACGGAACCATTTGTTGGCGAAAATTCAGGTCTCGCGGGCAAGACCTAGGTTCAAGAGTTGTGGCCAACAAGGGGTCCGGTGTAGTCTAGGAACACGCCGGCATTTTCACCCTGCTCTGGGAGAGAAGTGCGTCTCACCCGAGGCGTGCCGCGACCACATGCATAAGGGGATGAGATCACTGGTAAGGAATAAACCCGCAACCAAAGAAAGAAAGCGCATCCATCACATATACCAAATTACACATGCATGATCACTAATTAAGTATTCAGACAGTCGCAACTTAAAATTTTTGAATCAGTGTAAACACAATAGAACACATGAGAAACGTATTGAGACAGCAATCCTTCCTTATATTATTCTTCTGGCCGAATACATGATTACATAGCTTTCTTCTCTGATAACTCATAGGTCGGATACAGATGGGTTTGAGAACAGAAAGGAAGAACATAGAAAGTAGGAACCCATAAGAAGAACAGGTCTGATTCTTCTGCGGCTGCTCTGCACATCCTTCCTCAGGCCTTGATCCTCGCGACTTCTCTCGCATCCATTCAACCCTCAACAATAACAATAACAACACCAATCAACAACCTCTTTCTTCAGCCGGGTGATCGCCTTTTATTCACCCGCTCCTCGCGACTGGCGGCTTCTTTGTGTCTTCACTTTGGCTTTTCCCGACTTCTCTTCTGATGTCTGCATGTTCCACTTTCTGTTTTCTGCTGTATTTCTTTCATCTACACTTATCTCTGTTCAATCTCCAGTGATCAAATGCTTCCGCGCCACCTTGGTAGCTCCGCAACTCTTGGTCGCTGCGGCGCGGTCGCGTTAGCTATGTGTATTTATTCCGCAACTCAAAAAGAGTCAAAGTTCAAAATGCTCCCGCCAAAAAGTTCAAAACTTAAATCAAAAACAAGGGCCCCAAATATAGGCAAATTTTCTCTGCCTCCTATAGTATTGGTACACAAGAACCATGGATCACATGGATGTGGAACTGGGATTTATAGGGAGCTCATTGGGCTCACCATTAAAGATAAATTTCCTGCTCCCCGATCGATGAACCCGATCAGCCTTTGGCCCCCCCAATTTATTTTACCAAGTTGGATCTTCGTTTAGGATATCATCAAATTAGAATGAAGACTAAAGATATTCCGAAAACAACATTTCAAACTCATGAGGGTCATTATGAATTTTTGGTCATGCCTTTTGGCCTTACCAATGCACCTTCTACATTTCAAGGGTTGATGAATTCCATTTTCAAGCCCTTCCTTAGAAAATTTGTGCTAGTATTTTTTGATGATATACTAATCTACAGCAGGTCTTGGAAGGATCATGTTGAACATGTTGATAGGGTGCTCAAACTATTTCAGGAGAAACAATTATATGCAAAAACATCCAAATGTTTCTTTGGAGTACAAGAGGTGGAATATCTGGGTCATATTGTATCTCATGAGGGTGTTAAATTAGACCCTAAAAAAATTAAAGCCATTAAGGAATGGAAAGTCCCCACAACCATAAAGTAGTTGCGAGGATTTCTCGGGTTAACAGGGTATTATCGCAAGTTTGTTAAGAATTATGGGAGAATAGTAGCACCTCTAACAACATTATTGAAGAAAGATGCATTTTCATGGATTCCTAAAGCAACTAAGGCTTTTGAACATATTAAAGAGGCAATGTGCCTAACGCCTGTCTTAGCTACGCCAGACTTAACAAAAACCTTTATTGTGGAATGTGATGCCTCAGAAAATGGAATTGGTGTTGTTTTAATGCATGAAGGAAGACCCATTGGTTTTGAAAGTCGTCCAATCAAAGGAAAGTATTTACAGAAACCTATTAATGAGAAGGAAATGTTAGCAATACTGCATGCACTAAAGAAATGGTGAACTTACCTAATGGGAAGACACTTCAAGGTAAAAACCGATCATGATAGTCTTAAACACCTTTTGGAACAAAGACTATCTTCAGAAGAGCAACAAAAATGGGTCACAAAGATGTTGGGTTATGACTTTGAAATAATCTACAAAAAAGGAAAGCTTAATGTTGTTGCAGATGCACTCTCAAGAAAGAATGAAGAGGTGGAAGCATTGCTTTGTGCCATTTCTACTATCCAACCAGATTGGATAACCGAAGCAAGAGATGAATAGAAGAAGGAAAAATATGTATGGACACTCATTCAAAAGTTGCAGCAAGATCCTAGTACATATGATACATTTAGTTGGAAAAATGATTCCTTATGGTACAAACATAGCTTATATCTTGGTAAGAATTCCCAACTAAAACAAAATATTCTTCTGGAATTGCACACTTCTCCTTTAGGAGGACACTTGGGATTTTTAAAAGCTTACCACAGGGTGAAGAAAGAATTATTTTGGGATGGCCTTAAATCTAATATTCAAAATTTTGTGACGGAATGTTTGGTTTTCCAGCAGAATAAATTTGAGACAATTAAGACCCTGGGAATTCTACAACCTTTATCCATTCCAAGTCAACATTGGGAGGAGATTTCAATGGATTTTATCACAGGTTTACCTAAGTCTAAAGGAAAGAATGTCATCATGGTGTTAGTTGATAGACTTGCCAAGTATGCACACTTTTGTGCATTATCTCATACATTTAAAGCAAGTATAGTTGCTACTACATTTATGGATAGAATTCAAAAGCTACATGGAATCCCAAGGGTTATTGTGAGCGACAGAGATCCAATTTTTACTGGAAATTTTTGGAAGGAGTTATTTTCTTGTTTGGGTACTCAGTTAGCTCATAGCTCATCTTATCATCCTCATTCTAATGGTCAAAATGAGATAGTAAATAAATGTTTTTAAGGGTATCTTCGTTGTTTTTTATCTGATAAACTAAAACAATGGGTCAAGTGGTTACCTCTCGCTAAATGGTGGTATAACACTTCCTTCCATACTACAGCAAAAATGACCCCATTTATGGCACTTTATGGATATCATCCGCCATCCATCACATCATATTTAATAGAAAATTCAAAGGTTCAAGAAGTGGAAGATCACATCGAGCATCAGCAAGAAGTTCTCCAACTCTTAAAGGATAACCTGACTTTGGCACAAAATCTAATGAAAAAACAGGCAGATCAACATCACAGCGAGAGAAATTTTGATGTAGGAGATTGGGTATTTTTACGGCTACAACCATACAAAAAAATGTCCCTCAAGCAAGATAAGAAGGATAATAAATTATCACCAAAGTACTATGGTCCTTAAAAGGTGTTGCAAAAGATTGGTACTATGGCATACAAATTGGAGCTTCCTGCTTCTTCGCGAGTACATCCAGTTTTCCATGTTTCATGCTTACAGAAGGTTATAGGTGAAAATATTCTAGTTCAGACAATATTTCCAGAACTTGATGAGGAAGGAAAAATCATATTGGAACCTGAAGCGGTCATGGAAACAAGAACTCGACAGCTATGGAATTGATCAATTTCAGAGTATCTCATCAAGTGGAAGAACTTACCCACTGAAGATTATACATGGGAGGATGCGAATTTTATATAGAAGCACCTGGAGCTACTCAAGCGTTGAGGACAACACTTTTTTTGAAGGAGAGGGGCATGTTAGGTCCCTATATCACTAGTATAGTCCCTTATTATTGTTAGTGTAAACTCCTTATTGTTATTATTGTACCCTTGTAACCCCCATTTTGTTATTATTGTGCCCTTAAATTATTATTTTTAGGTCGGCTAGGATTACATTGTGGCCCACTAGGATTACATTATGGCCCCATGGACTCCTATATATAGAAAGGAGGGTTTGTAAATTGTATCATCCAAGAATTGTTCATTCATGTAATTCATTGGAGGTTGCCCCCTCGAAGTGGCTTATTTCTAAGGCATTGATATCTCTTTTCTTCTCTTTTTGGAGCTGGTTTCCCAACAGAGATGAGTACACACACCTCAGGTATCTGGTTATACTACTTTTTTTTCGCATTCATGCTTGTATGTTTCGGCTTTAATCTCTGTGCTACATTTTGTTACTATTTTTAGGGATGACGTTGGATTTTGATGAGTTCGGGAGTCCATTTTTCATAATAAAGGAGAAATAATAGAAGACCTGAATGAGAGGTTTAGATGAAGGTCAACATTACGGCCAATAGGGTTGCTGCGAGAACCCTCCGCACCTCACTTAGCCTCAAGGGAATAGAAAAGATGCTTCACAGCCCCGATGACAATGTCACCATCAGTAAGCTTCTATCTCATTTATTTATTAACTATTTATAGATCAGTGAAACCTCTTAAATTATGAAAATAAGTAGAATTTAATTTTAAAAAGTATGATTCATAAGTAGAAATTACTTTTTTTTTTTTTAGATATTCTGCAAAGATTGAAATAAGCCAATACTCTGTGATCATTTTATTCCTTCTCATAAACTATGAGGCCCAATTCCACAAAACTGAAGCAATTCCACAAGCCTTTGGGATGTAAAGGGGTAATCCCTCAGTGAGTAAAAGAGAAAATCAAGAAATAGAGTGATTCTCCAAAACAAAACTTTTGGATGTACAAGGGTATTCAATTAGCCAGTAAAAAACCATAGTCATTTATAACCTCCTTAGGAAAACTGTATGAGGCATCTTGAAATACCACACTACACTATCTTAGAAATTTTCCCTATTAAGAAGAACTATATACTTAATTCACATACCACACATTTTACAATCCATGCTAGAATTCTGCAAAACTTTTGTTTTTGAAAAAACATAAACCACACAAAATATGAATCTCCCTTTCCTTCAAAAGGCTCCTAGATAAAATGTGAATGAAATCCATTCTACCAAGTAACAAGGATAACAAATTTAGATTACGGAACCCCTTGACATGTACTAAGACCGTGATAGTTGTTATTGATTGATTAGTCACAACAAATAAGGAGACCTGTAATGCATGCAAGATCCTACCAATTAACACATCTAAAATTTTGAAACTGTATTGTCCAAGAAGCTTTATCTTTTCACCTATTGAATGTTTTGGAAAATTATCTTCAATGTTGGTATGCCCTTCTTGCCTTTCTGAATATCTAGTGTTCTTCCCAACCCTTAAAATTTTGTTTCTACCACTTCCTTTTAGGGATCATAGTGTCGTATGCCATAATTAAAGCACTATGAGCATTCTCATAGCTATTAGTGAAACTTTGGATACTACTACATCGACCATTATATGCGTCGGCATTGAATTCTTCAAGAATTGGATACCACAATTAAGAAATAATTAAGGCCATTCTATCATTTGTTTTGTAATTTTTTACTATTTTGATCGGTTTTTTCATTTTAATTACAACAGACTATTTTATTTGCTTCTCCGGTTGAATATTTTTGGCGAGCACAAAATTTTGAATGTATATCATCTTCTTCATCTCTGTTAATAGAAAATTCTATAGCTTCTTGAATAATAATTAATTCTTTGCCATGATGTTCTCTGAGTCTTCTTAGAAGCATGAACCGACTTTCTTCCAAACACATTAGAGCTGCATATTTATCCATGTTTTGCTACAATTGCAAGGTATGTTCAAGAAAATACAAGTTTAGACTATAGCCCAGATAAATTTGAGTTCCATTTACACATTGACTGAGGTCAATTAGTTCAAAGGCCTTAGATGTCAATCTAGAATCACTGTGTAATAAGGCAAAAATATAATTTAACTTTGATCCCTCATGTTGATCAATGTTGTGAGGGGAAGTCTCCGAAGATGTTGAAGCAATTTCATCTGATATATTCAGCAAGGAAGAGCCTTGTGAGGGCATATCAATCAAATCTTGTGTGTGACTAACCATGACTGATGAAAACAACTGTTGAATTGATACAAGTTGGCCAGCAACAAAATTTTCTTTGTCTATCATAGCAAGCTGCAATAAACCCAAGTAAACCACTAAAATGTTATTCAAGTGGAAATGTAATAGCGAAACATTCCACCAAAATTAAATGGGTAATTTATTAGGCTAATAAAAATAAAATATACCTTTCATATCATTACTTTTTTTTACCATCTTCCATATTTCTAGTAAGTTCATAATCATATTGTGATAATATGCATGTTGGAAGGTTGCAAAGTTAATTAATGTGCATGATTTGTTTTAATGTATTCTATTTATTTTTTTATTTTTATTTTTGGAAACGATTCTTATATTATATTACAACCCTCCATTGGCCATGTTGATGTGCCTGAGGGGTAATTTTATGCCATTAAAATCACCTAGGACTCACACTTAGCCTCATTTTCACTCATTGTGTGGGATTTTGAACCTAGGTTTCTGTACTAGGATGAGGCCAATCACCATAATGTTGCCTGCTAGACCACACATCCATGGGTATGTTAGAATTTATGTTTATGGCTTCTATTTAAAATTCAAAATCCCACTTCACACTCGAGGTTTGATGGCTCTAGGCCCTGTGAGATTTATCCTTAGGGCTTATCTGAATACTATGATCATTGATCAACACCGTAGCATAGAGTATTATTCTTATTAACATAGTACTGGGACCTTTGCTAAGATTGGTGAGACTCCATGGTGTACTGCAGGCTCTTGTTGTGGTAGCATCGAACCACACATACTGAATCATAATAGAAAAATGGCCTTGGATTTTCTTGAACCCATGCTCCCAAGAGTCCCAAAGAAAATAAATTAGATCCTACAGAAATGATGTGGACTCAGGTAAGCAGGATTAAGCCTCTGTGCTAAAGGAGAAGCTTCTAGAGGCTACTAAACCCACTCAAGAGGTAGTTAATTGCATTTTTTTTATTGTTTAATTATAGGAATTACAACAAGAAATTTTCCCATGAGGGACTTCTGTTGGTCTAGTTCTTGGGTTTGTATGGTAGATATTCTACCAAAATCGTTGACCTTTAACAATCAAAACCTTCATTTTTTGGAAAGAAAAATGCAAGGAAAAATGAAGAGAAATTAGGAATTTATAAAGATCGAAAACCCCTACATTGAGATCATGAGGCCTATTGGGGCCTTCTCGTAGGCCCCAACTTGTTTTAAAAAAAGTAAAAATAGCTTTTCCAATTGTCCTGGGACTAGCCCTAATCTTTGGGGAGTTTTCAAAATTCTTTAGACAATATGAATATGCAGATTGTGAGCGTGCTCTTGAAAACACTCGAGCAAGAGTATTTTGGGAGTGCACTACTGTAGATACTTGCTTGAAAGTTGAGTAAAGGGAGTGCTTCCCCACAATATTTCCTTTTCCTAGGTTTTTATTAATGGAGACTTGAATGACTAACACATATAGAAGGATATTTTTATCAAACATCTACTAACGAATTTGGAAAGATATTATGATGTGGTTTGTATTAGAAAATCTCAAAGTAGATATTATTATGTGACATATAGAAGCATTTTATGTGGAGTGCCCATTTTTTGGATTTCAAGTGGAATTCTGTGTTGTTTGGTCAACTATTTTGTTTTTACATTATTAATTATCTAGATTTTGGTTTTTTCCAGTTTTCTAGGCTTCCTTATCAACCTTATCTCCTTGGTGAGTTGTGTACTTCATAGGTAGGGGTCTCTTTTTCATATCTACTATCCTTCACTCTTGGTCTTATATAGGTTTTTATTCTTCCGGGCTTAGTCCCTTATTTAAATTCTCTATTACTTTGTCTTCCATCTTAAATATATATTTTCTAATGACCATAATGTTTATTTCAAGGATTAAGGCTCATTTTTCTTGAATCTATCCATCTCCATTTTTGTCTCACTCAAAATGATGTATTGGGAACATCACTAGTAAAGCTTTCTATGGAGAAGGAAATATAGCCAATTGAATTGTCAAATTAATGTCTATTATCTTGGTAACTGAGATAAAGTTGAAGATGCTGACAGTCAAGTATGAAGGGAGGGTATCAGGGATGGAAAAAAGATAAAAGAAGTAGCATTTCCTTGGCCTAGCGGAATTTATCTGGGATAAATTTCAAAAACATCATCTGAGAATTTTTACAATTTTTTTTTTTATATATATCATCCTATAATGGAACCTACCAAGAATTATTGTAGTGAACATATCAAAGTTAAAAATGAATTTCCCTATGTCAGAGTAAAATGAGGTAATAAATAAAAGAGTACATAAGTTGAAAGTTCATTGAACAACTAAATAAATTAGGATGTGTGTACGAATGCCAAATAATGGAATAAAAACCCTTTTAGCTAATTCACCCATCCATTCTTTAGGCACTCTGATGTCCACTGTGATGTAGGCTTTGTCCTGCAGACTAAACAAAATAATTTGGATGATGAACATAGGGTGGTATTTGGTTGTGTACAAGGATGATGAGATTGTGGAGCAGTTACACTAATGCTTTGAGCTGATCTTCATAACTCAATTTCTGCAGCTTCCATAGTTTGGTGTTTAGTCATATTGTAAATTCAAAAATTTAACTAATAAATAATATTTATGTAGGCCCAAGGTTTGGCTCAATTATTTTAATCTTCTGCTAAAGGCATGTTCTTGATGGGGATGGCATAGGTCAGAAGTTCAAAGCCAATCGAGTTTGTCATGGTTTTTAGCTGCTGTTGTGGCTGGTAGCTATCTTGCACTCCATGGTAGTATTTTCTTCTTTATAAGGATTGTGATATTGTGGAGTAGTTGCACTAATGCTTTGAGTTGATATTTATAACTCAATTTTTGTAGCTTCCACAATTTGGTGTGTAGTCATATTGTAAATTCTAAAATTTGGCTAATAAATATTGGTTATGTAGGCCCAAGGGTTGGCTCAATTAGTTGAACCATCTGCCAAAGGCATATTTTTGATGGGGATGGAATAGGTCATAGGTTCAAATCCAGTCCAGTCTGTCAGGGTTTCCAGCTGCTATTGTGGTTGGTGAGTGTCCTGCTCTCCATCTGGATATTTTGGGGAAAGGAGGGGGGGGGGTGTTCTTGGGAGGTTTTCTTGGAAAAAAAAAGTTATTGATCCTTTTAATATGAACCATGAATCATGAAGTAATTTATCTTGCTTTATCGTTTAATAAGTAAAATATTGAAATATATTTGCATTTATACTGTTTAATATCTTCTTTATCTTTCAAGTTTTCATTTATTTTTTTTGAAAATTTCTATTTTTTGGGATTCTCACTTCCTAGTTCCTAATTTTTTTTCCATCTGCATTCTTGCTTCTGTAAACATTGTTATCAACTACATGTATAAGAGTATTTCAGAGTATTTCTGCTATTTGCATCAATTCTTTTTTAGAATTACTAAGATCAGAAAAAATACAAAGACTGTTTGTCCCTCCTTTAACAATTAGCAATCATAGTGAGGACTTATTGCAAATTTTATGGTTTTCCTTGTTTTTCTGGCTTGGGTTATCATCATCATCATTTGAGCTTATCACTGGCAGAATGATTAAGTGAGGAAGTTGCTCCAAGCACCTCTCCCAGTGCCTAAGTAGCACCTTTTTGGAATTCACTTAGTTGCTTGTTCTCTTTGAACCATCAATGTATAATCTAATCTCCTTGACATTGAACTTAGCCTTGCATTGAGCTAGGAAAGTTGGAAAAAGTGGTCAATATTGCAACAATGTTCAATCCTTAACTCAATATCAACAACCCTCTTGTCTTCCTCATGCTTCCACACTCAGTTATCAAATTATTCCATATATTTTTCCATTGCCTCCCTGATGATTCCTCTCACCTCCAACATAAAAAACAGAGTATTAACCTCCAGTCGTTGAAATATCCGACCCACACTAAAAGGTGACTCATGAATTTATTGTTTGAGGAGCACATGTTCATGGAAAATTTTCACTTCCCACAGGGTTTCTTAGTATCATTCCACGTGGAGGACTCTTCCTACCTATGAACATATTTCTTTTCAATCTGGACTGTCTCCTTAGAGGAGTCCCATCAAATCCCAACGTTTTTAATTATGAATTTGACAAAAAGGACCCTCTTCCCTCACAATTCCTTGAGGGAGCGTTTGGGCTTTACTCCTCTCCTTTCTAGCCTTCCTCTGATTGCAAATGGCTAATAGATACTGAGATATTGCAGAGAGAAAGTGATTTAACCAGGCCAATTCTTCTCTAGGTGTGAGAAAAAACATAAAATTCATAAGAATAAAACTATGATTTATACTACTCACTAATGGCTACCACCATTGTCACAAATTATGGAGGGATTTGCAAATGAATCCATAAATTTTATGTCCTACAACTTAAGGCATCTTGTCGTAATCTTTCTAATTGAAAAAACTGGGAATTTTATGTTAGCTCCCCAAGGCCTAGTGTTTTTTCAAAGTCTCAACATTTTTACGTACTATTAATTTCAATAATTCATTATTCTTCCTTTGAACCTCAGGTTTTGAAAATCCTGATGTCATATACTTGCCACTCAATGGCATGGTAGAAGGTGAATCGGAAACCTTGTTGGTTGCTCTTGTAGCATAATGAATTCTATTTCTAACCTTTCTGCTAAAAAATTCTTTTAATCCATTGAAATTGGGGGTTCAAAATTCCAAATTTGAGAATAAATGCATTATCTCATCACAACATTGATTATAATTTGAGAATTCCACTCCATTCGATTGCCCCTCCTTCCAGGATAGGCCTAGGAAAATATTAACTCCACTATAAGATTTGTCCAACCCCCTTGTCAACTTCCCATCTAATGAGAGGTCCTCATGATGCCAGAATTAGGGCTTACTATAATTTTTTTGAAGAAACAATACACCAACCCTAGATAGCCACTAGTGAAAGCCCCACTTCAAAATTTCAAATGCAATGCCTAGATACCTCACAATTACACTGGGTCAAACATAAGTCTGATTTGTGGGAATCTAGTAGGCTAAGAGTCTAACTCTAACAACTAGAAATTTATCTCATGGTCACTAACCAAAAAATCTAATGTAGAGCCAAAGATGTGCAATCAAGTATGAACACCATCAACCAAGCTTTGTTTAACACTCATGGAAATAAAGGATCAATTAGCAAAATTATTGTTGACCATGTTTGACCCATCAGGACGTAATATGTCCTTCAATTTCCCTTCAATGCTAAAAACTTCAAATAGGTGAGCCAAGTAACCCATTGTCAAATATACAAATTAGGGGCAAAGGGGCACCCTTGACAAATAGATTGATTTATAAAAATTTCATGGGATAATGAGTTACTAACAAGGATAAATGTTGATGCATTAGAGAGTAGTGTGTTCACCATGACAACACATCGTGGTCCAAAGTACAAGAAAAACCAACATGTCTGTGATGAAGATCCAATGTGTAGAAAACAAGGCTGCTAGCCACTGTCTCAAGCCCATTCCAAGGCCTCTCAAGTCTAGATTACGTGTCTAGAATAATTGGACGGTGGACCCTATACAAAACTTGTCTTCTCTTGTTGAAATACCTTCCATGCAATTGAGAGCCATTGATTTAGCCAAGATATTGTATGAGAAACCGAGGAAATTCATAAGGCTCCAACCTCAAATGGTGCCCCTAGCTACATTCTTGGTATTGCGTTTACTAAGGCCTTGATTGAGAGATTTAGATAGAATTGTAGAAGAGAAATTTTCAGCTATCAAACAATAGAAATAATCTTGTATTGTGTTCAACATGGCCTTGTAGAAATTAGAATGAAGGCCATCCATTCCTGATCAAAAAATCACAACAAAGGCCATCCATTCTTGATGACTCGCTATTCTTCATAGAACTAAGAGCTAAAAAAATCCCTCTCTTTCGAGAAGTCCCCATCCAATTTGACTCAATAACTACACCAATAGATACAAATCTTGCATGGAATGACTCTACAATGAGTGTTCCTGACATCCACCACATGATCCGTAAAAGAATTAAGAGAAAATACTTTGAAAATGCAATCAGAACATGACTTTAACCTTTGTTTGATCCTCTACAAGAGATCCATCCCATTGATGCAAACCAAGAATCTTGTAATTGTCACTTTTATTTTCAAGTAGTAAAAGTAGAATTTGGAATTTGGATCCCTCATCCTCTTCAAAAATCCACTATAGTTGAGAATGCAGCATGGCACCCCTTGTAATGCAGTTCCTTTCCTTAGAAACTGCCATTTCCCCTTGAAGGACCACATTGTAGAGATCCCTTTGAAGGAAAATGTGTATCTCCTTGAGTGTAAGTAGAGCATCCTGCAACTCTTTTAATTTTGTTACTTTTGCAAGCCATCATTCTATCTCACCCATTCTATTACAAAGAAGACATTTCTCATACCCATCCTTATTTTTCCTCTGCTTTTCAAGATCATTCCATATGATTTGAAAGATCACATCCATGCAATGTGGTCATCTGTTTTCTTTGAATTTACCCCATTAAAGCACTGGTATCACAGATTGTTAAAATGGACCTATGGTAATGATGAAACTGTAAACCAAAAATAAAATACAAACTCTAATATTTTAAAAGATTGAATGGGTGAATCCAAAACTAATATCATGAGTTGTTTTTCCATCTAACATAAAGACTGCTTGTTTCTGATTTCTAACTAGGTCAATTTCCAACATTGACATTTATAAAAACACTAAGATACATTGAAATTTTTTGTTACCTCACAAACCAGCACTTTAAGTGGTAAAGCCTTAAAAAACATGTATAACCTTTAGGGGAACAAAGAGGGTTTGTTTGTTTCCACAAAAATATTGTCCTCTCTTGCTCTCAACTGTCTATCACCTCAAACAAGGGGGGTTTCCTTAATTAAAATATGAGATATATTTAGAAGTAGATTGTGTTGGAAGACAAGGATTAGTGGGGATTAGTGCCTATCCATTTAGGGAAAATGGAGTCAAGTAGAAACCATCAGAGGGTTTGAAATTGTGAATGTGGATGGCATGGTAGTGCTGTTACAACATGCTAAAAATTCAACCTATGAATGTTTTTTTTTCCAGATTGCAAAAATTAGATAGAGGGCCCTTAGAAAGATGATCCTTAATACATATTCATGGCAACAAAAGGGGTGATTGTACTACAAAATGCAAATATGTCCTACCATGAACTGAAATGACAACACTAATTATTTTTCTAACTTAATAGTAATAGGCAAGGGAAATTTATAGGAACACCTCAACCAAAGCCCTTGTTCAAATGACAGGCTTTTCCCTAATATGAAGGCAACAAAAGGGGTGATTATACTACAAACTGCAAATATGTCCTACCATGAACTGAAATGAATACAATAATTTGTCTAAATTAATAGTAATCGACAATGGAAATTGATATGAACACCTCAACCAAATCCCTTCTTCAAATGAAAAACATTTCCCTAATATGAAGCCTAATTTTGTGGGAAAATTTTAATGAATTTCTAGCAATAGACAAACAAAAATATGGATGCAATGATGAACCTCATATTAAAAATGACATGCTTGAACTTTCTTTCTCCAGTAGATCTTCAACTAGGCTCACAAGGAAATTTCCCATTAATCCATCCATGCCTTTACAATGGAGAGAGATTTTACGTGATGCTTTTTTTCATCCTCCTAGCCAAAATGTTCCCATGAAATGTGCTTATTTGACCAAATTATAGGGTTTTTTGTGCCACCTGTATGTCTTCTCATTAGAATTATTTTCAAGGAAGTTTCTTCACATCCACTCCCATTAGAAGAAAATTATCTGACAAATCATTGGTGTGCCCACAATTGCGTTTTGCATTATTCATGTTAGAATCAATTATCGTTTCATACAGAAGATAATAATAAAAATTTCTTCGTAAAACACATATACAATCTGATTGTACTTAAATTCACAAATTACATATAAGTGTGTGCCCATAGTTGGATGCTCACTGGATGCATTGTCTTGTTTCCCCACATTGATATACAATGACTTCCCTAAAGCATTGAACCAAAAACAACTACCTAAACCATTGTCAGGATCATGAAATTGTTCTTGGCTACTTAATACGTCCACAAATGATCATTGTTTGTCCTTCAAAACTATAATCAAGGCCTCGGTTTGGACCTTTATAACTTAGAAAGTTAAGAAAATTAGCCATATGATAACCTTCTAAGTTCTAGGCAAGACCCTACTCAAAGTATTTAGTACATAGTGCTTGTGAAATTATTATCTAAGCTCAAATCTTGCAATTTTGGAATTTATAATTTAGTGGTGTTTACTGTTTCGAACATCTACATGTAACCAAGAACCCCACTCCTAGGCAAGGGTAAGATACTCTTTATGGCTTGAGGTTGTTCAACATCAAGGCTTAAAGTCATTTTAACTTTCAACAATATACTTGATATGATCTCAATATGTCTCTTGTGGGGAGTTGAAGTTGAGTGTGTAGGATAACAATAATTCCTCCCAACCAGCCAGGATAAACCTGATTGACAAAAAAGATATAACACTTTTATGAAAGTTCTACAAATTGTATGATATAATTGCATGCAAGTCTTATATCACCCTCCTCTTTATATTATTTCCATCCTTGAACGTCAAGCATAAATTATAGTAATCATGTTTTTTCATTGTGCACTTTGATGACATAAATTGAAAATCTATTTGTTCAATGCAACATGTTTATTTTCCATAGCCACAATTATGGTCACAGTAATTTGTCTAGTAGGGAACAATTTTTCTCCAATGACAAAAATGTCAGCACAACAGACAGTGTTACCATTTTCTATGGGATTTCAAAAGTAGTTTGACCGGAGTAATTGATAACTCCATTTGTAATCATAACAATGACAACTTATGACATTCTAGAAGTGAAGTGGATTTCTATTGACTAGCTCACAATTCTCAATTGATGACCAACCTAAATCACTAGGTAGCTTAATATCAGCCTTGAAATTTAAATATCAGTGATTCTCAAAATATCTCTTAAAATTTGTTGAATAATTAAGGAAATTGAGCCATGAATAAGGAGGTCTTTTTTGTATAATATCCTATAAAGGTTAGAGGAGTCTCAACGCGTAGATTTGAAAGGGAAAACCATGTTTTCTATTTTCCTACATGCCTGCAAAAGCCAACATATCCTTCAATTCCAGTGTGCACATGCTTATATGTTAGGAGGAAGGTATACACTATTATGTTAAGGACTTAAAGTCAAAGGATGATCCCGTGAACTGCATTTGGGTTGGTGGTTTTATAATGCTAGTCTTTAATCCTTCAGTGTTTTGTCTTTGTCGTAATAATGGTATATAGTGACCATGTCCTTGATGCGTGGTCAAATGCCTCGTTCCAGTCAACTTGGTACTACGTTTAAATATCCCACCTCAAGCCCGAATTTAGTAGCGCAACTACACTTGTATATATTTGTGATCTATTTCTCATGAATATGTGACCCTAACCCTCGTGTTTGTAAACCACATTTAAAATTTCTTACTTTTTGTTTATTCATTTTGGAATGAGATGAATCTAAATGCTAAAATTTCAATCTTGCATTAATTTTGTTATTTTAAGTTTTGGGTAGATGAAGAAATTTCGTAAAACATAATTTTTCTTTGAAGAAAACTACGATCATTATGGAATTATGCTTAATGTGGAAATTTTCAACTAGACCATTTAGCCGAAAAGATATAATGGTTTTTTTCTTCAATGAATTGTTTTGAATTTCACTGCATTTATATGTGAACACAAACATGAACCAGGTGACCAACAATGCTTCTTGTATAAAAACGCACTATAACAGTGAAAAATATGGTTTTCTTGATTCAGTTACAACCAATTAAGTAAACTTCATTGGTAGTAAAGGATTTCATATAGCATTCAATTGACCCATATTAATGGCTACCCTAGCAATAATTTACTCAAAAATTTTAAACTAACATATCATAGAATTATCTATCAACTCATGAAATATATTCTCAGAATAACTCAATTGTGTGTCATGATAGAGTTTCCATATTACAATATTTTTTAGGGCTTTTCAATGGCAATGACAACCAACATTTATTATTCTTTGAATTTGTGGGCAAGTTTGACCTTCAAATTAATTTACTCAAACAATGAGTATGGTTGATCACATTGGCAACAAGTTCATTTAAAATAATTTCTAATCATTATAGCAAGTTTGGATGGTGCCTTTGTAACATTTCCACCAAGCTAAATGGTAGAAAGAATGTAAAGAACCTTTTGTAGAACTTGTTTAGGTGCCAACCAGGAACAAAAGAAACAAAAAATATTTATAACAACCTGCTAATGGTTATAACAACAATTTTGAATTATCTTCTTGACTCTTTGAGTCTACAGGCTAATAGTTATAACCAAAGAAAATTATGATTCTATGTCGCCCATTTCATTGTTATCATTTCAAGATGATATTTGGGGCGTATTTAACATTCACTGGCTTTCATCGGGCGTCAAGCGGGTGAGAGCTCCCTGTGCCTGCAAGGTGAGTTGAGGGAAAAGCCCCTTTTCTTCTTCTATCGGAAATTTTCCACTGTTTCCCAATGGTATCAGTGAATCAATCCCCACTCCACAATAAATACACTAATGGAAATATAGTCACTTATTTTCCCTCCTTATGTTGATGGAAGAAATTAAATTTCTCATTTTCTCTTTCTTAGGCCCCTGCTTATTCTCTTCAAAATGAGTGTAAAAGTCCCAAAAATCAGATTTTGTAGGTGGTTCTTTCTAGATTGGTTTGGTATGGAACTGACCAATTTAAATTTCAGACTGACTCCATGCTGAAGTGGCTAGTTTAAATACTGAATTAACTGCTGTGGTATAGAACTGGTCCTTGAATGAGTTTTATGCATAGTTTGGCGCTATCTTTTTTTGTTATAAGCGTTAACCAATATCCATTTAGCATAATCTAAGTTGAAAGATATCAAAAAATAGGTATGCATTTCCAAAATGGAAGTGCGTTGGAAATGAGAAACAAGATATGTACACACATACATATACGATACGATAGTTTATAAATAACACATTATATGAAACTTGGAAAGAAATAATTATAAATAAATGAACAAGTACATATAATGCCAATCATAAATGTCAAGAAATTTTACTCCATCCCTTATGTTGGTATCCTCATCTTTAGTATCATCCTTTGCCTCTACCTCTACCGCAATCTTCAAGGGACATTAGTCAACACCACCCAATTTTAATGAAATTATCTAATGTAGGCTTTAAAATGTGGTAGAAAAAACTTAAAACATGCTTTATCAATGGTTTTTTCTTGAATGAAAGGTACATTTTTGCTAAGACCCAAACAGAGGAGTCCAGGAATTAATATCACTAACATGAAGGTAAACAAAGGGTTTGGTGCTCTTGATTAAATGCCAATCCCTTATCCTTATACATGAAGAATCTAATGAGATTGTTGCAATCCTACCTATCCTGAAATCATGAAAACTGTTTAATTTTAAATGGGATAAGAAATTATATTTTCTCCAGGGCTTGGTGCTATTGATTAAATTCCAATCCCATACCATTATACATGATAGAATCTAATGAAAATGTTGCAATCCTGCCCATTGTGAAATCTTGAAAACTGTTGAATTTTAAATGGGGTAGGAAATTCTACTTTCTCCAAAACTTGGTGCTCTTGATTAAATGCCAATCCCATACCCTTACCTTATACATGAAAGTATCTAATGAAAATTTTGCAATCCTACCAATCCTGAAATCCTGAAAACTGTTGAATTTTAAATGGATAAGAAATTCTACTTTCTCAAACGAAATCTGATGAGGTTGGAATCACGCTTAGACATCCTGAAACAATTAATCTTAATGTTTTAACTTTTAACATTTCCTTTATTTTTACATAGAAAATAAAGATAAAGGAAATTCTAAAACATTACCATTAATTGCTAGCACTTTTGATGCATATTGATAATAAAACTTTCTTTGGGATGCCATATGTCTCTGCATAGTTTACTATCTCTGATAATTTTATGAAGCTAAATAATAACTTGAGGCAGGAGACATGCCAAAAATATTTTTGCAAATGATGGGAATCCATTGCTTTACATCTCATAGTAGTTTGGTTGACATGCCAACCCATATCATGTGAAAGAGATGCCCAAACTTTAACATCATTAGATCTACTTGAAGTACTGGAATGCCTTGTAGCATAATACGACGTAATAAAGTTGTATATACTTTCTAAAAATCAAACTAAAATCAGAATTAAAGAGATATAAACATTAGCCTGGGAGAAGCTTAGTTGTCTCAATACTCCATGGTGCTTTGTAACTTCAATAAAAATGATGAATCTTATTTAACGATTATAGACTCTGATTATCTCTGAGTATCCATGTTTTTGTCCAACCTAAAATTTTCCATTCTGTTAAATGTGTGAAGCCTCTTCTACAAAATTCACCAAACTTTGGCTATGTTTATAGAAGAGGGTTCTTTTGGTCTAGTCTCTGGACCAATAGCTACTGGTAAAGAAGATATTTCCAGGTATTTCTAACCTTTTTTTCCTGATTACACATCACAAGATTCTTATTTCTAAATTTACGATATTCTCTTACACATTTTCTTACATCTACAACACTCAAATTTTCCAATTGGGCATAGGTGAAGATTTTTGTAACTCCCATCTTACTTATGCGCACAACAATCTCATGAACACACAAATACCACCTTATATTTTATGATCTATTTAATTACATGAACTGGACTAGTCATTGAAATTGTTAACCTCAAAAATGTCAATCGAATTAGAACTGGATAAAAGCCAGATCAAAAAACTAGTTGTCCAAAAAATACATAAATTATTCAAATTTAGGAAAAAACATGTATATTAATGTGCATCCATATGACTCTCAACCATTATAAAAAAATATTTCCATTTAGCTTTAATTTTCTTGGACACAGATTTGGAGGTTTCCAACATGAAATTCCTAAAGAATATGTTGACGTGAAGCCTAGTGTGCACCATAACATAGTTAAAATCTAAAGTCCTTGGCACCCTTAAACCTGACACTAGAATAAGAATCCAATACCATACTAAGAGTATATTTATGCTAAGAGAGTTTACCATGCATTTTCAACCACATTCTTTCTTAAGGGTGAAAGTGGTTCTGTGTCTCATAGCTCTGTCTACAGGGAAAATTTCCATATCATACAACAAAGGAAAGCTTAAAATGATTGTTCTATAGCTGGAAGCATTGTTATGAAAATTTTCGCAAATTTAAGCCCTTTGTTGAAGGACTTCAAAAGGATGTAAAAGTGACTTAGTGGATCATAATTTTGAATTCTAGGTATTCTTGTGAGATTATTTTCCTAGCATGCTCCTACTAAATTGAAAAGGGTTTTTTCTGTTTATTGTTTAGGCCAAATATTGTAATAGAAACACTAGTGAAACAATGCTAAAAGATCAATTTCCTATTAATTTGACGATGAATATCTCTTTTACAAAGCAATATTTATTAGTTTTGTTTACGTTAGTGGTTCGCTAATAAATTTTATATAGTCTTTTCTTTAAAGGGTGCTAGCTCAATGGATGAGCACCTGCTTTACAAGCAGGAGGTTGGTGGTTCGATTCCATCGTGCCATGATATTCATAGGGAATGACAGCGATCAGTTTTTGGTGATAGATGCTCTTTTGAATATCACCAATGAGCTTATGGTGACATTTTTCGACCCTCACCAAAATATGAAATGGTCATGGTCAACGAACGCCACCATATATACACATCAATAGTGACAACCATGAAAGGTCCGTCACCATAAATCATTGTTGTTGATATGAAATGGTGAGGGTCACTATTTCTCATTATAGTCATTCTTCATGACAGACCTTGATGTCACCAATGAGCTTATCATTAAATTTTTTGACCCTCCCCAAATATGAAATGGTGACGGTCAACGAACATCGCCATATATATGCACCAATATTGATGGCCATGAAAGGTCCATCACCAAAAATTGTTGTTGTTCATATGAAATGGTGACAGTCACTATCCGTCATTATAATCAATATTCATGATGGACCTTGAATGTCACCACAACACATACTTTTAGTAATTCCACCTTTGATGATGTTCAAGTTTTTTGTGCCGGAGGCTATTGTCTATCACCATTTCTCATATGAAATGGTGATGGTCACTATCCGTCATTATAAACCATTATTGGTGATAGACCTTGAATTTCACCACAACACCTTTACTTTTGGCAACATCACCTTTGGCGACGAAGGCTATTTTGACCCTCACCAATGAGCTTATGGTAACATTTTTTGCCCCTCACTAATGTCCTTTTTTCTTGTAGTGATATTTATAAGAAAAGTTTTCGGACTAGATATGGGAATTATGATTTTGTTGTAGTTCCATTCGGTTTGTCTAATGCTCCATATACATTCATGTACTTGATGAAAGTGTGTTGTATTCATTGATGAAATATTTATATATTTTAAGAATGAGTAAGAGCATGTCAAACATTTAGCAACAAGATTAATATTACTAAGAGAGCATCAATTATCTGCCAATCTTAGCAAATGTAGTTTCTTTCAGACAAAGGTTCATTACATGGGACATGTTGTTTCAAAGGAGGGTATAGTACTGGATACAGATAAGATGAGGAATACAATGGAGTGGGAAGCTCCTACAAATGTGGATGAGGTAAGATCATTTATGTGGCTAGCAGGCTATTATATGAGGTTCATTTGGTACTTCTCTTGGATTCCATATCCTATTATGTCGCTACAGAGAAAAGGTAAGAAATTTGAATGGAAAAAGGAATGTGAAACGAGTTTGGAACAGTTGAAGTAATTTTTGACTAATGCTCCTATTTTAAATATTGCAGATCTAGACAAAGCCTTTGTGGTGTATAAAAATTCTTGAAAGAGAGGAATTGGTGGAGTCCTTATGCAGGAGGGGCAAGTAGTTTGGTATGAGTCACATAAATTTAATGAGCATGAGGATAATTATTTGATACATGACCTTGAGTTGGAATTGATCATTCAAGCCATGAAGATGTGGAGGCACACTCTTCTTCACAAGAGGTTTTTATTGATGAGTGATTATAGTGGGTTGAGATACTTGTTTGATCAATTGAATTTGAATTCCACACAAGCTAGATGGTTTTCCATGATCAATGAGTTAAAATTTGAGATTAGGTACATCAAGGGTAAACAAAATATGGTTGCAAATGCTCTTAGCAAGCAGATATAGGTGAATCATATAGAAAGTATGATTTATTATGGGATAGAATTACATGATCAGATCTTACAGGCATGTTAGCAGGATAACAGGTACATGGAGCTCAAGCACAGGTTACAATAGAGTAAAATTATAGATAAAAGTGCACAGGATGTGGACTATCGTCTCACATCATATGGCTTGATCATATTTAGGAATAGGATATATGTGCCAGACATTAGTAAGCTCAAGAAGACTATGTTGTGATATTTCATGCGAAACTATATTCGAGTCACCTAGGATACTAGAATACATTGACATCAGTGAATAATTTTTATCATTGGCCGAATATGAAAAAATGATGTGGAAGTGTTTGTGGCTAGATGCTTGGACTTTGAAGAGGTGAAGGCAGAGTGTAAGCATCTAGGTGGATTACTACAATCGATTTCGATTCTAGAGTGGAAGTGCGTGATCATTTTCATCTATTTCATCACAAGTTTGTCGAGGACATCTAGACAACATGATTCAATCATGGTTGTGATAGACATGAAGAAAAAAGTAGTGCACTTCATTCTAGTAAAGATTACTAATTTAGCTAGTGATGTAGCACATGTCTTCATCAGAGATGTGGTCAGATTGCATGGTGTTCCAAAGAATATTGTATCATACATGGATGCTAAGTTCACTTCCAAGTTTTGGAAGGCGTTGTTTTTAGCTTTAGGTACAAATTAATCCTTTAGCACAACATATCATCTGCCAAAACATGGATAGCGAGAGAGGGTCAATAGGATATTGGAGGACATGTTGAGGATGTATGTGATGCATCATCTGAGGAAATGGGAGGAGTACCTTGCGTTGGTCAAGTTTTCTTAAAATAATGGTTACAAGGAGGCACTGAGGATGAGTTCATTTAAGGCATTGTATGGGCAGAGTTTTAACACTCCCATCAGTTGGAGTGCTCAGGTGAAAAGGGTATTGATTGGATCGGACATGTTAGCGGAAATGGAACATCAAATGAAAGTCATAAAGAAGAATCTAAAGGAAGCACAGGACATGAAGAAAATCTATGAATATTAGAATATGTTTTTTAATGAGTTTCAGGTTGGGGAATAGGTGTACTTGTGAATCAAACCTAAGAAGAGCTCCTTGAGGATTGGATCGTGTGCCAAACTGACACCTCAGTTTTGTGGACCTTTCAAGATTCTTGAAAGGATTGGACTAGTAGCATATCAAATTACAGTACCTTCGACAGTGGAAGTGCATGATCATTTCAATGTTTCATTTCTTAAGAATTATGTTAAAGATGTTGATAATGTGATTGTTTGGTATATATTGTAGGTGGAGCCTGAAGGAAAATTCCAACTGAAACTGCAGTGTATTTGGAAGAAAAAGATGCTCATCCTCCATAATCGTGCAATTGAGTAGGTAAAAGTGCAGTGGAACCACTTTGGGACCAATGAGGCTACATGGGAGATGGTGGATGAGATTTTAGCTATGTATCCTTCTCTATTTGCTGGTTGAGTGAATTTCCTTGATATACATTTTTGGTATATTATTTGGTGTGATGTTTTGGTACATGTACATATGTTTATGGATGTAAATACTTCCATGATCTATGTTATAAATCTCCAATAAGTGGTATTGGTGTCATATCATTATGGTTTCCATGTTATTATGTTGTCATGCTAGTTTTCTTCTCAGCAGGTTGATCATTGTAAATACTGCAACGAGCGAAGTTATAAAGGTCGATGGGAAATAATTTTTTATTTCAGTAGTGTCTTTTGTTGTAGGTGTAATTTAACACCAAACACAGTGTTCCCCCAAGGGGGGCGGTCCTGTAACAACCCTGGTGAAAATTCCATGTAATAAAATATAATAAAGGAAAAATAATAGCCATGGTTATGGACACCTATTACAAACTGAATTTTTGGAAAATACATCCTATTGTGGGAGTTCCTTGGGTTTATTATGGCTAAGGAAAATGGAAAAGGAAATGGAAAAGGATTTGGAAAGGTAAAGTGGAATTTATTGGCATTTATTTAGGAAAATAATGGAAATTAGGAGAAAAGAAAGTTGAAAGTGTAGGTTTTAACCCTGTACAGAAATTATCTACAAACGAATCTTAAAATAGAAAATAAATAATAGCGAGACCATAAAACATAAAAACAGATAAACACAGATATTTTCCCCTGGATCTTAAATTGGGACAACCAGCTTGATTTTTCATTATATTCATTTTAGTGTTACAACAAGGCGGAAACGTGGAGCTGGGTTACACTTTTGTGAGAATCAGGGGCCGAAAACGTTTTTCGGCAATAGTTCGGCCGAACTTTCTTAGAAGGTTCGGCCAAACTCGTGATTCCGTTTAGATTGACAGCACATTGACAGAGTGGGAAAACAGAATTTTTGCCGGAGATGGGAAAACCAACAACAAAATTTTTCCTGAACTTCTAACAAAAGTTCGGCCAAACTGTGAGTTCAGCCAAACTTTTACTTTTAAAATAGTTTGGCCGAACTAGTTTCTATAAATAAATCGCCTGTGAAGTTGGTTTGTTTACCGATTTCATTATTTGCGCGTTTTTTGTCACTGTCACTGCTGCTCTGTTCACGCGTTTTTGCTCCTCCTGTGAGTGCTGTTGCTCCTCTCGTCCGCGTTGTTGCTCCTTTCGTCGGTGTTGTTGCTCCTTTCGTCGGGTATGTTTGACCTTACCTTTTGCAACTTGTATGACTCCTTTCCACACTAATTTTGAATAGGAACAATGAACAAAAAGATGATTAACTGTTCCATTGTTTGCTTTGCAAAATGCACATTGGCCAAGGCCCTGCCAACCTTGCTTTTGTCGATCATCCCAAGTGAAGACCTTATTTTGCCAAAGCCATTAAAAGGAATATTCTTGGTTTTAAAGGATTGTCTAGTTTACAGTCTGTTCCATCATCATACTTTTTCCCCTTTCACTTCTTCCATGCTTGCTTTGTAACCTGTTTTTGCAGTCAAGATACTCGTTGTTGTGTTTTTTGACCATTTGAGTTCATTTTTTTTATTTGAGAGCCTAATGGTTTTATCAAAAAAACAAATTGATCCCATTAATCTGCCATAACCCCTTCGAGCCTAAAAAAAGAAACCTATTTCCATTCCTAAATGCAGGCTAAACTTGGACCAGCAACATCTTGTAGATTGTATATACCCAAATTATGTAATATGGAAGACTTTAACATGTTTATTTCCATCCCTATGTCATTACAGTAGATCTCAATGATTTTCTTCGAGTGTACCATCTTAATTACAGAGCTATGAGAAAATAACAGAATATTCTCTATGAAAGGTAGGTGCCAAATAGTCATCAAATCCGGTACCTTGAGACCTGTAAACCTTCCCTTCCTTTTTCCTCAGTCACCAATCTTCTTAGACCTTCAAACACCAATAAGAAAAGAAGTGGAGACAATTTTCATCCTTGTCTAAGCCCTTGAGAAACATGAAAAAGGCATGAAGGAGAACCCATAGATCAAAACAAAAAAAGTGGCTCAAAAGATACACCCCAAAATCCAGTTGACTGATTGAAGATTCACACCAATTTGCATAACTAATGACCCGATATACAACCAGTTCACTTTATTGTAAGCTTTTTTGAGATCAAGTTTTTAACTACAGTGGGGAATTTAGAAGATTTAATTCAATGAAGCACTTCTTGTGTAGTTCCAGCTACATCATGAACTTTTCTAGTGAATAGAAACCCAAACTGTTCTAAATTCTTCTAAAAAAATCTTGGAAGGAATTCATTTTAACCTGTTAACAATTACTTTCAAGATGAGTTTGTAGGTCGAATTTCTTAGGGAGATGGGCCTGAAATCCTCAAAGGAGGGCCAATTTTTTTTTGGATTTAATGTAATAAATCTAGAATTTAGAGCTCCCAAGACTTTCCTCAAGGCTTTATATTCATCTAAGACTTTGATTACCTCCTCTAACAGATCATGGAATCCTAAATAAAGCTCTACTGTCCATATTAAGCCTAGAACTTTTTGATTTCTGAAACAAGTTTAAAACTGATTTTGATTCCTTCTTTGTATTTTCTGACTCAAAATATGAATTTATATCTTCACTTATCAACCTTGGGAAGAGGATAACACTGGGGTATTCTACGTTTGAGTCTAGTGGTTCTTTGAAGAGATCTTGAAAATATTGTTTGCCAGCTCCAAATATATGTCTATAAAAGTCCTTGCCTTCTCTCAATTTTGGAGGTCCATTCCCAAAATAGTATTCACATTTTTTCTATGATTTACATGTTTCTCGAAAAATTAGTGTTGTTATCACCTTTAGCGAACTAGATGGCTCTACTTTGAAGTCTTCATTGAACCGTTTCCTTTTCTAACAATGATTTCTTTCTCCCCTCCAAAATTTTCAAAGACTGCAAGTCTTTTTCAGTAAAAACTGCATTTACATTATTGTTAAAAAGCCTAGAAATGACCTCTTCTACTTCTAAAAGATCCTTTTTATCTTCTGTTGCCTTCTTTTTAGACTAGTTAGTAGCCACTGAATATTTCATCCATATCAATAAAGGTATAATACTTTGGTTCATATTTTCCATTATGTTTGTTATTCTATTTCCTTTCATGATATATTTGAGTAATATTTGTAAGTTGTAACTTTCTCTTTGAATATTTCTATTTGGCAAACCACAAATAGGAATTTAAACTATTAAATTAATTAATATAGATTTAATCTAATTTCCTATTTATCAAGAGGTGTTAATATGGATTTAAGTTACTGTAAATGAAATTTATAAATATTTTTTTTTTTGGTTCATTTACAAATATTTTTTTTGAAAGTTAATATCATTTAAACTTTTATAGTATGAGTAACTCTTGTCTTATATTTGACTAATTTTTTATATAATTGAAATTCAAAAACAGATGATTTTCTCCAAGTTTTAATTGTTTAAAATATGATTGTTTGAGCAACTCTTTCTCTGGGATACAAGGAGGCTGAAAGATTTTTTTCTTGTATACTTGAAGCTCTCCATTATTATAGAAAAGGATTTTTTGCTTGTATATTTTTATGCTCTTTGTCATAGTAATGTCATAGTGTATGAAGTTTTAAATTGTTTTTATTATTTTTATTATATGTTGGATGTGATTTTGATTGAAAATGTTTCTTTTCTATTTATTAATTAAAAAAATTTATTAGAAAAATTATTTCTTTAAGCCTTAGAATTTACAATCAAAATTAGAAAATGTATTTTTATCCAAAATATTTATGAAAATTTTAATATTGTTTGATCTTCTCTACCATGTTTTTTTAACATATATCTAGAATACTATTATTTGTAGTTTCCTTTTTTTTGGAACATTTTACTACCATAATCAAAATCTATAGAAATAATAATCTAACATTATAATATCTTGAAATGGAGCTAGCCAACTCAAATATAGTATTGCAAATCCCTGGCTAAGTTAGATGAGGAGGCTATGTATTACTTAGTATTGTATCCATATTGGGGTTGCAAGTTCTATGAGTTCAAAAGAACACTTGCAAACAATTTGTTTTCCATATGACCTCTCTTTTTCTCTTTTAAATTTCGTTCTTTTAGCCATTATGGATTTGAGAAAAATACATCCTGACAGGCCAATAAAAAGCCTTAACAATGAATTAAACATGAACAACTATTAAATATGGGTAACCAAGCAGCATCAAAACAAACAACTAAATCACCAAAGCTAGTAGTGATAAATAATAAACATTCTAGGATACTTCAAAATTCCATGTAAATAATTTTTTTATCTAAAATCATTAAAATTATATATGTGTGTATAATTTTTGTCAGATGAGGAGGTAACTCCAAAAAACTAAAGATGCATTAGATGGATATTGTGTGTGTACTTATACATGGAGGTGAGACTCTTGGGATTCACTTCCCAATGTCTCTTGGACTTCCTTATTTACTAAATTACAATAAAATACAATTGCACCCAATCCCTTAGGATTAGATGTCAACATTCCCCCCTTTAATTTGAAGGGATGTTGGTGAATCCAAGCATCGTTCTGAACTTTTCAAACTTTTCTCTTCCAAGCACTTTGGTGAAGATGTATGCAGACTTCTCATTTGTGGAAAAATGATGTAGATGGATAGTTTTGGCCTCAACATGATGTCAAATCAGATGGTACTTTGTATTGATTTGCTTTTTTTGATCATGGAACTTCGGGTTCTTGGCTAACTTTATTACATAATTGTTGTCGATCATGAATGGTGTTGAATTCATTTGTTTCATTTACAAATATTCTAGAATTTTTATGAGCCACACAATTTCCTTTGTTGCTTCAACTACTGCCACCTATTCTGCCTCGGTTGTGGAACCTGTCCTAAAACAAATTTGATACCAGAAACCCGTGACTGACCTCCATTTTACATTTTTGGACTACCTATTTCTTGATTCTCTAGAAATGACTAGCATTTTTTCTTTCCATTTTCTGCCCTCCATTTTACATTTTAGGACTACTTATTTCTTGATTCTCTAGAAATGACCAACATTTTTTCTTTCCATTTGCTGTAGGTTTTTGGCCTTTGGGAAACAATTATCAGAAAATGTCTATTAAGTTGTGCAATATTTTCTTGGACAATAATTGTCCGTGTCATTTTAGCACTGTAACATGTTTCATCTAATATACGACCCCTTATTGAAATAGTACCAGTGAAAATTCAAGACACCCGAGGAAGCTAATTCGAACTTGGTAACTATGTTGAAAACTACTTAAAAATTTTAATCTTGTGCTTTTTAGAATATTAAAATCACTTTACATGTTATGGAATCAATATGGTCACATAAATGGTTAGATTTTATGCTCGGACATAAATATTTTATGGTCTGACATGATTGAAAACTACTCAAAATCTTAAAAATATTAATCTAACGCCTTTTTAAATATTCAAATCATGTTAGGGGCTCAATATGGTCTGACATAAATGGTTAGATTTTATGCTCTAAAATAAATATTTTATGGTCTGACATGATTGAAAACTACTCAAAATATTAAAAAATTTACCCATACTCTTTTTTAAATATTCAAATCATTGGCTCACACACAAATGGTTAGATTTTATGCTCTGACATAAATATTTTATGGTATAACATGTTAGGATTTATGGTGTCCTTGAAATTTCAAAGAGTTGCTTAATTGGGATCGTATTCAAATTGTATTCAACTTCCTCAGGTCCCTTGAATAGCTTCCTTGGGTGTCTTGAAGCCCGTTGCCACCTTTTCCAGGGTGTCTTGAAGCCTGTCCCTTGAATAGTTTCCTTGGGTGTCTTGAAGCCTGTTGCCACATTATTCCGAAACCTGTTGCCACCTTTTTTAGGTCGTTTCCCCTTCCCAGACTTCTTGGAAATTGAATGACTTTTGGTTGCTTTAGAAAATCTCTCTCAGTCTGTTCTGCCATGGCTACAGGAAATCGAGACTCCCGCCGTGGTCGCTCCCGCTTCTACCAGAGAAAGAAGATTTTCCTGAACTTTCATATGTCTTTCCTAATGTCTATCTGCTGATGTATAACATATTTTTCTATATCTCTATTGTTTCTGCTTTTTCTATGGGGATGTATGGTTTTTTGATCATGATGGGATGTGGTTAAAACCCCCGTAATATGTTTCCCACTCTATTCTTTTCCTCTCTTTCTTAGATAGGTAAAGTATACTGTTGGATGGTATGTCTCATTTTTCTCGTTTTATAGATGAGAATATGTCTATATGCATATGAGCTGATTAATATACATCAGCGTTTTTTTTTGCCTGAAAAAAAGGTTTCCAGGTTTGGGTTTCTGACTGAATCTATATGGACATTTTTGTCTAGTTAAATACCCTTCTATTTGCAAGATTGATTTATCTTTTAAGATTTTTCATTTGTGTGTTGTATGCATCAAAGATTTCTATTCCCAGTTTTTCTATGCACATCAATTCAACTGCACAAACAATTATCTAATTTAATATTATTGTCTGTTAAGTTAGTTTATGTTTTAAAAATGTGCAGTGTTGTATGTAGCAAAATATTCTATTACAGGTTTTGTTCTACATATGCATTCAGGTGTTTTGAGATATCCTTGTGTGTTAGGTTATTTATGTTTTTAAATTTTGCAATGATATGTTGTAATCTTTTTATTACAGTTTTTGGTTTGCATGTTCATTTTGGCTGCAGAAATATTCTCTCCATCATAATATCATTGTGTTTGATATCTTGATTTATGTTTTAAATTTTGCACTCACATGCTTTATCATTTTGTAGCAAAGTATTTTTATGCCTGCTATATTAGGCTCTCTCTTTTCATTGAGCTATGTGTATGGTATGGTTTCATTTAGACCATTTTCAACCACAATAGTGTTCTCTATCATTACTGCAGAAATAAAAAGAACATGTTAGACATTATAATATTCACATAGGAAAAAAAGGGTTTTCCTTAATTTTACATATTAAAATGTCTTTGAAAAGTTATTTCTATTTAAAATAAAAAGGTGAAAGATTAGTTTCAGCAATTACTAGAACGAATAGATGGTAAGGCCCAGAGCAACAACTGCAAAAGCAATGCAATATAACCAATCAACCTACATCAACAAAACATATGGTCTTGAATGAGCTTTTGGACTCTTTATATATAAATGTACACCGTGGCAATGTATCTTATATAAAAATTTAATCCATGTGCTTAACCTTAACATTGACACAAATGGAATACAATTTTACTCACTGCTTTATGATAGAAAAATGTGTGGATGAGTATTTCCCACATATACGAAGTCAAAAGGGATATATTAAAAAGGGATGCTCCGGTCATCTATAAAAGATAAATTAAAGAAGCATGACATATTAGTAATGCAAATTAGATATGCATACCAATTATGTCCATATAACACAAAAAATAGATGTTTCAATACAAATGTCACATAGAAGTCATATTTATCTCATGGGCCTTCAACTTAAATTATATATATATATATAATTACATTAAGCTATAGGAGATAAATCAAAGAAGGAATTGAATGTAAATGAAACATGTGTAATAATTATGTCCTTTAGTTCAATAAATAGATAATAATTTGCAAATGCCATATCTAAGCTATATTTCATCTAAGTAGCTTTCAATTTAAACTTATATCTAATGTTAAATTATATAAAAGAATAGCAGTAATCCAAACTTCAAAATAATATTTAGAGTTAGTATAAAATGTGACATATAATTTTCCTGCATGGAAAAACATAGTCACTGAGAGTTCAAAACTCATGCATTTGAATAGAAAGTGGGTATACGAATGAGCAAGTAGATTTTTTCTAGAAATGAGGAAGTGAATGTTGATAGAGAGCCACACAAAATTGAAAATTCATACCTTAACAAAATTGTTAGATCCTTTTAAAGAAAACGTGTCATATAATCAACTTTCATCGAAATATATGATAAAATCAACCCAATTTTATGAAAAATAGTATACCATTTTTTACATTTCACATAATACAAATAGATAAATATTACTTAAGTATTGAACTATAAAGATTTAACTACCCATAGAGAGATGGCCAAGTGATTGAGACAGGGCATCATCACAATAAAAACCAAGTACAAATTGTAGTAATCCTAGAATCATGCTTTACATAAGGTAAAATTGGGGAACTCATGACTTGTACTATAGATAAAAAACATTTACCCTTACCAAAAAATATATGATAAAAATTGACAAACTACATAAGCTTAAGCTTAAGGGGATATAATCCTTCTTGCCTTCCATATAGATAATGAAAATGATTGTTCCAAGTCTCATGTTTCTTCTCATGTTACTTTATAAACCTTGATTGGAAAGAAAAATAGGAGGGAAGAAATGTAAGAAATATAAAACATAATGAAACACAACGTAAGAAATAGAGAACATAATGAAACACACACATACATATCTCTAGAAAATCAACACAATTATTTTCCTAGGAAATCCTTATATGGGAGACAAGCAACCCTAAAAAGTAATGATGCTCTAGACTCCTTTTTCCCTAGGAAATCCTTATGGGAGAAAAAGAACACTAAAATGTAAACATGCTCTACTCTCTCTTTTCTGGTATGGAAAATATGTGAGTACAAAGAAAGAGGTAATCTCTCTAGAGTTAGCTAAGACTTTTAGCGTGTAAGGTTGCTATAAAAACTTAACTTCATACATTTTTCTCTCTAACTTCACACTCTTAGTTGTATTTTCAACTATGGAACAAAATACAATAACACAAAATGGAACTCTTATTCCTCCTAGTGGCCAAGTATTTAACCTAGTGTGATAGCCAACTAGGTGTAAGATTTGACTCTGTCAACCATTAACGAGGTTTGTGATTTTAGACCTTTTAGAGTCTTGTTAAAATTCCACATGTAGCTAGCTTTCTATGCATGAGTAATGGGGCTAAAATGACATTCTCTCGTACCATGGTGGTCAACATGATAGGTCAACTTACTAAAGGCATAAATTTTGAATGAAATTCATTTGATGTTTTTCTTGCACCATTGGATATGTCTTTAAGTGTAGAATAATGGTCAAGATTTCAGCACAAGGGATAATCGTTTGACCCCCAGAAATGTCATTTAATACCTCAAAATGACTCCAAAAGGTTTTAGATCCCAGTTCTCCACCCACCATTAAAATGACCCTACAAGTTGATTATTTCAGATTTTTCACTCTATAAGCATCAAAATATATGACAAATAAAATAATTATCCAATCTAGATCATTATTTAATAATTTGTTAAAATTATGAGTAAGATATACATCAAGGAATTTAAATAAATAGCGTTAATTCATTGAACACCCTTGTACATTCCTTGTTGATACTTTGAAAGTAATATGTTTTGAAAAATAATTTGTTTATGGATTCTATTTTCCACATACTCTCAACCATATCAAAAACCTTCTTATAATATTTGAAACCATCTATATACAAGTTTTCATTTGTTTCGATAAGAATTAACATACTGAAATATTAATTGTAATTATGTCTTGTGTGCTAAGGAAGGGAGGTCGTGAACCTTAGGAGAAGAGATAGTATTTGTTAAGTTAGGAGGGATACCTTTTATGAGATAGAATTAATTTAAAATGCTTCTTAAGATTGTGTAACTTTCGAACCATAATTACAAATTTATTTATTTTTTTACTTATCATTTAGTTGCTAAAAGTTGAAGAATTTATGTTGGTAAATAATTAATTAGGTCTATTTAAATCATTTACCACTTTTGGGTTTTTTGTTTTCGTGGTTTCATTCATAATTTAACTTTTTTGCAAATTGTCAATTTCAATTTTTCACACCACATGTGCACAATCAAAGGACCTAAGGTCTTTCCCCTACCAAAGTATGTTCTTTTAAAACATGTTTTCTTGGTGATATGGGTGATTTAGAAATGATTGGGAGAGCGAAATTCCTCATTTAATACAAAATATGTTTGGTTCATGACACTAAGCCAAGAATTTTAAATTCAACTAAATTTTAATATAACCAACTAAATCCTGCAAAAAAAGAATAAAACAATTTATGTTAGGGTTGTGGATTTAGGCATTGAAACAACACCATGATATTTAAAATTTAAAAATAATGGTTTGAGTCCTAGGTAGCTTAGAATCCTATTTGTTTTCAAAATAAGGATGCACTCCCATTTGATTCTCATTATTAGGTTGTAATCATGAGGCTCTCACTCAAGAGTGGACCTTCCCAAAATCTTGTGACGTCTTGTCACAAACAAAACCATCAAATTGAAAACACATCATGCAAGAAACATAGCTCGCTGACATATCATTTTTCTCCTTCAAAGAAAAAAAAATTCACATCATGTGAATATCTCCATGTACTCTTACATATTGGTGTACAAAACCATCAACCAAACACAAGTCGACAAAACATGCCTCTTCAAACAACTAACTCTCAAGTCAAATAATAGCTCATGTACAAATTTCCATATTTGTTGCATTTAAGTGTGTCAACATAACTCTACTTTCAACATCTTGCTTCATGCAACATGCACTATACTTTGAATTTGCAAAGAAATTCATGAAACATCAAAATACATGCAAGGCCTTAATTGGATAAGAAATCTAACCATCCGTTACCAAACCATTTCAATGGCGCTTCTTTTAGCTGCACTTCATCATCATGTGAATCATCCTGACCCTCATCGATTATGGAATCCTCTTTTCCATTATTGTCATTATATCTTTCCACCTTCTTCAAATGTTGTGGATGAATTGTTGGATACAAAGTCCAACACTTGTCTACAAGGTGACCTTTCTTATGGCAATGAGTAATAAACAATTGCATCTTATTTTCAACATCATTTTCCTCGTCCAATGGGCCTTTGAATTTTTGCCTCATTTATTTAGAAAGTTTCAAGTGCATGGATATCTTCTTCCAACATCTATAAACATTATGATTATTAAAACCACAAAAGGAACATGTGCAAGTTCTTTTCCAAATCTTATGTGAATATTTACCATGTTAATCATAATCAAAATCAATTTGATTAAAGGAAAATTTATACCTTTAACATTCATCGTTGTCACCTTCTTGAGGAGGTGAATTTGATGAGGTAGTGGCTCTCCTCTGAATACTAGCAATGAATTCAATGACTCTAGAGCTTTCAACATCCTCTTCTTTTACATTCTCATTAGCTGCATGATTATTAACATCTTCTTGCAAAGTGGGTGTCAAACTTTTCCATTCATCATGAACACAAACTTCACAAGCTTGAGGTAATGAATATGAAATAAAATTCCTTCTTGGAACAATTCCATGTGCCTCCTTGGCTTTGGAGCATTCTCCATCATGTTTTCCATAACCAAGACCCAAATAATTAGGCCCTTCCTCAACAACATTTGGCTCAACTATGCCTTGTACTCAACTATGCCTTGTACGTGTTTTCCTTTAACCCTTTACTTTCATAGGACATTTTCATCAAAAATTTGGACCTTATTCCGCTAGTGTGTCTCTCAAAAGCACGTACACATTCATTTTGAAAGGAAATTGAAGACAGAAACCAATAGCTAATTCTTATAACCTTGACTAAAATGAGCTAAATTGTACTTTGATACCAACTTGATTTGAATATGGACAAACTAGTTTTGTTGGGCTATCTCCCTCATCGGTTAAATAAAAATGTGTTTAGGATCATCTAAAGTTAGCCAATTGGGAAGGGGTTTATGTGTCAAGCTTTAAGTTTATTTTGTGAGAAATTTATGATTTAATTAGCTTTTAAAAACTCATGTGTAAAACAAATACAATGCAAAATTTTTATTTTGGAATTTTTTTTCCCTGAATCTAGATTCTGATCATTGGACATGTAAGAGGAAGAAAGAGGGAATTCACTTTTCAAATTCTAGACCTTGTCTAAACCAAAATAAACTAGAGGTGCAGTTTTCAAATACATTCACTTATTTGGAAAAGTTCTAGCTACCAAAAGTCCATATGACAATCTACCTCCCAAGAAATCCATTTATTACACCACTGGATAGTTTTTTGTCTTCCTATATTCTTTATCAACCTCTTCTAGTGATTCTTGAAATGTGGATACTTAAATCCTTCATAAAAATTTGAGCTCTAAAACGAGAAGACAAACAAGGTCATTTTAAGTCATTCCTTTATCCAATTATAAAAACCAAGTGAATATTTCTACATATTGATTTCTATCCCATAAACTGTACAATATAGGTGGAGTTGCCTCACCCTAAGCGAGATGTTTAACAAACATAATAATAGAGAAACAATTAGTGACGTCACCAAAAGATGTAGCCTCTTCAAGGTATCATATCTTCTCATCAAGGTCAAGAATATATTCACCAAAAATGTCCTATGCAAATGATGGTTTAAGAAACAAAACCAGACAAAAACATTCAGTGAGAACAACAAAATCTAAAACCTCTTCAAGGTCTTCAATCTGCTCATAAAGTTAAATTGTGTCTTGATCAAGTACAATAACAAAGAAACATTCAGTGACAACACCAAAATCTACAACGTCTTCAACGTCTTCTAAACCATCTTCAAAGTCAATATTGTGTGCATCAAATTCCTCAGCAAGGTCATCAATGGAGTCATCAAAACTACTATTTCAAACTTCAATGCCAAAAATAAGTCCAAAGAATTCAATTTCTCCTCCAAAACCTTCTTCTCCGAGCAAATCTAGCATGATGTCGTCGAGAAATTCAGTAATTCCACAAGGAAATTCTATCAAAGTTAAAACAAATCCTTTTCATCCATATTTAATGCCTACTTTTTCAGGTGGAACACCTCCAAATTTAAGGACCACAATGCCATAAAATACAACTTTACCTAATAGGTGTAGACCTAGAACCCCCAACTTTGCGTGACATGTACAATTGAAGATCTTATGGTAAGCAATGTGAGAAGAGAGTCATGGTCACTGAGTTGAGCAAGAGAAATAGTTTGGTATGACAACCTTACTTGTGATAGGTCTAGCTAGTAGACTACCAAACTACATGGTAATGGCATTCAAAATGTGAAAATTCCCATTTCACTTGGAAATAAGATGGTAGAGAAAGGTATAGATGAAAGGAGATATCCATCTATGGTAAAGAAATCAAATAGTTCTATCAACTCCACCTTGTAACTCTAAGAGACATTGAAGTAAATTTCATCTCAAGACAAGGCTTTGGGAGGACACTCTCAAAGCCAACCTTCGTTATGGCTTTGAAACGCATGGTAAGTATCAAGACTTAGCAACCTTATTTGCATAATTTTTTCTAGCATGGACCTTAATGTCATAGCCTTCTTTTGCCTAAAATGAATGCAAATTTCCTTGCAATTTGGCTTGCAACATTCATAATTCATGCTCATGGAACATGATTGTGTTGAAATTGTGATAACATCTGCTGTATGCAGAAGCTTTAATAAAAAATGATCGAAAATGACATTTTTGCTCTGTTTTTTTCAAGATTTAAGGAAAATTACACCAAGTAGCTTCCAGCCTCATATGACCATCATGTCAAACTCATCTCAGGATATTGTCCAAGTAAGAGCCACTTAAGCAAGCAATCTAGTGTACATGACTCTCCAATTTCAATTAGCAGAAATGAAAGTTCTAAGTATGGTGCAAACATTGCTCCAGATCCTCAATGGGGCATGTTTGATGACAATAATTTGGGGAGTGAGAGAGGGAGATGGTAGGAGAAAAAATTCAAGGAATCCACGGGAAAGTCAAAAATATATAACTAATAAGGTGAAGACACTTTGTAACCTAAGAGAGAAACCTGTTAGGAAATGGGTGAAGTTGGTATTACACACCCAATTGGATAACCTCGAGGAGAAAACATTTCTCCCACTTTATTTGTTGGCATAACCTAGTAAGTGTTATTCACTAGCATGTATTTTGTAAAGGCCTTGACCTAGATCCCATTCAACTCCATCCACTAGGTTGTAGAGGATTCCAAGCCTAATTTCATGAAAAGTAAGTTGGGGATGATCACATTGACCTGCTTGATGACGTGTCTATGAAGATTAAATACCTTGAACTATTTTTTTGCGTAGGGAAAGAGACACATTTCCATGTCTGAGCATGAAAATTTTCTTTGATATTGTTAATGCCTCTAGTGTTTACTTCTACAAGTTCTATAGGTAGAGTCTGTAAAGGGCCAGGTAGCCTCTGGATCTCATCTTTTATGAAAGGTGACATATCTAGTAAATGCCCCTACAGTCAATCTCTGGAATGGATCTAAATAGAAGTTCTTCATTTTAATATCCATAAAACACAACAACTTTAAGGTAAACTAGGTACATGTGTCATTTCTCCCAAAAACTAAAGTGTATAAGTGGTATTTTATATACCAAGTGTGCTCCGGCCATGTAAAGCGCAATTTGGTGAACTTATCATTTTTATAATTTCTTTTTCAATTAAATTTAGTTTCACACATCAATTATTGCTTTGAAAGTTGTGTTCTACATAATTTGTGTACACTAAATTACAAATTGATTTTTTGTAATATTTTTTGTGTAAATGTCGACCAATAGATATATATCATGGAGGATGAACAACGAAGATCAGCCGAATCCCATATGGAGGTTCAGGGATCGAGGGATGTTCACGGTATTTAAGTATAATCTTAAATCTCCATACATGTGTGTACATATGGAATTGATTTTTTATTAAATTTGTGAGTTAAATTGGTTGTTAAGAAGTTTCATATTTTAATTTTTAAGAGGTAAGAGGAGAAGGGTTTCTACTCCATCCATGGAGCGTGCCCATGGTTCAACCGGTCGAGGTATGGTTCACGCAATTTAATCAATGAATATGTATATGTATTTATATGTACACATGAATGTATTTTTCAATTGATTATAAATTCGTATTTGTTTATGAATCTTCTCCCTCGTCTCAAGAGGTTGGTGGTGGTTTAAATCCACCTAGAGGGCCATCAATGAGTGGTAGCAGGTTGCATGAAGGGGGTGATATTTATTCCCATGAAGGCCAATCAACGGTTGTTGGTTCTCAATAGGGTCATTTTGGGTCTGGTTCTCAGCAGGGTCATTCTGGGTCTGGTTCTCAGCAGGGTCATGTTGGAGAAGATGCTAACCAACAACATCAAGGTTTCCATCAATTTCAATATTTTTTCATTAAATTTGAACAACTTTTTTTACACATGTTTTTTCTAATATACGAAATTTTATATATATTGATGCAGAGGCCGAAAATTTTCGAACTAGTGGTCAAAATAGATGCAGGGCAGCCCACTACATTCAAGAAGAAGGTTGTCAACCCAACACAACTTATCCGGCCAAGATTACTGATATACCATGGGAAACCAACATGGCGGAATGCACCTTACAAAGGTGTGAAAGATTTCATGCAAAATTGCGAAGAGATCTCGTGGCTTTGTCTCTACTTGCTGAGAGTCGACAAAGCCTTGAAATAGTTACACATTCATTGGGTGAAATGGTAAATGTGTACAGAAATCTTGGGCCAACAACTGATTCATTTGTAGAAATGATGAGAAAGAGAAAAGAAACAGTAATGGGTCCAGATAAATGGGAGGACGTAAAACAAAAAGTTACAAAAGAAGTGGCCAAGTCAATGTTTAATTACAATAAAGGGCCAAAAAGAAAAATGTTGAAGGTGCAGTATTTCAATCACCCAGACATAGCTCGTTATTTGTATGATAGGCACCTTGCGGCCTATGGAAGGCTCCCATGGAACTGTTAGAGTTGGTATCTTCATCCCTCTGCCAGAGATCAAATTTCTCTTGTTGCATTTCATTTTAGGTATCTCACTCAGTTCAGTCAGTTGCATTCCATTAGGAGCATGGATCATCTGATGGAAGGGTCTTGTCACTCATATCCCTCATGTCATGTACCTGCTGGTCTGTGTCTGTTCATCAAAATAATTTACAGTCATTTTTGGTCTCCTGGTTAGCAAAGAGTCATTTTAGGGTTTTAGGTTCATTAGGTCTAGGGTTTTTTCAATTAGGTCTCAAGATGCATAATAATGTCAGCAGGCACATGAGGAAGTTTCGAATAAGGTTTCAGTGAAAAAATTTCATCGTCATAATGCTTGATAATGATTTTTATTCAAAACTCTATTTTGAAGAAAAATCATCTATTTCATATTTTGTAATAAATGCAATGTAATTTTCAAAGTTTCTTCAGTTGTAAAGTACTCCATGCGCAGCCCTGGTCACCTTTTCCAAATCTCCATGCCAGCTATGCCTACAAAGACAGACAAGAAGCTCATCATCAGTCCAAAAAATGAAAAGGAAAGAAAACAGAGTTCATTTAAAAGTGTCAAAGTCTGCAACATTAGAAAGTGGGTTTGCCCAAATGAAAAATCAAATTCTTTGATATATATAAGATATTTTCATATTCAAACCCCATTTACATGCCAAGAGACAAGAGTGAAGCAAAAAGAAACCGTAGAGGAGCAAAGCCAGTGTTTGAAGGCCAAACTACGTGTAATTTGTGGTCGCGGCGCACTGGCTAAGCGTAGCGCATAGGGCCGCTCACCTCTGTGCATTTTTAAACTTGCGAGGCACATACAAGGGTCACGACGCACTGGGCCACTGTCGCGGTGCACAAGGCCGAAACACAAAAATTCTTGACATCTCTCTCAATCTTCAAAACGAATCGGTCTCCTTTGCTCCAAGTAATTTCAAGCAACTTTGTGATTGCCATTAGCCCATGTTTGGTGTTGTTTGAGTTTGAATATGAGAGTTTGAATGCCAAAAATATAAACCCTATCATCTTGTTGAAGTGCCTCCTTAGGGTTTTGAAATTGGAGTTCTAAAATTGATTTTGGTGCCAAACACTTCATTCCCCTCTTGTTATTCCTCCCTATAACTATTATACTATCATTGCAGTCCTTCCCCTATTCCCTTATATCCCAAGTCACTCATTCCTAAGCCCCATTTCCCTATCCCAAGTTATTTCATTTCCTATCATTCTCCCTTTCTCATCTCACTTGTAAAAATTCCCAAACCCCAACTTTCCCAAATAGTTAATTGGTTGTCCCTACACTTGAGTTATCACTTGATTGAGGTCCATTGTTCCTACTGCCCTATTTCTCCACATTCCCTCTCTTACCATCATATATTTGGCAATTGAAACAAAGCACCAAATTCTCATCTTCCTCTCATATAAGCCAATATACACCTTGCATGGACATCATGGAGATAGATACTGACACATCATATGACCGAGATAGTGATTCTACCACTGAGCTACATGCACCTAGAAGGCCTCGTAAAGGTGGCAGACATGTGAGAGAGGAGCCCACCTCATTAACTCAATTGCAGGCTTGCCCACTTGCCATGGCATGTTTTCGAGAACAGTCATGCTATCAGTTTTGTGAAATGATTGCTAGGATCCATCATCATCAGGAGTTGGCTGGTTTGTTTGTATTGCATTTACATGATGGTCAAGTAACTCTTGCTGGTGTAAATTTCACTCTGACACTAGAAACCATCTCTCAAGCAACCGGAATACCGAATGAGGGTGAACAGTGGAACAAAAGACAACAAGTGGACAGAGTGCATTACGAACCATACATCAGGCCTAGCTTTGTGAGGCAACTCAGTAGGATGTTCCCATTTCGGTTCCAAAAGGAATCCTATGCGGCTCTCATGAAACTCATTATCATATATTTCAGTTGTGAGGGCCGATTTTCACGCCTCTATGCCTACCACATCAGGTTATTGATGCATTTCACCAGAGTGAGTATGATGAACATACCTTATTTCATGTGTCGAAATATCGAGAGAATGACCACTCTTGTGCAGAAGAAAACTCCTGAGCAGTAGTACAATAGTATTTATCACTATGCACTCATCAAGATCATGGTTGTACATCAGCTTGGATTGCAGGTTATTTCATGGGAGGAATTCATTTCCTGTGATTTCTTCACAGCTCCTCAATTTCCTTCGGAGGTTGTCCATGATGCAAGTGAACCTTCACATCACTATGGAGGTCAGGAGGCAAAGACTACTAGTGTGCTGATGTATATCACTTATAAGAGAGGCACTAGAGGATTATTTGCAGCAGCCCAGCGAGTACTATCTCCACCTGGGGTGGAAGGGGTCTCGTTTCCGTCATCAGCAGCACAAGTACAGGTACATGATAGAGGTAAGAGGCCTATGCAGGATGAGGGCCCTTCAGAAGGCCAAGACATAGTTTTCATACTGATTGATGAGGATTTGAGCTCTCCAAGCTCAAAGTTGAGAGAGACTATTCAGGAGCAGAAGGCGGAGATTGACACATTGACCATCAAATTTTAGAGAGCCCAATGGATCATAAATTACCTGGATTAGTGAAAAAAATATTTGGAAGATCAGCAAACAATCATGGAGTTGCAAAACATCCGTGAGAACCGGCAAGCTGCCCAAAGAAGCCAAATAGAGATGACACCCATTGAGCGGGAGATTGAGGCTAATAGAGAGACTTGGCTTGAGAGGGTCAATATTCATATTGAGAAGCTGTTGGAAAAGTCAAACAAGGAAAATAACATGCTCAGGCACATGAATAACGATTATTGGGTGCGAAATCATGTTTGCAAAGCGAGGATGAAGATCCTGAAAGCAAGGCTAAGGAGGGCACTAAAGCGTCGCAAAAGGCATGATAGACTCCAAATTTTGGCCGGAGCTTCTTTGGCCCAGCATAGTGCTTTATGGTGGACATTCAGCCCAAATTTCAAGAAATTTGGGAAACTTTTTGTCAATTTTGAATTTTTTGGCCTTAACACAGATTTTTCCGCCCGACGCGTAGCGCCACTTGGCGTGCACTTATAATTGGAAACTCCTTTTGAGGAAAACTTTGCATTTTTGGATTTTTCATCAAAAATTATGCATGCCTACCCATTACCTAAGGATTTTGACAATTCTTGGGTTTCCTAAAGGGTCAAAAACACCTCAAAAATGGCCTTTCTGCCACTTTTTGGACTCACAGGAAGCAGTGTTGGGAGATTTGATTTTTGGAGGGGAAAATGGCAACAAAATTCAGAAATTCCACTTGGGTTGAAAATTAGACAGGAATAGATTTCCAACGAGCTATCCTAAACTAAATTTTGACTCTAGGAAGGCCGTCAAAGTCAGTCTCAAAGTGGCGCTATGCATAGAGATTTCAGGCGCGACGCATTGGGAATTTTGGCCTATTTTTCACTCAACAGCTCAGTTTTTCGCCTAGTTTTGGCCAGTTTGACTTTTTTATCCTAATATGTATAGCTCTTGATGTAACTTGATGTAATTTCATGACTTTCATGTAATTTTGGCACATTTTTACTCATCCAAGTAGATTCATTCACCGAAAAGTGAAATGTAAGTGAATGAATCAGTTTCCTATCATATAGAGGCAAGTTGTTTCATTGCCTATTTTCCAGTTCTTAGTTTAGATATGGTTGAAACAGATCCTATAATGGTGAGCTCGGACCCTAGAGGCATGGGGATGAGTTAGGCTTGTCTATATCTTGTAGTTCTTCAGTCATTTTCAGCGTTGGACACTTGGGATTGCTTGGCACTTCATTGTACATTTCATCTCTGCAATTTTGGCAAAGGAATAGACCAGGGTTTGCAGCACTCTTTGGGATTCATGTGGCTCTGTGTTTTGATGGTGTGTTTCTCTATGTGATTTTAAGTTCATTTATGTTTATGTGTATCATTTCCCTTCTCCTTTCTTCTTAAATTAAACAAATAAGTGATAAAGGTGGAATTCATTAGATTGCTTTGCTCTTCCTTGATTTTGTTTAATTTTCCATGTTTTCATCTGTTTGAAGAGGATTCTTGAAAGCCTCTTACCCTCTCCAGCTCCTCATCGGTCTAAACTATCCATTCATTAAATCCAAAGCATCAAAACAATTGCCTTCCTTGCCCCATTCAGAACTCTGCAAAAACTAGGCCTCATCCCCGGACCCAAAACTGCCTTTCCCTTTGATTCCAACAAAAACCCCAAAAATTAAATCAAACTCTTTTATCTATATACCTAGCCTAAAATTAGCTTTTATTTCAAGTCATCTCAAGCCCTATTGATTATTTTTGCTGAGATTGACCCAGAGAGAGCCCTTTCCTGATCTGGTAGGGCTAGCTACCAGACTGAGCGTGGTTTGATGTTACCCTAAACTCTGCCTTCCTTCAGCCTGAGGTAGATTTAGGCAATAACAGAGTGGCAACCATATTGGGGAGAAAATCATTTGCTTGTTAGTGTTATTCTTTTTATAAGCTACAAACGGAGCCTGAAGTTATGCCAGGTAGCCTTCGAAACGCTTTTGCTTTGCATTAGCAAAAGTAGATAAACGCTACTTGAGTCAATCTCCGGTTTAGTTTGTAAATGTGACACTTAACTTGTAAATTGCCCCCAGTACATCAGATCATTCTAGACTTTGGATGATGAGTTTAGAATTTGTTAGGCTGAACAAGCTGGTTTTGTCCCTTTGATTTTTGAAAATAATTCAACACACTGGCTTCCAGAAGACATACTAGAGAAAATCCAGATCCTGATCCACCTCCAGTGTATGAAAATCCCAATCTGATTTCAAGAATCCTTCGTCGAGAAAGTCTTGTGATTCCTCTATTCAAATCTCATTCATGTCCCATTGTTTTTTAGTACCTTGAAGATCTTGAATTTGATGAACAATTTGAGTTGTCATTGTTTGAGATGAACTCTGAAAGTGCTATTGGTTCTACTGTCATAAATCTAGAATTTATCAAGTATCTGGAAATTGAACAGGCTAATAGATCCATTGAAAGTTACATTTTGAATATTCAAAATTCTATTGTGGCAACAAATATTCCTGAGTTTATAGAGTCTGCATCTGAAAATCTTGGGCCATCAGCAGTTACATCCGGTTCACAAGTTCATACCAAGCCTCCTTTCATTCCTACCATTCCCGTGCAACCTTCAATCTCTGATCAACAATCTGCAATAGTATTTCCTCCATCCACACCTCATACACCTCATACATCAACTTCTCCGACTCCTCCCATATTTCCAAATCCGATTGTAAATCCACCAAGAGCAATGGCTGCCCGATTTGCACCTCTTGTGTTGCCTCAAAACTTGGATGACATGCCCGCTGATTATCAAAGAAAAATTCCATTGTTTGATGGTACTCCTCAAAGTTTTCCTGCTCAGCAACATGTGGATAGATTGGCAGATTTCTTTGACCTTCATGAGATTGATGCAGAAAATGTGACCATGAGATTATTTGTGCAAACATTTGGAGGTGAAGTGAGAAAGTGGTTCATAGCTTTGCCGCCTAGAAGTATTGCTACATTGGCTAATATTCAAAGACAATTCTTGGATCGATGGGAAGTAAAGAAAGATCCTATTCAGATCACTTCTGAATATACCAAAATCAAGCGGAATGTTGGTGAGTCTGTGCAAGATTACTGTATTAGATTCAATGCGGTTTACAATGCAATTCCTGATGATTTAAAGCCATCTAGGAGGTCATATTTGCTTAAGTTTCTGGATGGTTTCAATCCGGACATGGCCTATCAATTAATAGAAAGAGATCCGGACGCTTTGGAAGACATGCAGAAAATTGTAGTGAGTGTTGAAGCTAATTTAAATGATAAGAGAGCTAGATTGAAAGCTGAAAATAAAGTCGCAATTAAGGAAGACACTTCTACTTCAGATCAAGTACTCCGCTAGGTGGAAAAGATGATTTAAATATTAACACTTGATAATCCTTAACCATAGATTAGAAATCCTAACTTCTGTGGCTAGCAGCAACCGCAATTCAGGATCAAACAACGAGAGCAGCGAGCACAAGAACCAGCAGTACAACAGCTGGTAAAGACAACTTTACAGCGTAATTTTGTTGGTCCGGAATCAGATGATGAAGAGAATGTAATAGGGGAAGAGAATCACTTCTTTACACCTGATGATTTGCCAACTTTTATCACTGAATATGAGGAGTATGCAGAAAACTCAGTTGTACAAAAAGATGAGGATTTCATCTTGGCAAAGGAGACAACTCTTGAAGAAGAGTCGGACGAATATCAAAGAGGTTATATGAATGCTTTGTCCACCCAGCAGCGAAAATATTCACTTAGAAATAGAGATGTGCCTATCAATCCAATTCAAAAGAGAAAGGAAGTTTCAGCACCAAAGAATGATTCACCCGTTGCACAAAAGAAGGGAAAGGAGATAGTTGATCCCACTACTAGCAAATCCCCATCAGCAAATGAAAGATCTAATCAGCCAAATGTATCGAGGGAGAAAGTTGAAAAGAAGGATGTTCCAGCCAAAAGAGGTAGAGAAATTTTCATTTTTTAGCTTAGAGAATGAAATTGCTAATTTAAAGGTTTCCATTCCTTTGACTGAATTGATGAAGAATAGCAGCTATAAGGGTCAGGTGTCTAAGATTTTAAATTTCGATCCAATGTCTGATATGGTGAATGTGGAAGATGATCAAAATGAGTTGATATTTGGACCATCATTGGATGGTGAGTCTCCAGATAGTGATGTGCCTCCTTTTTATATCATCCTTAGATTGCATGATTTTGTGTTACATAATGCCATGTTTGATTCTGGAGCATCTCATAATCTCATGCCAAGGGAAATCATGGAGAAATTGGGATTGGACATCACTAGGAATTATCATGATCTTTACTCTTTCGATTCTAGTAGAGTAAGATGCATTCGGATTATCAAAGATTTGGTGGTTAATTTAGATCAGATTCCGACTAAGAATTTTTTCATGGATGTGGTTGTGGAAAATATTCCTCTTAGATTCAGCATGCTTCTTTCCAGGTCTTGGGGAGTGAAATTGAAGGGAACATTGCAGCTTGATTTCTCCTATGCTACCATTCATGTGTTTGGTCAGATAAGGAAACTGTACCAGGAAAAAAAGATGAAGTATATGATCACCAGCAAGGAGAAATCAGTAAATCATCCAATTAACTATGTACATACAGATTTAAAGTCATTTGTTTTGTATTCAGATAGTTTTAATGATGTAAATAGTCAATTAGTTGAAGTAGAAGACATTCCGGAAATCACTGAGAATTTTAGAGAGGTCATAAAGAAAGAGAGACAAAATCTTGAAAGTTCCGCTGAGCAATCAGCCTTCCAACAACAGCAAAAAATTGATGCACAGCAAGCAGAAATAACAATGCAAAAAAAATTTCAGCACTTGGAAGAAGATGAAGATGGTTTATGGACCATGGATTTTGATGGTGCAGTAGGGAGTGATGCTGCTGGAATTGGAATTTGGGTACGTAGCCCTTTTTCCACCCCAAACAAGGTACCAAGTAATGTAAGGGTCTATTATTATAAATTAACTTTTGATTGTTCAAATAATGAGGTAGAATACGAAGCTTTGATTGCTGGTCTGAAAATTATTAGAAAGTTGAATGCTAAGTGGATTGCAGTGTATGGCGACTCTGAGTTGGTAATTAAGCAAGTAAAAGGTGAATACCAAGATAAGCATCCTCAAATGCGGGCTTACCGAAATGTTGTTCTTGATATCTTGAAATTTTTTTCAGACTATACTTTGACTTGTGTCCCTCATATTCAGAATGGTATTGAAGATGCACTTGCAAAGGCGGAAAGTAATTTTAAAATTTCGATGAACTCAAGAAAAAAATTTGAAATTCATGTGAAGCACCATCCGTCTGTCTCGGACAATCAAAGGTATTGGCAAGTATTTCAAGATGATGATGAGATTGATGAATTTCTACAAAATGAAGGCAAATTCAGAGACACTTCAATTGATATGGAGCATGATGATGGTGAGGCTGATGTGCAAATAAATCAGATGGAAGTATTGCAGCTAAAGGATAATGCCATTCCTAAAGGTTTGATACCTTTAGAGGAGCTTTTCGATCAAGATGACATATCTCAAAAACCAACCTTGCGGCCAACCAAAAAAGGAGTTGAAGATGTGAACATTGGATCAGCTGAAATCCAAAGATGGTGAAATTGTCCAAAGCATTGCCACCGGAGGTAAAAGAAAAATATGTTAGTTTATTGTCTTCTTTTGATGATGTATTTGCTTGGGACTATTCAGATTTGAAGACATATGATACCAACATAATTCAGCACACCATTCCGATCAAGCCAAATCAAAAGCCCTTCAGGAAGAAATTGAGAAGAATAAATCCAAAGTTGTTGCCCTCAATTGAGAAGGATTTAAATCGATTGTACAAGGCTGGTATCATCGTTCCCATAAGGTTTTCAGATTGGATTTCTAATTTGGTGCCCGTACACAAGAAGATAGGTGAGATTCGCTTATGCATTGATTTTAGGAATCTGAATAAGGTTTCTTTGAAAGATAATTATCTGTTGCCCAAAATGGATCACATACTTCAGCGAGTAGTTGGAGCATCTCGTATGTTTCTACTTGATGGTTATTCCAGGTATAGTAAAATTCTGGTCCATGAGGATGATAGAGAAAAAACAACATTCACCACTCCGTGGGGAACTTTCCATTATGCTAAAATTCCTTTCAGTTTAAAGAATGTTGGTGCGACATTTCAATGGGCAATGGATACAGAATTTGCAAATGAGAAAGATGTTTTTCTAGTTGTGTATCTTGATGATTTGATAGTCTTCTCTAATTCTGATGAAGAGCACCTGTATCATTTGAAGATTTTTTTTCAGCGTTGTAGAAAGTATGGTGTGTCACTCAATCCGAAGAAGAGTTTGTTTTCCATGGATGAGGGCAAACTTCTTGGTCACATAATATCAAAGGATGGCATCTGCATTGACCCAGCTCGAGTAGAAGCTATTCAGCAAATTGATCTTCCCCAGAACAAAAAGGAGATCCAATCATTCAATGGTAAGATGAATTTCTTACGCCGCTTTTTCCCTAATCTTGTCGAACATCTAAGAGAGATTACGAACATGATTAAGAAAGATAGCATAGTGAAGTGGAATGAGGAGGCTGTAAAGTCTTTCAATTTAGTGAAGTTGGTTCTTTCTTCAGCTCCGGTTTTGATCAGCCCGGATTATACTTAGGATTTTATTTTGTTTTCATTTGCTTCGAAGCATACTATGGCAGCAGTATTGATGCAAAATAGAGATCAGCATGAAAACAAATTTCTTTTTTTCAGCCGAACCATAAGAGATGCAGCCTTAAAGTATAACATCATTGAAAAGCAAGCTCTTGCTTTAGTGAAAGTGTTGAAATATTTTCGGGTATATATTCTACATTCTCATATTATTTCTTATGTTCCTAATGCTGCTGTTAAGGATGTTTTAGTGCAAACAGATCTGGAAGGGAGATGAGGCAAATGGATTGCTGCCTTGTTAGAGTATGATGTGGATATAAAGCCTACAAAGCTTATCAAAGGACAAGGGTTGGCTAAGCTAATGGCTGAGTCGAATTTTCATGCCTTGGAAATTAATCTCATTGCTGCTATGTCCAAGGAAAACGAAGAAATTTCATCAGTTCGGGTATCAGAAATCTTTGTGCTTTCTCTTTGGTAATCAGATATTGTATATGTGCTTCAAAATTTGTCACCACTGCCCGGCATGGCTAGAAACAAAAGTAGAACTCTGAAATTCAAGGTTGCTAAGTTTTGTATTTTGAATAATTCACTCTATTGGAAAGATCCAGGTGGTGTTTTGATGAATTGTTTGGTTGAAGAAGAAGCAAAGCAGGTTATGGAGGATTTTCATAAGGGAGATTGCGGGGGTCACCTTTTTTGGAAAACAACGGCCAAAAAAATTTTGAGAGCGGGATATTATTGGTCGTCACTTTTTGCTGATGTGTATAAGACTGTCAAAATCTATCATGAATGTCATATTTTTGAAGGGAGGAAGAAATTGCAGCCTTTGTCGCTTAAGCCCATTGAGGTAAGTGCTCCTTTTCAGTAGTGGGGTTTGGATTTCATTGGCGAGATCCATCCTGCTTCTTCAACTCAGCATAGGTGGATCCTCATAGTGACATATTATCTCACAAAACGGATTGAAGCAATTCCCACCAGGCAAGCTAAGGATTCGGTAATAATTTTGTTTCTTGAGAATAATATTTTTTCTCGCTTTGGTTGCCCGAATAAGTTAATTACTGATAACGCAAAAAATTTCAAATCAAAAATAATGATTGAGTTTTGTAACAAGTATCACATCATTTTTGGACACTCAACCACTTATCATCAACAAGGCAATGGATTGGTGGAGTCTTCCAATAAATCTTTGGTCAACATCATTAAAAATTTGCTGGAAATAAACAAGAAAGGTTGGCATATGAAGTTGGTCAATGCACTTTGGGCAGACAGAGTGAGTCAGAAGAAATCCATTGGTATATCCCCTTTTGAGCTAGTATATGGAGTTGACACGGTATTTCCTACCTCTCTCGTAGTTCCAGTGGTCAAAAATTTGCAGGAAGCTGGCAGTGAAGATGATCATATGCAAAGGAGAATAAATCAAATGATCCATTTGCAGCAGACTAGAGAAGAAGTTTTTCAAAACACGTTCAAGCTGCAAGAGAGAATTAAGAAAATATATGATAGAAAAGCAAAGGCGGAAAAATTTCAATTGGAAGAAGTGGTGCTGAAATGGGATGCAAGAAACGAGGAAAACGGTAAGCATGGTAAGTTCGAAAATCTATGGAAAGGACCCTTTAAAATTGCTGCATATCAGGGTGAGAATGCTTTTCTTTTGAAATAGATGAACGGGGAAGATTGTCGGCTACTTAAGCGTTATCATTTGTGAAATATTTTCTGCTATTTTACATTCTCACTGTACATACCAGTTTATTTCATTTTCACTGCAAGTGTGTGCTATGATCTTTTCTTCAGTTTGGGGCTCGAGGTGAAGGCTATAACTCTGAATATTGATCTCATCTTTGGTTTGAGTTTGTCGAGTCAGGTTTCTCAGTCATTTTGGTTTCAAAATTGAATCAGTTTGAGTCAAATTTTTAGTCAATAAAACGAGTCAAGAGTCTTGTGTTGATTTGTCGAAGTTATGGACTCCATAGCCCAATGGACAAAGGCATTGCCTACTCTCCCAGAAATCTGTAGTTCTTGGCACCTCCAAGGAGCTACCATCCCTATTGGAGCTAATGTTAGACTCAGTATCTTCATCCCTCCGTCATAGATCAAATTTATCTTGTTGCATTTCATTTTAGGTATCTCACTCAGTTCAGTCAACTGCATTCCATTAGGAGCATGGATCATCTAATGAAATGGTCTTGTCACTCATATCCCTCATGTCATGTACCTGTTGGTCCGAGTCTGTTCATCAAAATCATTTACAGTCATTTTTGGTCTCTTGGTTAGCAAAGAATCATTTTAGGGTTTTAGGTTCATTAGGTATAGGGTTTTTTCAATTAGGTCTCAAGATGCATAATAATGTTAGCAGACACATGAGGAAGTTTGGAATAAGGTTTCAATTCAAAAATTTCATCGTCATAATGCTTGATAATTATTTTTCTTCAAAACTTTGATTTGAAGAAAAATCATCTATTTCATATTTTGTAATAAATGCAATGTAATTTTCAAAGTTTCTTCAGTTGTAAAGTACTCCATGCACAGCCCTGGTCACCTTTGCCAAATCTCCATGCCAGCTATCCCTGCAAAGATAGACAAGAAGCTCATCATCAGTCCAAAAAATCAAAAGGAAAGAAAACAAAGTTCATTTAAAAGTGTCAAAGTCTACAACATTAGAAAGTGGGTTTGCCCAAATGAAAAATCAAACTCTTTGATATATATAAGATATTTTCATATTCAAACCCCATTTACATGCCAAGAGACAAGAGTGAAGCTAAAATAAATCGCAGAGGAGCAAAGCCAGTGTTTGAAGGCCGAACTGTGTGTAATTTTTGGTCGTAGCGCACTAGCTGAGCGCAGCGCATAGGGCCGCTCAACTCTATTCTTTTTTAAACTGGCGCGGTGCATACAAGGGTCGCGACACACTGGGCCACTGTCGCGGCGCACAGGGCTGAAACACAAAAATTCTTGCCATATCTCTCAATCATCAAAACGAATCGGTCTCCTTTACTCCAAGTAAGTTCAAGTGACTTTTTGATTGCAATTAACCCATGTTTGGTGTTGTTTGAGTTTGAATATGGGAGTTTGAATGCCAAAACTATAAACCCTATCATCTTGATGAAGTGCCTCCTTAGGGCTTTGAAATTGGAGTTCTAAAATTGATTTTGGTGCCAAATACTTCATTCCCCTCTTGTTATTCCTCCCTCTCACTGTTATACTATCATTACAGTCCTTCCCCTATTCCATTATATCCCAAGTCACTCATTCCTAAGCCCCATTTCCCTATCCCAAGTTATTTCATTTCCTATCATTCTCCCTTTCTCATCTCACTTGTAAAAATTCCCAAACACCAACTTTCCCAAACAGTTAATTGGTTGTCCCTACACTTGAGTTATCACTTGATTGAGGTCCATTGTTCCTACTGCCCTATTTCTCCACAGTCCCTCTCTTACCATCATATATTTGGCAATTGAAACAAAGCACCAAATTCTCATCTTACTCTCATATAAGCCAATATACACCTTGCATGGACATCATGGAGACAGATACTGACACATCATATGACCGAGATAGTGATTCTACCACTGAGCTACATGCACCTAGGAAGCCTCGTAAAGGTGGCAAACATGTGAGAGAGGAGCCCACCTCATTGACTCAATTGCATGCTTGCCCACTTGCCATGGCATGTTTTCGGGAACAATCATGCTATCAGTTTTTTGAAATGATTGCTAGGATCCATCATCATCAAGAGTTGGCTCGTTTGTTTGTATTTCATTTACATGATGGTCAGGTAACTCTTGCTGGTGTAAATTTCACTCTTACACTAGAAACCATCTCTCAAGCAACCGGAATACCGAATCTGGGTGAACAGTGGAACAAAAGAAAGCAAGTGGACAGAGTGCATTATGAACCATACATCAGGCCTAGCTTTGTGAGGAAACTCAGAAGGATGTTCCCATTCCAGTTCCTAAAGGAATCCTATGCGGCTCTGATTAAACTCATTATCAGATATTTCAGTTGTGAGGGCCGGTTTTCACGCCTATATGCCTACCACATCAGGTTATTGATGCATTTCACTAGAGCGAGGATGATGAAAATACCTTATTTAATGTGCCGAAATATCGAGAGAATGACCACTCTTGTGTAGAAGAAAACTCTCGAGCAACAATACAATAGTATTTATCACTATGCACTCATCAAGATCGTGGTTGTACATCAGCTTGGATTGCAGGGTATTTCATGGGAGGATTTCATTTCCCGTGATTTCTTCACAGCTCCTTAGGTTCCTTCGGAGGTTTTCCATGATGTAGGTGAACCTTCACATCAGTATGGAGGTCAGGAGGCGGAGACTACTAGTGTGCTAATGTATATTACTTATCAGAGAGGCACTAGAGGATTATTTGCAGCAGCCCGGCGAGTACTATCTCCACCTGGGGTGGAAGGGGTCTCGTTGCTGTCATCAGCAGCACAGGTATAGGTACAGGATAGAGGTAAGAGGCCTATGTAGGATGAGGGCCCTTCAGTATGCCAAGACACAGGTTTCATACTGATTGATGAGGATTTGAGCTCTCCAAGCTCAAAGTTGAGAGAGTCTATTCAGGAGCAGAAGGTGGAGATTGACACATTGACCGTCAAATTTTAGAGAGCCCAATGGATCATAAATTACCTAGAGCAGTGAAACAAATAGTTGGAAGATCAGCAAACAATCATGGAGTTGCAAAACATCCGTGAGAACCGGCAAGATGCCCAAAGAAGCCAAATAGAGATGACACCCATTGAGCGGGAGATTGAGGTTGATAGAGAGAATTGGCTTGAGAGGGTCAATATTCATCTTGAGAAGCTGTTGGAAAAGTAAAACAAGGAAAAGAACATGCTCAGGCACATGAAGAACCATTATTGGGCGCGAAATCATGTTTGCAAAGCGAGGATGAAGATCCTGAAAGTAAAGCTAAGGAGGGCACTAAAGTGTCGCAAAAGGCATGATAGACTCCAAATTTTGGCCGAAGCTTCTTTGGCCCAGCATAGTGCTTTATGGTGGACATTCAGCCCAAATTTCAAGAAATTTGGGAAACTTTTTATCAATTTTGAATTTTTTTGCCTTAACACAGATTTTTCCGCCCAACGTGTAATGCCACTTGGCGCGCGCTTATAATCGGAAAATCCTTTTGAGGAAAACTTTGCATTTCTGGATTTTTCATCAAAAATTTTCATGCCTACCCATTACCTAAGGATTTTGACAATTTTTGGGTTTCCTAAAGGGTCAAAAACACCTCAAAAATGGCCTTTCTGCCACTTTTTGGACACACAGGAAGCAGTGTTGGGAGATTTGATTTTTGGAGGGGAAAATGGCAACAAAATTCAGAAATTCCACTTGGGTTGGAAATTAGACAGGAATATATTTACAACAAGCTATCCTGCACTCAATTTTGATTTCGGGAAGGCCCTCAAAATCAGTCTCAAAGTGGCGCTATGCATAGAGATTTCAGGCGCGGCGCATTGGGAATTTTGGCCTATTTTTCACTCAGCAGCTCAGTTTTTCGCCTAGTTTTGGCCAATTTGACTTTTTTATCCTAATACGTATAGCTCTTGATGTAACTTGATGTAATTTCATAACTTTGATTTAATTTTGGCACATTTTTACTCATCCAAGTAGATTCATTCACCAAAAAGTGAAATGTAAGTGAATGAATCAGTTTCCTATCATATAGAGGCAAGTTGTTTCATTGCCTATTTTCTAGTTCCTAGTTTAGATATGGTTGAAAAAGCTTCTAGAATGGTGAGCTCGAACCCTAGAGGCATGGGGATGATTTAGGCTTGTCTATATCTTGTATTTCTTCAGTCATTTTCAGGGTTGGACACTTGGGATTGCTTGGCACTTCATTGTACATTTCATCTCTGCAATTTTGGCAAAGAAATAGACCAGGGTTTGCAACACTCTTTGGGATCCACGTGGCTCTGTGTTTTGATGGTGTGTTTATCTATGTGATTTTAAGTTCATTGATGTTTATGTGTATCATTTCCCTTCTCCTTTCTTCTTAAATTAAACAAATGAGTGATAAAGGTGGAATTCATTAGATTGCTTTTCTCTTCCTTGAGTTTTGTTTAATTTTCCATGTTTTCATCTTTTTGAAGAGGATTCTTGAAAGCCTCTTTCCCTCTTCAGCTCCTCATCGGTCTAAACTATCCATTAATTAAATCCAAAGCATCAAAAAAATTTCCTTCCTTGCCCCATTCAGAACTCTGCAAAAACTAGGCCTCATCCCCGGACCCAAAACTGCCTTTCCCTTTGATTCCAACAAAAACCCCAAAAATCAAATCAAACTCTTTTATTTATATACCTAGCCTAAAATAAGCTTTTATTTCAAGTCATCTCAAGCCCTATTGATTATTTTTACTGAAATTCACCTGGAGAGAGCCCTCTCCTGATCTGCTAGGGCTAGCTACCAGACTGAGCGTGGTTTGATGTTACCCTGAACTCTGCCTTCCTTCACTCGAGGGGATTTAGAAATAATATAGTGGCGACTCATAACGGGGAGAAAATCATTTGCTTGTTAGTGTTAATCTTTTTATAAGCTATGCGAGCAATCGGTTATGCTGTGCAGCCTTTCAAACGCTTTTCTTCGTATTGTATGCAGACATAAACGCTACTCAACACTGTCTAGTTTGTAAATGTGACACTTGAATTGTAAATTTCCCTCAGTACATCAGATCATTCTAGACTTTGGATGATGAGTTTAGAATTTGTTAGGCTGAACAAGTTGGTTTTGTCCGTTTCATTTTTGAAAATATTTCAACACACTGGCTTCTAGAAGACATATTAGAGCAAATCCGGATCCATATCCACCTCCAGTGTATGAAAATCCCAATCTGATTTCAAGAATCCTTTGTCGAGAAAGTCCTGTGATTCCTCTATTCAAATCTCATTCATGTCCCGCTGTTTTTGAGTACCTTGAAGATCTTGAATTTGATGAAAAATTTGAGTTGTCGTTTTTTGAGACGAAGTCTGAAAGTGCAATTGGTTCTACTGTCATAAATACAGAATTTATCAAGTGTCTTGAAATTGAACAGGCTAATAGATCCATTGACAGTTACATTTTGAATATTCAGAATTCTATTGTGGCAACAAATATTCCTGAGTTTATAGAGTCTGCATCTGAAACTCTTGGGCCATCAGCAGTTACATCCAGTTCACAAGTTCATACTAAGCCTCCTTTCATTCCTACCATTCCCGTGCAACCTTCTATCTCTGATCAAAAATCTGCAGTAGTATTGCCTCCATCCACACCTCATACACCTCATACATCAACTGCTCCAACTCCTCCCATATTTCCAAATCCAATTGTAAATCCACCAAGAGCAATGGCTGCTCAATTTGCACCTCTTGTGTTGCCTCAAAACTTGGATGACATGCCCGCTGATTATCAAAGAAAAATTCCATTGTTTGATGGTACTCCTCAAAGTGTTCCTGCTCAACAACATGTGGATAGAATGGAAAATTTCTTTGACCTTGATGAGATTGGTGCAGAAAATGTGACCATGAGATTATTTGTGAAAACCTTTGGAGGTGAAGTGAGAAAGTGGTTCAGAGCTTTGCCGTCTAGAATTATTGCTACATTGTCTGAGCTTCAAAGACAATTATTGGATCGATGGGAAGTAAAGAAAGATCCTCTTTAGATCACTTCTGAATATACCAAAATCAAGCAGAATGTTGGTGAGTCTGTGCAAGATTATTGTATTAGATTCAGTGCGGTTTACAATGCAATTCCTGATGATTTAAAGCCATCTAGGAGGTCGGCTTTGCTTAAGTTTCTGAATGGTTTCGATCCGGACATGGCCTATCAATTAAGAGAAAGAGTTCCGGCCACTTTGGAAGACATGAAGAAAATTGCAGTGAGTGTTGAAGCTAATTTGAATGATAAGAGAGCTAGATTGAAAGCTGAAAAGAAAGTCGCAATTGAGGAAGACGCTTCTACTTCAGATCAAGTACTCCGCAAGGTGGAAAAGATGATTGAAATATTAAAACTTGATAAGCCTGAACCACAGATCAGAAATCCTAAATTCCGTGGCCAGCAACAACTGCAATTCAGGATCAAACAACGAGAGCAGCGAGCACAAGAACCAGCAATACAACAGCAGGTAAAGACACCTTTACAGCATAATTTTGTTGGTCCAGAATCAGATGATAAATAGAATGTAATAGGGGAAGAGAATCACTTCTTTACACCTGATGATTTGCTAACTTTTATCACTGAAGATGAGGAGTATGCAGAAAACTCAGTTGTACAAAAAGACGAGGATTTCATCTTGGAAAATGAGACAGCTCTTGAAGAAGAGTCGGATGAATATCAGAGAGGTTATATGAATGCTTTTTCAGCCCAGCAGCGACAATATTCACTTAGAAATAGAGATGTGCCTATCAATCCAATTCAAAAGAGAAAGAAAGTTTCAGCACCAAAGAATGATTCACCCGTTGCACAAAATAAGGGAAAGGAGATAGTTGATCCCACTACTAGCAAATCCCCATCAGCAAATGAAAGATCTAATCAGCCAAATGTATCGAGGGAGAAATTTGAAAAGAAGGATGTTCCAGCCAAAGAGGTAGAGAAATTTTCAGTTTTTAGCTTAGAGAATGAAATTGCTAAGTTAAAGGTTTCCATTCCTTTGACTAAATTGATGAAGAATAGCAGCTATAAGGGTCAGGTGTCTAAGATTTTAAATTTTGATACAATGTCTGATATGGTGAATGTGGAAGATGATCAAACTGAGTTGATATTTGGACCAACATTGGATGGTGAGTCTCTAGATAGTGATGTGCCTCCTTTTTATATCAGCCTTAGATTGCATGATTTTGTGTTACATAATGCCATGTTTGATTCCGGAGCATCTCATAATCTCATGCCAAGGGCAATCATGGAGAAATTTGGATTGGACATCACTAGGAAGTATCATGATCTTTACTCTTTCAATTCCAGTAGAGTAAGATGCATTGGGATTATCAAAGATTTGGTGGTTAGTTTAGATCAGATTCCGACTAATAATGTTTTGATGGATGTGGTTGTGGCGGATATTCCTCCTAGATTCGGCATGCTTCTTTCCAGATCTTGGGGAGTGAAATTGAAGGGAACATTGCAGCTTGATTTCTCCTATGCTACCATTCCTGTGTTTGGTCAGATGAGGAAACTGTACCGGGAACAAAAGATGAAGTATATGATCACCAGCAAGGAGAAATCAGTAAATCATCAAATTAACTATGTACATATAGATTTAGAGTCATTTTTTTGTATTCAGATAGTTTTAATGATGTAAATATTCAATTAGTTGAAGTAGAAGACATTCCGGAAATCACCAAGAATTTTAGAGAAGTCATAAGGAAAGAGATAAAAAAGCTTGAAAGTTTCGCTGAGTAATCAGCCTTCTGACAACAGCAAAAAATTGATGGACAACAAGCAGAAATAACAGAGAAAATAGAATTTCAGCACTTGGAAGAAGATGAAGATGGTTTATGGACCATGGATTTTGGTGGTGCAGTAGGGAGTGATGGTGCTGGAATTGGAATTTGGGTACGCAGCCCTTTTTCTGCCCCAAACAAGGTACCAATTAATGTAAGGGTCTGTTCTTATAAATTAGCTTTTGATTGTTCAAATAATGAGGCAGAATACGAAGCTTTGATTGCTGGTCTAAAAATTATTAGAAAGTTGAATGCTAAGAGGATTGCGGTGTATGGTGACTCTGACTTGGTAATTAAGAAAGTAAAAGGTGAATACCAAGCTAAGCATCCTCGATTGCGGGCTTACAGAAATGTTGTTCTTGATATCTTGAAATTGTTTTCACACTATACTTTGACTTGTGTCCCTCGTATTCAGAATGGTATTACAGATGCACTTGCAAAGGAAACAAGTAATTTTAAAATTCCGATGAACTCAAGTAAAAAATTTGAAATTGATGTGAAGCACCGTTCGACTGTCCCGGACAATCAAAGGTATTGGCAAGTATTTCAAGATGATGATGAGATTGATGAATTTCTACAAAATTAAGGCAAATTCAAAGACACTTCAATTGATATGGAGCATGATGATGGTGAGGCTGATGTGCAAATAAATCAGATGGAAGTATTGCAGCTAAAGGATAATGTCATTCCTAAAGGTTTGATACCTTTAGAGGAGCTTTTCGATCAAGATGACGTAGCTCGAAAACCAACCTTCCGGCCAACCGAAAAGGGAGTTGAAGATGTGAACATTGGATCAGCTGAAAATCCAAAGATGGTGAAATTTTCCAAAGCATTGCCACCAGAGGTGAAAGCAAAATATGTTAGTTTATTGTCTTCTTTTGCTGATGTATTTGCTTGGGACTATTCAGATTTGAAGACATATGATACGAACATATTTCAGCACACCATTCCGATCAAGCCAAATCAATAGCCCTTCAGGCAAAAATTGAGAAGAACAAATCCAAAGTTGTTGCCCTCAATTGAGAAGGAAGTAAATCAATTGTACAAGGCTGGTATCATTGTTCCCATAAGGTTTTCAGATTGGATTTATAATTTGGTGCCCATACGCAAGAAGACAAGTGAGATTCACTTATGCATTGATTTTAGGAATCTGAATAAGGTTTCTTTGAAAGATAATTATCTGTTGCCCAAATGGATCACATACTTCAGCGAGTATTTGGAGCATATCGTATGTCGCTACTCGATGTTTATTCCAGGTATAATAAAATTCTAGTCCATGAGGATGATAGAGACAAAAAAACATTCACCACTTCGTGGGGAACTTTCCATTATGCTAAAATTCCTTTCAGTTTAAAGAATGTTGGTGCGACATTTCAGCGGGCAATGGATATGGAATTTGCTAATGAGAAAGATGTTTTTATAGTTGTGTATCTTGATGATTTGATAGTCTTTTCTAATTCTGATGAAGAGCACCTGTATCATTTGAAGATTGTTTTTTAGCGATGTAGAAAGTATGGTGTGTCACTCAATCCGAAGAAGAGTTTGTTTGCCATGGATGAGGGAAAACTTCTTGGTCACGTAATATCAAAGGATGGCCTCCTCATTGACCCAGCTCAAGTAGAAGCTATTCAACAAATTGATCTTCCCCGGAACAAAAAGGAGATCCAATCATTCAATGGTAAGATGAATTTCTTACGCCGCTAATTTGTCCCTAATCTTGTCGAACATCTAAGAGAGTTTACGAACATGAATAAGAAAGATAGTGTAGTGAAGTGGAATGAGGAGGCTGTAAAGTCTTTCAATTTAGTGAAGTTGGTTCTTTCTTTAGCTCCGGTTTTGATCAACCTAGACTATACTCAGGATTTTATTTTTATTTTCATTTGCTTCGGAGCATACTATGGCAGCAGTATTGATGTAGAAAAGAGATCAGCATGAAAAACCAATTGCTTTTTTCAGCCGAACCATAAGAGATGCAGCCTTAAAGTATAACATCATTGAAAAGCAAGCCCTTGCTTTAGTGAAAGTGTTGAAATATTTTCGGGTATATATTCTGCATTCTAATATTCTTTCTTATGTTCCTAATGCTGCTGTTAAGGATTTTTTAGTGCAAATAGATCCGGAAGGGAGACGAGGCAAATGGATTGCTGTCTTGTTAGAGTATGATGTGGAGATAAAGCCTACAAAGATTATCAAAGGACAAGGGCTGGCTAAGCTAATGGCTGAGTCGAATTTGCATGCCTTGGACATTAATCTCATTGCTGCTATGTCCAAGGAAAACGAAGAAAGTTCATCAGTTCAGGTATCAGAAATCTTTGTGCTTTCTTCTTGGTATTCAGATATTGTATATGTGCTTCAAAATTTGTCACCACCGCCCGGCATGGCTAGAAACAAAAGTAGAACTCTAAAATTGAAGGCTGCTAAGTTTTGTATTTTGAATAATTCACTCTATTGGAAAGATCCAGGTGGTGTTTTGCTGAATTGTTTGGTTGAAGAAGAAGCAAAGTAGGTTATGGAGGATTTTCATAAGGGAGATTGCGGGGGTCACCTTTTTTGGAAAACAACGGCCAACAAAATTTTGAGAGCGTGATATTATTTGCCAACACTTTTTACTGATGTGTATAAGACTGTCAAAAGTTGTCATGAATGTCATATTTTTGAAGGGAGGAATAAATTGCAGCCTTTGTTGCTTAAGCCCATTGAGGTAAGTGCTCCTTTTCAGTAGTGGGGTTTGGATTTCATTGGCGAGATCCATCCTGCTTCTTCAGCTTAGCATAGGTGGATCCTCACAGCGACATATTATTTCACGAAACGGATTGAAGCAATTTCCACCAGGCAAGCTACGGATTCGGTAATAATTTCGTTTCTTGAGAATAATATTTTTTCTCGCTTTGGTTGCCCGAATAAGTTAATTACTGATAACGCAACAAATTTCAAATAAAAAATAATGATTGAGTTTTGTAACAAGTATCACATCATTTTTAGACACTCAACCACTTATCATCCACAAGGCAACGGATTGGCGGAGTCTTCTAATAAATCTTTGGTCAACATCATTAAAAATTTGCTAGAAATAAACAAGAAAGGTTGGCATAAGAATTTGGTCAATGCACTTTGGGCAGACAGAGTGAGTCAGAAGAAATCCATTGGTATGTCCCCTTTTGAGCTAGTATATGGAGTTGACACGGTATTTCCTACCTCTCTCGCAGTTCCAGTGGTCAAACTTTTGCAGGAAGCTGGCAGTGAAGATGATCATATGCAAAGGAGAATAAATCAAATGATCCATTTGCAGTAGACTAGAGAAGAAGTTTTTCAAAACACGTTCAAGCTGCAAGAGAGAATTAATAAAATATATGACAGAAAAGCAAAGGTGGAAAAATTTCATTGGAAGAAGTGGTGCCGAAATGGGATGCGAGGAACGAGGAAAAGGGTAAGCATGGTAAGTTTGAAAATCTCTAGAAAGGACCCTTTAAAATTGCTACATATCGGGGTGAGAATGCTTTTCTTCTGAAAGAGATGAACAGGGAAGATTGTCCAGTAGGGCCGGTCAATGGTCGGCTGCTCAAGCGGTATCATTTCTGAAATGTTTTCTGCTGTTTTACATTCTCATTGTACATACCAGTTTATTTCAGTTTCATTGCAAGTTTGTGTTGTGATCTTTTCTTCAGTTTAGGTTCTGAGGTGAAGGCTATAACTCCGAATATTGATTTCAGCTTTGGTTTGAGTTTGTCGAGTCAGGTCCTTCAGTCGTTTTGGTTTCAAAATTGAGTTAGTTTGAGTTAATTTTCAGTCAATAAAATGAGTCAAGAGTCTTTTGTTGATTTGTCAAAGTTATGGACTCCATAGCCCAATGGACAAAGGCATTTCCTACTCTCCCAGAAATATGTAGTTCTTGGCACCTCCAAGGAGCTACCATCCCCATTGGAGCCAATGTTAGAGTCAGTATCTTCATCCCTCCGTCAAAGATCAAATTTCTCTTGTTGCATTTCATTTTAGGTGTCTCAATCAGTTCAGTCAGCTGCATTCCATTAGAAGCATGGATCATCTGAAGGAAGGGTCTTGTCACTCATATCCCTCATGTCATGTACCTGCTGGCCTAGGTCTGTTCATCAAAATCATTTACAGTCGCGTTTGGTCTCAATATTGGCGAAGAGTCATTTTAGGGTTTTTAGTCTCATTTAGGTCTAGGGTTTGGTCTTCAGAGTGTCTAATAATGGCCAGCAGGTACATGAGGAAGTTTCAAATAAGGTCTCAGTGCAAAAAATTTCATCATCATAATGCTTGATAATGATTTTTCTTCAAAACTCTGTTTTGAAGAAAAAACGTCTATTTCATCTTTTGTAATAAATTTAATGTAATTTTCAAAGTTTCTTCAGTTGTAAAGAACTCCATGCGCAGCCCTTGTCACCTTTTCCAAATCCCATGCCAGCTATCCCTGCAAATACATACAAGAAGTTCTTCATCAGTCAAAAGCACAAAGGAAATGAAACAGAGTTCATTTAAAAGTGTAAAAGTCTGCAACATTAGAAAGTGGGTTTGCCCAAATGAAAAATCAAATTCTTTGATATATAATATATTTTCATATTCAAACCCCATTTACATGCCAAGAGACAAGAGTGAAGCCAAGAAATATCATTGAGGAGCGACGCAGTGTTTGGAGGGAAAACTGTGTGAAATTAGTTGAGCGCGGTGCACTGGGCGGTGGTCGCGGTGCACTGGCTGAGCGCGGCACATAGGGCCACTCACCTTTGTGTATTTTTGGACTATCGCGGTGCATACAAGGGTCACGGTGCATTGGGCCACTATCGTGGCGCACAGGGCAGTCAGCTAAATTTTTTTCATTGCTCCACAAAAATTCAAATCGACTCGGTCCTTCTCGCTCCAAGTAAGTTTATGTGACTTTTTAATTGCCATTAACCCATGTTTGGTGTTGTTTGAGTTTGAATATGAGAGTTTGAATGAAAAAAATATAAACCCTATCATCTTGTTGAAGTGCCTCCTTAGGGTTTTGAAATTGGAGTTTTAAAATTATTTTTGGTTCCAAATACTTCATTCCTCACTTGTTTATTCCTCCCTCTCACTGTTATACTATCATTACAATCCTTCCCCTATTCCCTTATATCCCAAGTCACTCATTCCTAAGCCCCATTTCCCTATCCCAAGTCATTTCATTTCCTATCATTTACACTTTCCCATCTCACTTGTAAAAACTCCCAAACCCCAACTTTCCCAAACAGTTAATTGGTTGTCCCTACACTTGAGTTATCACTTGATTGAGGTCCATTGTTCCTACTGCCCTATTTCTCCAAAGTCCCTCTCTTACCACCATATATTTGGAAATTGAAACAAAGCACCAAATTCTCATTTTCCTCTCATATAAGCCAATATACACCTTGCATGGACATCATGGAGATAGACACTGACACATCATATGACCGAGATAGTGATTCTACTACTGAGCTACATGCACCTAGAAGGCCTCGTAAAGCTGGCAGACATGTGAGAGAAGAGCCCACCTCATTGAATCAATTACAGGATTGCCCACTTGCCGTGGCATGTTTTCTAGAACAGTCATGCTATCAGTTTTGTGAAATGATTGCTAGGATCCATCATCATCAGGAGTTGGCTCGTTTGTTTGTATTGCATTTACATGATGGCCAGGTAACTCTTGCTGGTGTAAATTTCACTTTGACACCGGAAACCATCTCTCAAGAAATCAGAATACCGAATGTGGGTGAACAGTGGAACAAAAGATAGCAGGTGGACAAAGTGCATTATGAACCATACATCAGGCCTAGCTTTGTGAGGCAACTCAGCAGGGTGTTTCCATTCTGATTCCTAAAGGAATCCTATGCGCCTCTGACGAAACTCATTATCAGATATTTCAGTTGTGAGGGCCGGTTTTCACGCCTCTATGCCTACCACATCAGGTTATTGATGCATTTCACCAGAGTGAGGATGATGAAAATACCTTATTTCATGTGCCGTGACATCGAGAGAATGACAACTCTTGTGCATAATAAAACTCCCGAGCAGCAGTACAACAATATTTATCACTATGCACTCATCAAGATCGTGTTTGTACATCAGCTTGGATTACAGGGAATTTCATGGGAGGATTTAATTTCCCGTGATTTCTTCACAGCTCCTCAGGTTCCTCCGGAGGTTGTCCATGATGCAGGTGAACCTTCACATCAGTATGGAGGTCAGGAGGCAGAGACTACTAGTGTGCCGATGTATGTCACATATCAGAGAGGCACTAGAGATTATTTGCAACAGCCCGACGAGTACTATCTCCACCTGGGGTGGAAGGGGTCTCATTGCCGTCATCAGAAACATAGGTACAGGTATAGGACAGAGGTAAGAGGCCCATGCAGGATGAGGGCCCTTCAGGAGGCCAGGATACTGATTTTGTACTCATTGATGAGGATTTGAGCTCTCCAAGCTCAAAGTTGAGAGAGACTATTCAGGAGAAGAAGGCGGATATTGACACATTGACCGTCAAATTGCAAAGAGACCAATGGATCATAAACTACCTGGAGCAGCGAAACAAACAGTTGGAAGATCAGCAAACAATCATGGAGTTGCAAAACATCCGTGAAAACCGGCAAGTTTCCCAAAGAAGCCAAACCGAGATGACATCCATTGAGCGGGAGATTGAGGCTGATAGAGAGACTTGGCTTGAGAGGGTCAATATTCATCTTGAGAAGCTGTTTGAGAAGGAAAACAAGGAAAATAACATGCTAAGGCACATGAAGAACCATTATTGGGCGCGAAATCATGTTTGCAAAGCGAGGATCAAGATCTTGAAAGCAAGACTAAAAATGGCACTAAAGCGTCGTAAAAGGCATGATAGACTCCAAATTTTGGCCGAAGCTTCTTTGGCTGAGCATAGAACTTAATGGTGGAAATTCAGCCCAAGTGTCAAGAAATTTGGGAAACTTTTTGTCAATTTTGAAATTTTTGGCCTTAAAACAGATTTTCCTGCTCGACGCGTAGCGCCACTTGGCGTGCGCTTATAATTGGCAGCACCTTTTGAGGAAAAATTTGTATTTATGGATTTTTCATCAAAATTTATACATTACTACCCATTACCTATGGATTTTGACAAGTTTTGGGTTGCCTAAAGGGTCAAAAATACCTTAAAAATGGCCTTTCTACCACTTTTTGGACACACAGGAAGTAGTGTTGGGAGATTGAATATTTGGAGGGGAAAATGGAAAAAAAATTCATAAATTCTACTTGGGTTGGAACGTAGACAGGCATAGCTTTCCAACGAGCTATCCTGCGCTCAATTTGGACTTCGGGAAGGCCCTCAAACTCAGCCTCAAAGTGGCGCTACGCATAGAGATTTCAGGCACGGCGCATTGGGGATTTTGGCCTAATTTTCACTCAGCAGCTCATTTTTTCACCTAGTTTTGGCCAGTTTGACTTTTTTATCCTCATATGTACAGCTCTTGATGTGACTTGATGTAATTTCATGACTATGATGTAATTTTGCCACATTTTTACTCATCCAAGTAGATTCATTCACCAAAAAGTGAAATGTAAGTGAATGAATCAGTTTCCTATCTTATAGAGGCAAGTTGTTTCATTGCCTATTTTCCAGTTCTTAGTTTATATATTGTTGAAACAGCTCCTATAATGGTGAGCTCGACCCCTAGAGGCATGGGGATGAGTTAGGCTTGTCTATATCTTGTAATTCTTCAGTCATTTTCAGGGTTGGACACTTGGGATTGCTTGGCACTTCATTGTACATTTCATCTCTGCAATTTTGGCAAAGGAATAGACCAGTGTTTGCAGCACTCTTTGGGATCCATGTGGCTCTGTGTTTTGATGGTGTGTTTCTCTATGTGATTTTAAGTTCATTGATGTTTATGTGTATCATTTCCCTTCTCCTTTCTTCTTAAATTAAACAAATGAGTGATAAAGGTGGAATTCATTAGATTGCTTTGCTCTGCCTTCAGTTTTGTTTAATTTTCCATGTTTTCATCTATTTGAAGAGGATTCTTGAAAGCCTCTTGCCCTCTTCAGCTCCTCACCGGTCTGAACTATCCATTCATTCAATCTAAAGCATCAAAACAATTGCCTTCCTTGCCCCAATCAGAACTCTGCAAAAACTAGGCCTTTTCCCCGAATCCAAAACTGCCTTTCCCTTTGATTCCAACAAAAAACCAAAAAAACACAATCAAACTCCTTTACTTATATACCTAGCCTAAAATTAGCTTTTATTTCAAGTCATCTCAAGGCCCCATCAATTATTTTCACCGAGATTGACCCAGAGAGCCCTCTCCGATCCGGTAGGGCTAGCTATTAGACTCAGCGTGGTTTGATGTTACCCTAAACCGCCTTCTTTCACTTCAGGTAGATTTTAGGCAACAACATAGTGGTGACCACACTGGGAAGAAAGTTTTTTATTTTTGCAGGTAAATCACAAATGGAGCCTCGAAGAAGGTAGCCTTCGAAATGCTCTTCTTTGCATTAGCGAAAGCAGATGAATGTTGCTTCAAATTAATCTCCGGTCTAGTTTATGAACTGAACACTAGTTTCCTTAGCAAGACAATTGTTCTATATCCCATTGTTGATGGTGGACAACAATCGTACACCCATGCTGGAATCATTCATCCGGGCGACTCCGTTGTTGAAAGAATCCTAAGGTTCAGAATTTTTATGGCGACTCTACTCTTCAAGAATCAGTAGCCTGAGGAATTTATTGGTGAATTCATTGTTATCAAAATGGTTTCGCTAGATTGAAGGTATGCTCCCATAAGCCGAGATCATATTCCAGGTTTTCCAAATAAAATTCCTAAGGTAGATTGGCAAAGGAATTTGCCTACGTTTAAAGATGATGATAAGAAGGATGCTGCTTTACATCTGGTTAGATTTCACATACATATTCACAAGTTGAAGGTTGATTTTCCTGAAGATTGCTTGATGAAGATATTCATGGCCACTCTGGAAGGTGAAGCCCGATCTTGGTATGAAAGTTTTCCGCCTGCTTGTATTTACTGTTTAAAGGATTTTCATACCATGTTCTTTGAAAGGTATAAAGAATCTTATCCATCCTTAAATTTAGTTCAGAACTGTTGTAGCCATGTTCATAGTTTTATTGAAAATCTTGAAAAAGTTTATGAAGATGATGACTTCATGGACGATGAGATCATGGAGGCTTTGTACGAAAATCCATTTCAGTAGCATAAAGAGAACTTAGAGGATACCCATCAAGATGCTCAGGAAACTTTGCAGCAGGATCAAGATCTTAGTACAATGGAAAATGATGAAAGAGAAGGTTTTATTTCAGATCTGTCCATAGAAGAAGACAATATACGAGAAAGTCAAGTTTCAATTTCAGAATGTGATAAAGTCAAGTCAGCTATTTCAGATCTAGATTCAGATCGTGATGATCAAGAATACCTTGTGCTGAATCCCATGAAGGAGAGCTCTGCTGTTGAGATCATCTGGAATGAAGAAGACAAAGTTATTGATCCAAATGTTCTCATTTCATTAGAACAAAGCCTTCATGAGGAGGTAATCCAGTCAGTTCATGAAAAACAAGATGAGATATTTGTTCAAGTAAGTGAAAAATCTTCTTTCAATAACTCAGTGATAAATGATAATTTGATTGCCATGTCATATGAAGATGATCAACAATGTTTTCAAATTTCAGAAGATCAAGGAATTAAGGACTGTCATTCAGGTTTTTCATGTTTTAAAATGTTATTTCATGAAGACAATCACTGTTTGAGCAAAAGAAAACAAAAATTATTATCTCCTCTGTCTGAAAATGAGATAGATCAGCTCCTGAAAGGTCATGTTACATCCCAAGCTAAAGCAGATTTGCAGTGTGCACATGGTCAAGAAAGTGTTGGTGAAACTTCTTCCTCTTTTGAAAATGATGACGGTCTTGTAATTAGTTTTATAGATCAGCAAACAGATAATATTTTCTTTCATGAAGATGATAAGGCGGTCATGTTCGATAATATTGAAGATTGTTTTATGTTTAAGAATGACCTAGACCATGAAGTTGAGGAATATGAGCTTGAAAGAGAAAATATGCCAGAATTTCTCATGGTCAAGGAACTTACAGCTAACACTCATATGACAGAAGCCTATACCTCTCTGTGCCTTCCTATCACTCGGCAATCAATTCTTCTTTCAGATCAGAATGAAGCAAGTAGTAATTTTGCTGCTGGATCTCAAGACCAACTATTGCTTCAGGATTTTCAAGATCCTTTCAGCATTCTTTTGCAAGCATCAGAAAAGATAAATGTTTCCTGGTTCGTTATCATAAGCCTTGGTTTCAGTGGTTATTGTGAGTTGCCTACATGTACATCGTTCTACCTAATCGAGAAAAGTGAGGGAAGAATTTTGGTATGTAGCCATCTGCTGGATTGGTTACATTGGAAGGCTCACTACACATGATTGTACATATTCCATCAGCAAGAAGTTGGTTGTCATCATGATTTGAAACCCTCATATCTCAATGGTCTGTTGCCATTCAAAAATATTTGTAAGTACTTGTTTCAGTTAAGTCAGTCATGAGTCATTTTGGTTTGGTTTGTCAAGTCAGGTCTTTCAGTCATTTTAGTTTCAAAATTGAGTCAGTTTGCATCAAATTTTCAGTCAATAAATGAGTCAAGAGTCTTGTGTTGATTTCTCGAAGTTATGGACTCCATAGCCCAATGGACGAAGGCACTACCTACTCTCCCAGAAATCTATAGTTCTTGGCACCTCCAAGGAGCTACCATCCCCATTGGAGCCAATGTTAGAGTCGGTATCTTCATCCCTCCGTCAGAGATCAAATTTCTCTTGTTTCCTTTCATTTTAGGTGTCTCATTTAGTTTATTCAGTTGTATTCCATTAGGAGCATGGATCATCTAACGAAATGGTCTTGTCACTCATATCCCTCATGTCATGTACCTGTTGGCCTTGTTTTGTTCATCAAAATCATTTCCAGTCATTTAAAGTCATGTTTGGTCTTAAAGTTGGCAAAGAGTCATTTTAAGATTTTTAGTCTCATTAGGTCTAGGGTTTCGTTAATTTAGTCTTCAGAATGTCTAATAATGACAACAGGCACATGAGGGAGGTTCGAAATAAGTTTTCATTGCAAAAATTTCATCGTCATAATGCTCAATAATGATTCTTCTTCAAAACTCTATTTTGAAGAAAAATCGTCAATTTCATCTTTTGTAATAAATGTAATGTAAGTTTCAAATTTTTTCAGTTGTGAAGTACTTCAGGTGCAACACTAGTCGCCTTTTCCAAATCCCATGCCAGCTATCCCTGCAAAGATAGACAAGAAATTAATCATTCAACTCAAAAATCAAAAAGGAAACAAGCAAAACAGAGTTTATGTGAAAAGTGTCAAAGTTTTTAGACTTTAGAAAGTGGGTTTTTTCAAATCAAAAATCAAAGTCTATATCATAAAAGATATTTTTGTGTTCCAATAATTCATTTGCATACCAAAAGTTAGCATTGAGCCAAGTCAAATTGTGGAAGAGCAAAACAGTGTTTGGAAGGCCGAACTGTGGGTGAGTTCACCGTCGCAGTGCACGGGGCATTGGGCGCGGCACATAGGGCCGCTCACCACTGTGCCTTTTTTGAACTGGCGCGGTGCACACAACGGGCGCGGCGCACTGGGCCACTGTCGCGGCACACAGGGCCGAAACACAAAATTTGTTGCCATCTCTCTCAAATTTCAAAACGAAATGGTCTCCTCTACTCCAAGTAAGTCCAAGTCATCTTGAAATTGCCATTAATCAGTGTTTGGTGTTGTTTGAAAGAGAGAATATAAGAGTTTGAATGCCAAAACTATAAACCCTATCATCTTGTTGAAGTGCCTCCTTAGGGTTTAAAGCTGGTGTTTTAACATAGTTTTGTGCCACATACTTCATTTCTCATCTTATTTATTCCTCCCCTCACTGTCATACTATCATTACAGTCCTCCCCTACTCCCTTATATCCCAAGCCACTCATTCCCATTATCCCTATCCCTAAAACATTTCAGTTTCTATCACTCTCCCTTTCCCACCTCACTTATAAAAATTCCCAAACCCCAACAATCCCAAAAATTCAGTGGTTGTCCCTTGTCCCTAAGTTTGTCAAATTTTCAAAGGGAAAATTATCATTTGATTAAACCCCATTGTCCCCACTGCCCTATATCTCCTACAGTCCGTCTCCTTTGACACACATTTGGCAACTAAAACAAAGCACCAAATTATCATTTTCATCTCACACAAGCCAAACATAGACCTTGAAACACCATGGAGACAAACACTGATACATCATATGATAGAGAGAGTGATTCTACCACTGAGCTACATGCACTGAGAAGGCCTCGTAAAGGTGACAAACATGTGAGAGAAGAACCCACCTCATTGACTCAATTGTAGGCTTGCCCACTTGCAATGGCATGTTTTCGAGAGCAGTCATGATATCAGTATTGTGAGATGATTGCTAGGATTCGTCATCATTAGGATTTGGCTCATTTGTTTGTATTACATTTACATGATGTTCAGGTAACTCTTGCTAGTGTAAATTTCACTTTGACACCGGAAATCATCTCTCAAGCAACAGGAATACCGAATGTGGGTGAACAATGGAACAAAATACAGTAGGTGGACAGAGTGCATTATGGACCATACATCAGGCCTAGCTATGTTAGATAGCTCAGTAGGGTGTTCCCATTCTGGTTCCTAAAGGAATCCTATGCGCCTTTGATGAAAATTGTTATCCATGTCGCCGGTTGTGAGGGCAGGATCTCACGCCTCTATGCCTACCACATGGGGTTGGTAGTGCATTTCACTAGAAGTGAGGATGATGAACATTCCTTCATTCATGTCTTGCAGATATGAAGAATGACCACTCTTAATCGAGAATAAGCGCGACGATTACAACGGTATTTATCACTATGCACTCATCAAGATCCCTTGGTTGTACCTTGACTTGGATTGCGGGGCATTTCATGGGAGGATTTCATTCCCGTGATTTCTTCAGTTCTTTAAGGTTCCTCGGGAGGTTATTCATGAGCAGGTGAGCAATCACATCAGCACCGACTTCCTTAGCGAAGCTTCTTTGGCCCAGCATAGTGCTTGATGATGGACATTCAGCCCAAATTTCAAGAAATTTGGGAAATATTTTGTCAATTTTGAAATTTTTGGTCTTAAAACAGATTTTTCCGCCCGACGCGTCGCGCCACTTGGCGCGCGCTTACAATTGGCAGCTCCTTTGGAGGAAAAATTTGTATTTCTAGATTTTTCATCAAAATTTATGCATGCCTATCAATTACCTAAGGATTTGGACAATTTTTGGGTTTCCTGAAGGGTCAAAAACACCTTAAAAATGGCCTTTCTGCCACTTTTTGCACACATAGGAAGCAGTGTTGGGAGATTTGATTTTTGGAGGGGCAAATGGCAACCAAATCTAGAAATTCCACTTGGTTTGGAAATTAGATAGGTAGGGATTTCCAACGAGCTATCCTGCGCTCAATTTGGACTTCGAGAAGGCCCTCAAAATCAGCTTCAAAGTGGCGTGACGTATTGAGTTTTCAGGCGCAGCGCATTGGGAATTTTGGCCTAATTTTCACTCAGCAGCTCAGATTTTCGCCTAGTTTTGGCCAGTTTGACTTTTTCATGTAACTCTTGATGTAACTTGATGTAATTTCATGACTTTGATGTGATTTTGGCACATTTTTACTCATTCAAGTAGATTCATTCACCAAAAAGTGAAAAGTAACTGAATGAATCAGTGTCCTATCATATAGAGGCAAGTTGTCTCATTGCCTATTTTCCAGTTCCTAGTTTAGATATGGTTGAAACAGCTCCTAGAATGGTGAGCTCGACCCCTAGAGGCATGGGGATGAGTTAGGCTTGTCTATATCTTGTAATTCTTCAGTCATTTTCAGGGTTGGACACTTGGGATTGCTTGGCACTTCATTGTACATTTCATCTCTGCAATTTTGGCAAAGGAATAGACCAGGGTTTGCAGCACTCTTTGGGATCCATTTGGCTCTGTGTTTTGATGGTGTGTTTCTCTATGTGATTGTAAGTTCATTGATGTTTATGTGTATCATTTCCCTTCTCCTTTCTTCTTAAATTAAACAAATGAGTGATAAAGGTGGAATTCATTAGATTGCTTTGCTCTGCCTTTAGTTTTGTTTAATTTTCCATGTTTTCATCTGTTTGAAGAGGATTCTTGAAAGCCTCTTGCCCTCTTCAGCTCCTCACCGGTCTGAACTATCCATTCATTCAATCCAAAGCATCAAAACAATTTCCTTCCTTGCCCCATTCAGAACTCTGCAAAAACTAGGCCTCATCCCCGAACCCAAAACTGCCTTTCCCTTTGTTTCCAAAAAAACCCCCAAAATCAAAATAAAACTCCTTTACTTATATACCTAGCCTAAAATTAGCTTTTATTTCAAGTCATATCAAGCCCTATTGATTATTTTTGCTAAGATTGACCCGGAGAGAGCCCTTTCCTGTTCTGGTAGGGCTAGCTACTAGACTGAGCGTGGTTTGATGTTACCCTGAACTCTGCCTTCCTTCAGCCTGAGGTAGATTTAGGCAATAACACC